>JAPXFY010000023.1:34431680-34446680 GCA_030674185.1 Monoplex corrugatus | reverse complement strand
GCAGAGATAAAGTTCTCGCCTTCGAGCACAGGCGCCAATTTCACTCTAGCAAAATTTTGTGTGTTGGGATTCAGTCTATTCAACTGTAAATGGGTACCCGATTTTCTTAACCCTCCATGAGTGTTCTAAATGAGTACCTGATTTACTTCAACCCTCTATGTGCACTGTAAATCAGTTCCTCATTTTCTTCAACGTTTCATGAGCTTTGTAAATGGGTAATTTTTCTTCAACCCTTCACGAACGTTGTAAATGGGTACCTGATTTTCTTCAACCCTCAATAAGCGTTGTAAATGGGTACCTGACTTTCTTCAACCCTTCATGAGCACTGAAAATGGGGTACCTAATTTTCTTCAACCCTTCATGGGCGTTGTAAATATGTACCTGATTTTTCTTCAACCCCTCAATACGCGCTGTAAATGGGTACCTGATGTTCTTCAACCCTCTATGACGCAGTAAATGGGTACCTTATTTCCTTCAACCCTCCCTGAGAGCTGTAAATGGTTACCTGACTTTCTTCAACCTTCAATAAGCGCTGCAAATGGGTACCTGATTTTCTTCAACCCTCTATGTGCACTGTAAATGAGTACCTGATTTTCTTCAACATTCCCCGTTGAGAGCACGTCGGCGTAGTGCTGCGCCTCCCCATTTTTTATCAAGACTTTAGAAAGGTGGAAGGCCAATTGGCCCTTCATAGAGAGATCTGGGAAATCAACCAATCTCTCCAGTGTTTTATACCAGGATAGCCGGGCAAAAGCCCTGCTCTTCACGATTTTCAACTGCGGTGGGATCTTTAGTGTGTGCGGGTCATAAGGTACACGGGTCCGAAACGTTTTTCGTCCCCTTCCGGAGGACTAGACGTTCAATTCGATTTTACGGTCAAAGAGAGGAGAAATATCGAGGCCTCAACGGGAAACGAACCCTAGAACCTCGAGTTTAGTTATTGGCAGGCGACATTCATCTCAGCATTCACAACAAAACCTGATTCTAATTTGTATTTGTGAATATTGTGTCCACAATATATTCCATTCAAAATGCAACGGTCGATGCACCTTGCATTTTACGGGCTGGCAGTCTGGTTGGCTGGCTGACTGGCTGGCTGACTGGGCTGTGGCTGACCTGCTGACTGGCTGCTGGCTGGCTGGCTGACTGTCTGACTGGCTGACTGGCCGGCTGATCTAATAGAGCCATGTATTCAAGATAATTGTTTGGAATTCGATACCGGCCCTCTACTCAGCATAAGAACTACCTTGTTCAATGTCCAGCTTATACAATGCTTCAGGTGTTCTGGTGGTGTCAGTGTTTCATAATTCATGCTTCCCCACTCCCAATTTCAGGGCCTTGCTTGTGCCTATAAGCTCAAGGCATCTGACAGATAATTGATAGTAAATGTGAGTGGAGTGCATATGGAAATGACCGAGTGCTATGAATCCCTTTAGGAAAAAAAATCCAAATATGCATTAAATTTCGATAAGCTCTTCCTTTTTGACGACGAAGGGAGAGAAGAATTATAATCTTCAACTTTTTAAGTTCCTTTTTAATTTTCTTTTTCTCCTGTCATAAATTGTTCAATGTGTTATGTCTTTTCTTTTTTGTTGTTGTTTTTCTTCTTCTCATCATCATCATCATCATCATCATCATCATCATCATCATCATCATCATCATCTTTTCTTTTTTTCTTCATTATCTATTTTATTGTTTCTTTTGTTCTTTTTTCTCTTCTTCTTCTTCATCATTCTTCATCTTCCATCACTCCTCCTCTCCTCCTCAGCTTCCTCCTCTCTTTTTCTTCGTCTTCTTTTTCTTCGAGCATGGTATTCAGTTGATGAAAATTTCTGTTGCGTTCTACAGCAAATTTAGATTAACAGCATATACAAATCTGTTAACCTAAATGTGCAAGAACCCAACACTTTACCCAGGAGAACTCACTTTGTGCATAAGGAACTTTTTTTTCCTTGTTGCACTAGTTACAGAGCATTATTGATTCGTTTCTCCAGCTTGAATCACACGTAGAAAATCACGGGTGGGGGTGGGGGGTAGGGGTGGGGAGACAGACATACCGAGACAGAGACACAGAGAAAGAGACACAGATAGATAGATAGATAGACAGACAGACAGACAGAGAGACTGACAGACAGACATACAAACAAACAAACAGACAGACAAACAAACAGACAGACAGACAGACAGACAGAGAGACAGATCGAAACAGTGACTTAGAGAAAGACAGAGACACAGATAGATAAATATCTAGATAAATAGATAGATAGATAGAGAGAGAGATACAGAGAGACAGAGAAGAGAGGGAGAGACAGAGACAGGAACAGAGACAGAGACAGACAGAGACAGACAGACTGACAGACTGAAAGACAGACAGATATACAGAAACAAACAGAGAGACAGACATTCAGACCAAGAAAGAGACACAGATACAGATAGATAGATAGGTAGGTAGATAGATAGACATACAGATAGAGATATTATATAATATAATATATATATATATATATAGATAGATAGATAGATAGATAGATGATGAAGAGAGAGAGAGAGAGAGAGACAGACAGACAGACAGAGAGACAGACAGAAACAGAGACAGAAAGAGACAGAGATAGAGAGACAGAGAGACAGAGAGAGACAGAGACAGAGACAGAGAGACAGAGACAGAAAGAGACAGAGAGACAGACACAGAAACTAGAGCATCAGCCAACGCAGCTGAGGCGATCGATCTGACTACCTCCACCGAATTTGGAGCCACCAAATTCTCATCTCTCTCTTTCTCTCAGGGAAATATTTGTTGTGGAGTCAATTAGCTTCTTGAAAGAGATAATCTGCTAGCACTTCCACAGGCCTGACAGTACGGGGCTTTGATGAACGTATTCTTCCGGACCATGTCCGCAGGCGCCATAAATTTCCTTTAACCTTTTAATTGCCTGCGCGCCAAGGCCCATAACTCACACCGGCGGGAAGAGGTGCCCATGTCAGGGGGCAAAACTCATTCTCATTTTCATCGATTCAAAAAGATGGCGGCGTTAGTCGCAAGTTCAAAGTTTGCGGTCCCCGGGACTCAGGGGAGGGAAGCGAGTACCGCATTTTGGGGGCCAGGCTGATGTGCGAGACTTTGAATACGTTACTTAATCTGAAGGATTTGCAAAGGTCTGTGTTGACTAGTACTGACTATTTCTGGGGAACTCGGTGTGAGGGAGAATTTGATGAGCCTGGATGTGGTAGTATCAGGGAATTCCATTTATTACGTGTGGAGGGGCGGGCAATTAGGGAACGGGATGCGGAGGTAATGAGGTGTCTAATCAGGCATAACGAGATTCCAATTATGCATTCTTCTCCGTGTCTGGACTGAGAGAGACTGAGTCAGTAATCGTGAACGCGCAAAATTTCAGTTGGGCACGAAGCAGGTTTATACTGCTCTTGCCAGAAGTGAAAAACAAGAACACCCCCTCCAAAACTAAATAAACTAAACTAAACTAAACTAACTAAACTAACTAAGCTAAACTAAACTAAACTAAACTAAACTAAACTAAACTAAACTAAAATAACTAAACTAAAGTAAACTAAACTAAACTAAACTAAGCTAAAGGTAAACTGAAACTAAACTAGGCTAAACTAACTAATAACTAAACTAAACTAAAACTAAACTAAACTAAACTAAACTAAACTAAACTAAACTAAACTAAACTAAACTAAACTAAACTAAACTAAGCGACATAACTCTTGAGAGTCACGGAGTTATCTCCCATGTAGAATTTCTCGTATCCAACACAGTTTGCGCTACCCATTCAGCTAGCATAGACGCAGCCACAAGGCACATAATTGCAAGCTCATTTTAGTTTAATTTAGTTTAGCTTAGTTTTGTTTAGTTTAGTTTAGTTTGTTTTGTTTAGCTTAGTTTAGGAATGTTCTGAGCTTGCAATTCTGTGCCTTGTGGCTGCGTCTATGCTAGCTGAATGGGTAGCGCAAACTGTTGGATTTGAGAAATTCTACATGGGAGATAACTCCGTGACTCTCAAGAGTTACGTTGCTTAGTTAATATCTAAAATTCTCCCTGCTTCCCTCTTATTTCCATTGGTGTAAACTAAACTAAACTAAACTAAACTAAACTAAACTAAACTGAATAACTAAACTAAAAAACAACTAAACAAAACAAACTAAGTTTAACTAAACTAAACTAAAATGAAGACAAACTAAACTAAACTAAAGTAAACTAAGCTAAGGTAAACTGAACTTAACTAAACTAATCTAAATAAACTAAACAAAAACTACACTAAACTAAGTTTACTAAACTAAACTAAAACTAAATAAAATTAATAAAATAAAATGAAATAGATATAAAACAAAATAAAATAAAATGAACCAAAATGAAATGAAATACAATAAGATAAAATAAAGGCAGAAAAAATAAAGAAAGAAACGAAGAAAAGTATATAAATCAGAACGGGAAACCACCCACCAATCAATAAACCAACCAGGGAAACAATCAGACAATAAAAACTCCATGAATAAACAAAAGTAAAAGAACAAGCAAGGAAGTAATTAACAAACAAATCAACAAACAAGCAACAATTCAGTTCGTATAACCAGTTGCCGTGGTGTAGTGGTTAACGCAACGGATTTCAGACTCGAAGGTTGTGAGTTCGAATCCCCATCGGTACCTTCAAAAATCATTGTGGGATTTTTCAGCTCTAACCGGCTCCTACCCAGAGTTGGGCGTGATAAGGGCTCATTGGGAAGACTGGAACCACACAGTCGAGTCTCATCCACTTCGAGGATGTTATTGAGGGTGTTGCTCAAATCTTATGACCAACACCGCGGGTGTCTGTATCTCTCGGGCCTGGTTGACGCCAGGATATATTACGATAGTAAGCGTAGATTACAACCCTGTCACGCAGTCTCAATCCTAGATGGAACTCCATAGCATCATGATTGTCATCCACATCGACATCATCATCATCGCTTAATAAAAAGTGTTTCAGCTTCTGTGGCCATTAAAGTGGCGTAGAAAATGAGACGAAAAAAACAAACAAACAAAACAAAACAAAACAAAACAAAAAAGAGGTGAGCACTAAGGCAATCTCCCTGATTGCAATGATCCTTGAAAAAAAAATCAGTTCGTTTTTCGTAGCACGCACTGTTTTGGAGCGAACTAAGATTTTCAACATTCGTAAAAGAAAAGAGAGGCAGTTTATTCAGTTCCACCATTGTTGTTTGTTTGCTTGTGTGTTTGTCTGCCCATATGTTAATCATCGAACGAATACACACGTCCATGGATACATTCTAACATGCATGCAAGCATGTATCCATACATACACACATATATCCATACAGAGAGGTGGCAGACATGGAGAGAGAGAGGGGGTGGAGAGAGAGAGGGAAGGAGGGAGAGAGAGAGAAAGAGAGAGAGAGAGAGAAGAGAGAGAGAGAGACAGACAGAAAGACAGACAGACAGACAGACAGGCAAATAGCCAAAACAGAGAGAGAGAAGAGAGAGAGAGAGAAACAGACAGACAGACAGACAGACAGACGGCAAATTGCCAAAACAGAGAGAGAGAAAGAGAGAGAGAGAGAGAGAGAAGAGAGACAGACACTACAGAGATATAGCAAAAGACAGAAACAGATCAAGATATACAGACAAACAAAACGACAGATAAACACAGACAGAGGCAAGTAACACAGAGAAAGCCAGACAAACAGAGAGAAACACGCAGAGCATAAAAAAATAAAAAAAAAAGAGAAAGGGAAATAATTCTAGGAGAAAGGAAAGGAGGCAGCTGACGAGTGTCAATTGACACTCTTGTTCGTGGAATTGACGTGTTGACGGCGAAAGGAAAACCTATTCGTTCTTCGGGTGTCACATGCTAATGAGTTTAGTCTCAACTCGCTTCGCACTTGTGTTCCTTGCGAGCCGAACTGAGTGGCATTTGTATTTTAGGTACACTGGGCTACGTGGTAATTAGCTCAGAGAATGTTTGTTTGGGGTATTTTGCCTGTAACTAGTTGGTGGCGGCGTTACTGATGGTTGAAACGTGTTAAACGCCCCATGTGGACATGCATATATATATATATATATATATATATATATATATATATATATATATATATCATATATATAATATACATATATAATATACATATACACCGCGCACATGTGCATACACGCGCACGCGCGTGCACACACAACACAACACACACGTGGCGCGCACACCACACAACACACGCAACACTCACATACACACACGCACACACATTCACACACATGTATATAACACATGTACGTATACATACACAGAGTCTACATACCTTTTATTCAATAAAAGAAATCACTTAACAAGTGCATTTGGTAATTTCCTTTATATATTTCCGCTTTCTGGTCTTTCTCAGGGTAAAACGACCAACAACAAAAAATGCTATGATTATATAAAAGGGCTTCACATCGTTTCCCCTAATGCATCTCGAGATCATATACAGTCATGAGAGACGTGAAGATGTGCAACACACACACACACACACACACACACACCACACATACACACACGCACACACACACACACACGCACACATACATACACACACACACACCACACACATACACACGCACACACACACACACACACGCATAATAATAATAATAATTACAATATTTATATAGCGCAAAATCTTGATAAAATCAAATCTAAGCGCTGAAACACACACACACGCACGCACGCACACACACGCACGCACGCACCCACACACCACACGCACCCACGCACACACACACACACACACACACACACACATTCACCACACACGGCTATAAATGGGGAGAAAGAATAAAAACAATGGAAAATTATAGAGAGCATATTATATACAATTATATATTGCAATGTGATTCCCCTCCGAGCGGAGACAGGCTGCAGAGGGGATTGAGTGAGGTCAGGATTTTATGCAGAGGAGAAAAGGTGAGTTTTGAGAGCGGGCTTGAAGGAGACAAAAGTAGGTTGCTGACGGACTGAGAGAGGAAGTTTGTTCCAGGAGAGCGGACCAGAAACAGAGAAGGCTCGTGGACCATAGGTATTGAGCTTAGTGCGTGGAAAGCGAAAAGTCAGAGGATCGGAGGCAGAGCGGAGGGTACGTGAGGGAACATAGATCTCAAGTAGGCTTGACAGGTAATCGGGGGCTGCGTTATTGAGGCTTTTGTAGCACATGGTGTCTAGTTTGTACTGTATGCGGGTTTGATACAGGGAGCCAGTGAAGTTGTGCCAGGAGAGGAGATATGTGGTCAGCTTTTTTCTTTTTGAGTACAAGGCGTGCAGCATTGTTTTGAATGCGCTGTAGGATGTGAGTGGTGGAGGCAGGAAGACCGGACAGGAGTGAATTGCAATAGCCAATGCGAGACATTATGAAGGAGAGAACGAGTTTTGCAGTTGTTTCCACAGAGAGATACTTCCTGATCAGGCTTATACGATGGAGGTGATAGTAGCAAGATCTGGCAGTTTGAGAAACAAAGTTGTTCACGGAGAGGGTAGAGTCAATGCAGACACCAAGGTTTTTAGCTGAATCAGAAATTGGGACTGATGTGTTACATAATGGGACACACACATACACACACATACACACACACACACACATACACACACACACACACACACACACACACACACACACACACACACACACACACACACACACACACACAGACACACAATGCTAAACGCATTGAAAACAATAATATTGTAAAAAATGTCTAGTGTATTTGCGGCAAACAGTTCACATTATTTCACTGTTTATTTTATTGCAAAATGCTACGTTGTTTTCTACCGAAAATGTTTACACAAGAAAACTATTCTGAAACTCATTTCAAAAAAGTAACATCAGATCAATCTTTGCTCGTTAAAATTTCAGAATCTTTAGTTCACAGTCCTGTTAATGCATTACTTTAACTTTATGCAGTTTATGTTTTAGTGTTAAATTTTCCCTTCATATTGTTGAAGTTAATTGTTACTAATGTTAGAGTTAAGATTTCGTTCCATTTTACTACTCTACCACCTATTTATGACTTTTTCCTCTGTCTCCCCTCTACCCCAATCCAACCTGTCCAACTATCGTTCTCCATTTTATTGTATTTATACTTTTTTTCTCCCTCTGCCCCTCTCCCCCTCTCCCCCTCTAATATCACTTACAGTGAAAAGACGTTAAATCAAAGAAAGAACGAACGAACACACACACACACATCATGATGTTACTGTGACGGTCTGAAACAGGATATAGACAATATCTGGCGAGCCAGACACATGTATTGTCAACATCCTGTTTGAGACTGAAGTACAGGTAGGGCCTGTTTCTATCTGAGGGGTCTTTTTGATATTGCTGTTGCTGTTGTAGTTGTTGTTGCTGTTGTTGTTGTTATTTGTTGATGATGATGATGACGACGATCATGATCATGATGGTGACGATGATGATTTTGATGACGATGATGACGATGGTGACGATGATGATGAAGAAAAGAAACACAGAAAGAGAGAAAGATAGACAGAGACAGACAGACAGACAGACCTCTCGAGACAGAGGGACAAACAGACAAATCCGTCAAGAGGTAAACCACACAATATAATGATAATTAACAACACTTACGAATGAGGAGAAATCAAATGCAAATATCCAGTCTAAGAAAATAAAAATAAAACACAGGGATCCCCTTAACATATGTTCAATAATTTATGTAATCCGGGCCCTCCATTTATTATCTACCCAAATGAACAGAGCATAGACTCATCTGTGCCTCTTTGCCACAATCCCCGTCAGTTTACGAGATATAAGCTGTATTTGCAGCGACAAAAAATAGATTCTTATGGATGGCCGGGATCGCCAACGCCATAAGGCAGGGCGCAAGAGTGCTTATCATTTTGTTATGTTAAAGAAGGGGAGCTGTTGGACTGTTTGTCAAAAAGGAAATTGTATTGGTATTTGCGTTTGTATTTTTCTGTCTCTCGCTCTCTCTGTCTGTCTGTCTTTCTCTCTCTCTTTGTCTCTCTTTCTGTGTCTGTGTCTCTCTGTCTCTGTGTCTGTCTCTGTCTCTGTCTCTCTCTCTGTCTCTGTCTCTCTTTCTCTCTCTCTATCTGTCTCTTTGTCTCTTTCTCTCTCTGTGTCTCCCATCTCTCTCTGTCTCTTTCTCTCTCTCTCTCTCTCTCTCTCTCTCCTCCTCTCCTCTCCTCTCTCTCTCCTCTCTCTGTGTCTCTGTGTCTCTCTTTCTCTGTCTCTGTCTCTCTCTCTCTCTCTCTCTCTCCTCTCCTCTCTCTCTCCTCTCTCTGTGTCTCTGTGTCTCTTTTCTCTTCTCTCTGTCTCTCTCTCTCTCTCTCTTCTTCCTCTCTCTCTCTCTCTCCTTGTCACAATAGATTTACCGTGTGAAATATGAGCTCTCTGGAGAGAGTGCATTGCTGCAGTGCTGTGCCATATTTTTCCCTATTCTTCTATGTCCATGTATTCTTGTTTACTTGTGGTAATGGATTTTTCTATAGAATTTCGCTGTAGACAACTCTCTGTTGTAGAGCTGAGTAGAATGACGTGGAGGAGGAGAAGAAGAAATGATAGTAAGAAAGAAGCGAAAATTGTAAAGACGAAAAAGACCTCGGTAAAAAAGAGGACGACAACGACGACAAAGACGACGACGAAGAAGAAGAAGAAGAAGGAGAAGAAGAAGAAGAAGAGGAGGACGAAGAAGAAGAAGAAGAGGAGGAGGAGGAGAAGAAGAAGAACAAGAACAAGAACAAGAAGAACAAGAACAAGAAGAACAAGAACAAGAAGAACAAGAACAAGAACAAGAAGAACAAGAAGAACAACAAGAACAAGAAGAAGAAAGAAGAAGAAGAAGAAGTAGTAGAAGTAGTAGTAGTAGAAGAAGAAGAGGAGGACGAAGAAGAAGAAGAAGAGGAGGAGGAGGAGAAGAAGAAGAAGAAGAACAAGAACAAGAACAAGAAGAACAAGAACAAGAAGAACAAGAACAAGAAGAACAAGAACAAAACAAGAAGAACAAGAAGAACAAGAAGAAGAAAGAAGAAGAAGAAGAAGAATGCGAAGAAGAATGCGAAGAAGAAGAAGAATGCGAAGAAGAATTCGAAGAAGAAGAAGAATGCGAAGAAGAATGCGAAGAAGAAGAAGAAGAATGCGAAGAATGCGAAGAAGAAGAATGCGAAGAAGAAGAATCGAAGAAGAAGAAGAGAAGAAGAAGAAGAAGAAGAAGAAGAAGAAGAAGAAGAAGAAGAAGAAGAAGAAGAAGAAGAAGAAGAAGAAGAATTGGAAGAAGAAGAAGAAGAAGAAGAAGAAGAAGAAGAAATGCGAGGAGGAAGAAGAAGAAGCGAAAGAAGAAGAAGAAGAAGAAGAAGAAAGAAGAAGAAGAAGAAGAAGAAGAAGAAGAAGAAGAAGAAGAAGAAGAAGAAGAAGAAGAAGAAGAAGAAGAAGGAGAAGGAAAGAAGAAAAAGAAGAAGAAGAAAAGAAGAAAATGATGAGGAGGAGGAGGTGGAGGAGGATGTTGTTATTGTTGTCTTTGTTGTTGTCTTTGTTGTTGTTGTTGTTGTTGTTGTTGTTGATGAAGATGGTGATGCTAATCCAAAGCGAGGGAGAGCAGAGAACTAAATCAAAATTTTCATGTTTCACAAAATTTATTAGTCAAAACAAACGAGCAAACGGCATGAAAAATCTACCAAACTCGAATGATGATGACGATGATGATGATGATGACGACGACGACGACGACGACGATAGGACACAGAGGCAAAAACGGCGGACAAGCAGACAGACAGCAAAAAGCCCACAAGGAAACAAGAACAAACAAAGAACATATCACTACCACAACATGCACAGAGTGCTAACAATCATCACAACTAAAGTGAACCACAACAGTAAGACGACAGAGCAAACTTAACCAGTAAAGACGACAGAGCCAAACTTAACCACAGTAAGCGACAGAGCAAACTTAACCACAGTAAAGACGACAGAGCCAACTTAACCACAGTAAGACGACAGAGCCAAACTTAACCACATAAAGACGACAGAGCCAACCTAACCACAGTAAGACGACAGAGCCAACCTAACCACAGTAAGAGACAGAGCCAACTTAACACAGTAAAGACGACAGAGCCAAACTAACACAGTAAGACGACAGAGCCAAATGAACACAGTAAGACGACAGAGCCAAACTGAACCACAGTAAAGGGCGACAGAGCCAAACTGAACCACAGTAAAGACGACAGAGCCAAAATAACCACAGTAAGACGACAGAGCCAAACTGAACCACAGTGAAGACGACAGAGCCAAACTTAACCACAGTAAAGACGACAGAGCCAAACTTAACCACAGTAAAGACGACAGAGCCAAACTTAACCAATCATTATTTTTAAGTTTATGTAGAGTTATCTCTCAGAGCTTGTTTGTTCAAGAAGGGGTCATAGATAAATAAATAAACAAACACATAAATTGATAAATAAATAAATAATAGATGAACAAATAAATAAATAAATAAATAAACAATTAATAAACAAACAAATAAATAAATGCGTAAGTAATTAAATAAATGCATAAGAATCAAATAAATAAGTGAATAAATAAATAAATAATAAATAAATGAATAGATAGATAGATAAATAAAGAAATAAATACATACATAAATAAATAAACATACAAAATTGGCAAGGGAACTGTTATGATGAAACTGCAATAAGGCAGGATGTGTTAGACGTTGTTGTCGCTGTTGTTGTAGCTGTTGTTGTCGGCCATCATGCTGTGTCGATATGGGTGTGTATGTATGAATGTATGCGTATATGTCTGTGTGCGGGCATGTGGATATATGCATGCATTTACTGTTATTTGTTGTTTTCATCTCTTACCTGTTCATTTATCTACATACTCCTTTATTTTGTATTCATTTATTCACCTACTTACTTCCTTCTTATTCACTTACTCACTCACTCACTTGCTTGCTTACTTGCTTGCTTACTTACTTGCTTGTTGCTTACTTACTTACCTGCCTACTTACTTACTTACTTACTTACTTACCTACCTATCTATGATTAAGAAAATATTGGCTTCACCTAGTTGATAGATCGCTGAGCATTGGGCATTGACTAGGGGGTGGGGGGGGGGGTCTGTCATGTGAGACGGGTTATACAGAATGGCTAGTTGTGTTGTGATTCAGACCTTTAATGATTTATTTATTTACTTCATATATATATTCCTTTTTTGAAGGTAAGATACACATATGCACAAGTCATTTACATGTAACCAAGATTTTTCCAGTGGAAGGCCAATAAAATACCAGTATAAAATATAGACTAGGTAAAAGCATAGTCTACGTATGGCCTCAAGACCTGGCCAGCTCATGGGTTTATGTGCAGGCTTAAGACATGTGCCACGGTCACTATACACGTGGCATCTGTGACGTTTGTGCATATGGAATTCGTTCCGAGCGCGGGGACGTCATCTTGGGTAAGTGAAACTGAAACTGGTAGGATGCGCGTTGACCGAGATGTCATTTTATCTGGTTTGGTCTATAAAAAAAATTAACTCTGGTAATGACTATGAAAATTTGTACATTTGTAACCTCACAAAACTCTGTTTTAAAAAAAATGTAACACTAGTAATGATATCACCATCATCATCAGGTGCCCTGCCGCATGGCGTTGGCGATCATGGACTTCCATTTGTCTCTATCTCTCGTTGCCCCTAGCATCTCCCCCACCCTCCTCGTCCCAGCCACTATGCAAGTCCGTCCAGCGTTTTCTCCCTGGGTCTACCTGGTGCTCTCCTTCCCTCCAGCTTTCCCGTTGTGACCAGGTGCTCAAAATCCTCCTTCCTCATTAAATGGCCTATAAATGTTGCCTGTCTTTTCCTAATCTTCCTTATGAGTGATCTACTTGTGTCTGCCTCCATCAAGACTGTCTCGTTTGTTTTCTTTGCTGTCCATGGGACTCTCAACATTCTTCTTAGAAACCACATCTCGGCTGCCTCAATCTTGTTCTGGCTTTGCTTGTTGACTGTCCACGCCTCACATCCGTACAACAGTATTGGTTCTATATAACATTCAAGAACTCTCTTCCTGATGTTAATTGATAGGCATTTGTTGGTAAGAATGCTTGTCATCTTCTTGAATGCTGTTTTGGCTTGGCCGATTCTGCCGGCTAGTTCTGATGTGCATCTGCCGTCTGGTGAAATGACCGTTCCCAGGTATTTAAATTTATCAACCTGTGTCAAGGTTGTGCCATTTGTGTATTTAGTACGAGTTGATGGGGAAAAGGGGTGGGAGAAGAGAAGGGAGCACCTTTATAGTACTTATGAATTATGTTTGTAAGAACTGGGAGGAAAATGATCAGAGATAACTTTACGGAGAGGAAGAAATAAATGAGGGAAAAGAAGACGACAGACAGAAAGAAGCAAACAAACAAGAAAATAAGAGATGTGATAAACATTGAAAATGATGATCACGATGATGATAATAAAAAAGGGAGGACAGCTTCTACAAGAGAGAGGGTGAGAAACAGAGAGGAGAGAGAGAGGAGAGGAGAGGAGAGAGAGATGAGGGAGAGAAGAGGAGAGGGGGAGAGAGAGAGAGAGTGAGATGAGAGGAGAGAGGAGAGAGAGGGGAGAGAGAATGAGTGCGAGAGAGAGAGAGAGGGGGAGAGAGAGGAGGCGAGAGAGAGAGAGAGAGAGAGAGGAGAGAGAGGAGGAGGGGAGAGAGAGGAGTGGGGAGAGAGAGAGGAGGGAGGAGAGAGAGTGAGTGCGAGGAGAGAGAGAGAGAGAGAGGGGAGAGAGAGTGAGTGCAGAGAGAGAGAGAGAGAGAGGGGAGAGAGAGTGAGTGGAGGAAAGACGAGAGGAGAGAGAAGGGAGAGAGGAGAGAGAGAGGAGGGGAGAGAGAGTGAGTGCGAGAGAGAGAGAGAGGAGAGAGAGGGAGAGAGAGGAGGAGAGAGAGAGAGAGGGAAGAGAGGAGGCAGAGAGAGAGAGAGAGAGAAAGAGCGAGAGAGAGAGACAGACAGACAGAAGACAGACAGACAGACATAGACACAGACACAGACACAGACACAGACACAGACACAGACACAGACACAGAAGAGACAGAGACAGATACAGAGAGATAGAGACAGAGTACATGACAGGGTCAACACACACACACACACACACACACACCACACGCACGCACGCACACACACACACACAACACGCACACACACACGCATACCACACACACGCCATACACACACACCACACACACACACACAATGCAAGCCCGCATACACACACACACACACACACACGCACACACACACACACACACAGCCACGCACACACACACGCAACACACACACACCCAACACACACACGCACACACACACACACAACCCCACACACACACACACACACACACACACACACACACACACACACACACACACAGCACATGCACACTCAGAGGCAATAAGAGAAGTAGTGGCAGTATCATTGTACTTCGGGTTTTTGTTTGTTGCTAGTTTGTTTTTGTTTTTTGCATTTTTGAAAATTGTTGTAAATTGTTTTAATTCTCTCTCTCTCTGCTCTCTTCTCTCTCTTTCTCTCTCTCTTTTGTTATAATTCTCTCTCTCTCTCTCTTGCTCTCTCTCTCTCTGTCTCTCTCTCTTTGTTATAATTCTCTCTCTCTCTCTTCTTCTCTCTCTTCTGTCTGTCTGTGTGTGTTGTGTGTCTGTCTGTCTCTTTCTCTCTCTCTTCTCTTTTGTTATAATTTCTCTCTCTCTCTCTCTCTTTGTTTTCTCTCTCTCTCTCTTCTTGCTCTCTCTCTGTGTCTCTCTCTCTTTGTTATATTCTCTCTCTCTCTCTCTCTTTTTGCTCTCTCTGTCTGTCTCTGTGTGTTTGTGTCTGTCTGTCTCTTTCTCTCTCTCTCTCTTTGTATATCTCTCTCTCTCTCTCTCTGTGTCTCTCTCTCTTTGTTATAATTCTCTCTCTTTCTCTCTCTTTTGCTCTCTGTCTGTC
>JAPXFY010000023.1:34421680-34426680 GCA_030674185.1 Monoplex corrugatus | reverse complement strand
GCTTCTATACTAGCTGAATGGGTAGCGCAGACTGTGTTGGATTTGAGAAGTTCTATACAACATGGGAGATAATTCTCAAGAGTTATGTCCTTTGATTATATTACAAACATTTTGTTTAATCAATGGAAAAAGTAGTAAAGCGCACCTCTTACTTTATCATTTGTGGTATATCTTAAAAGTTTATCTCACTTTATCATTTGTGGTGTATCTTAAAGTTTATCTCACTTTATCATTTGTGGTATATCTGAAAAGTTTATCTCACTTTATCATTTGTGGTATATCTGAAAAGTTTATCTCACTTTATCATTTGTGGTATATCTGAAAAATTTATCTCACTTTATCATTTGTGGTGTATCTGAAAAATTTATCTCACTTTATCATTTGTGGTGTATCTGAAAAATTTATCTCACTTTATCATTTGTGGTGTATCTGAAAAGTTTATCTCACTTTATCATTTGTAGTATATCTGAAAAATTTATCTCACTTTATCATTTGTGGTGTATCTGAAAAGTTTATCTCACTTTATCATTTGTGGTGTATCTGAAAAGTTTATCTCACTTTATCATTTGTGGTGTATCTGAAAAGTTTATCTCACTTATCATTTGTGGTGTATCTGAAAAGTTTATCTCACTTTATCATTTGTGGTGTATCTGAAAAATTTATCTCACTTTATCATTTGTGGTGTATCTGAAAAGTTTATCTCACTTTATCATTTGTGGTGTATCATAAACGTTTATCTCACTTTATCATTTGTGGTATATCTGAAAAAGTTTATCTCACTTTATCATTTGTGGTATATCTGAAAAGTTTATCTCACTTTATCATTTGTGGTATATCTGAAAAGTTTATCTCACTTTATCATTTGTGGTGTATCATAAACGTTTATCTCACTTTATCATTTGTGGTATATCTGAAAAGTTTATCTCACTTTATCATTTGTGGTATATCTGAAAAGTTTATCTCACTTTATCATTTATGGTGTATCTTAAAGTTTATCTCACTTTATCATTGGTGGTGTATCTGAAAAGTTTATCTCACTTTATCATTTATGGTGTATCTTAAAGTTTATCTCACTTTATCATTGGTGGTGTATCTGAAAAGTTTATCTCACTTTATCATTTATGGTATATCTTAAAGTTTATCTCACTTTATCATTTATGGTGTATCTTAAAGTTTATCTCACTTTATCATTGGTGGTGTATCTGAAAAGTTTATCTCACTTTATCATTTATGGTGTATCTTAAAGTTTATCTCACTTTATCATTGGTGGTGTATCTGAAAAGTTTATCTCACTTTATCATTTATGGTATATCTTAAAGTTTATCTCACTTTATCATTTATGGTGTATCTTAAAAATGCTTACTTTCCACATAGCGATTCCTATTGTTACAGAAAAGCATAAAATTTGCCGATCAAAAATTAATGTATTTTGAGTTTCAGTTTCAATTTCTCAAGATGACGTCTCCGCGCTCGGAAAGATTTTCATGTACACTAACGTCACAGGTGCCTTGTGATGGAGAAGATCCAGAATGATCACGGCACAAGCCTTAAGCCTGCACATGAACCCACGAGCTGGCCCAGGTCCTGAGGTCCTAGATAGTTCCATAACCCTGAGATCGAAGGGAAGCAAGGTGGCGGAGACCTCAACTTTTCCCGGGGCCAGCACCAGGAGGGCGGCGCCCATGCCTTCTCCCTCGCTTCAAATTCATATTCATATTCACATTTTTTTTTTTATCTAGACTTCAGAAAAGCAAGAAGGCTAATCGGTCTTCAAGGGGTGGGACCTGGGAAATTAACCTATCTCTCAATGTGTTATACCAAGGCAGCCGGGCAATGCCCTGCTCTTCACGATTTTCAACTCCCGTGGGATTTTAAACGTCTCGCATTGACTATTGCAATTCACTCCTGTCTGGTCTTCCTGCCTCCACCATTCACATCCTACAGCGCATTCAAAACAATGCTGCACGCCTTGTACTCAAAAAGAAAAAAGCTGACCACATATCTCCTCTCCTGGCACAACTTCACTGGCTCCCTGTATCAAAGCGCATACAGTACAAACTAGACACCATGTGCTACAAAAGCCTCAATAACGCAGCCCCCGATTACCTGTCAAGCCTACTTGAGATCTATGTTCCCTCACGTACCCTCCGCTCTGCCTCTGATCCTCTGACTCTTCGCTTTCCACGCACTAAGCTCAATACCTATGGTCCACGAGCCTTCTCTGTTTCTGGTCCACTCTCCTGGAACAAACTTCCTCTCTCAGTCCGTCAGCAACCTACTTTTGTCTCCTTCAAGTCCGCTCTCAAAACTCACCTTTTCTCTCCTGCATAAAATCCTAACCTCACTCAACCCTCCCCTCTGCAGCCTGTCTCCGCTCGGAGGGAATCACATGGTTATAATATATAATTGTATGCTATGCTCTCTATAATTTTCCATTGCTTTTATTCTTGCTTTTATTGCTTTTATTCTTTCTCCCCATTTATAGCCATGCGTGTGTGTGGGTGTGTGTGTGTGTGTGTGTGTGTGTGTGTGTGTGTGTGTCTGTATGTGTGCGTGCGTGTGTGTGCGAGCGTGCGTGCCTGCGTGTGTGTCTGCTTCAGCGCTTAGATTTGATTTTATCAAGATTTTGCGCTATATAAATATTGTAATTATTATTATTATTATAGACACACGGGTCGGACTCGTTTTTCGTCCCATTCCAGAAGACTGTGGCGTCCTTGGGTGGGGGGTGGTCAGTGGTGTAATGGGTATAAAACAAATGTAAGGAGGAGCATAAAAAATTATTGTTCATGATGTTAGGAGTATGATTATTATCGATGACATCTTTGCAAAGTCATTGTTGTTGTTTTACGGTATTCTGTGATTAATTGTTTGCGTGCTGGTTGGTTCTTTTGTCATCTTCTTCAAAAGACCATGTTCTGTTCAGATTATCATTCAAGGTTTTAACGGCAAAGACAGAGAAAAAGGGAAACAAAAACGTCTTGTCCATTCCCTGAATCGAAACGAATACCTCACTCGTCCTAGTCTTGTAAGCCAAAACCAACATGTCAGAATACAAAAATGCACATATGTGAATAGACCTTAAAAGAAATAACGAACGAACGAACACACAAAAAGACAAAACGGGGAACGAAGAGTAAATGAACGAATGAACTGGTGGTGTTATTGTTTGTTTTTTTTTTATGTTTTTTTTTTTTTTAGGATCATTGCACTCACCTATTTTTTTTTTCGTCCCATTTTCTACGCCACTTTAATGGCCACAGAAACTGAAACAGTTTTTTTTTTATAATTATGCGATGATGATGATGTCGATGTGGATGATAATCATGATGCTATGGAGTTCCATCTAGGATTGAGACTGCGTGACAGGGTTGTACTCTACGCTTACTACCATAATATATCCTGGCGTCAACCAGGCCTGAGAGATACAGACACCTGCGGTGTTGGTCAGAAGATTTGAGCAACACCCTCAATGACGCATCCGCGAAGTGGATGAGACTCGACTGTGTGGTTCCAGTCTTCCCAATGAGCCCATAGCACGCCCAACTTTGGGTAGGAGTCGGTTAGAGCCGAAAAATCCCACAATGATTTTTGAAGGTACTGATGGGAATTCGAACCCACAACCTTCCAGTCGGTAGTCCGTTGCGTTAACCACTACATCACAGCGACTGGTGAATGAACTGTTTTTGTTAATGCTATTTTTCTTTAAAGCCCAGCCGACTACGCAGAGCCATATCAGGGTTATAACCGTTTCAGCACATATACAAAATTCAACATGAAAAAAAAAGAAAAAAAAAGAAAAGAAAATTACATACACATATCAATGCATTCACACAAATGCTCCTGACGTTGACCACTCCGTCCAATTTATCACACAGAGGATTGAAAATTTTTTAATACATATTTAAACATAAATAAGGACACTTAAACATGTCTAAAAACGGGCCTAAGTTATCTGAACTTGCTTCCGCATAATTATCACATTTACCTGGAGCCAAAAATGCACTTAATACATATACCCAGCGTAAGAATGTATCGAACACATACAGGTGAATGGACCAGCAAGGCAGGAAGTGAAAGGAAGAAATTACAAAAAGCAAAGCAACAAGGCAGAATCAAAGAGAGTGACAGAAAAGAGGACATTTCTAGCACAGAATTTCCAGAAGATGGGTATACTGTTTGTACTGAAAGAGCCCCTAACATCCTCACGGGGGATAAATGAATGAATAAATAAATAAATAAATAAATAAATAAGTAAATAGGTAAATAGGTAAATAGGTAAATAAATGAATAAATAGATAAATGAATAAATAAATAAATAAACAAACAGATAGACTACTAACTTACTAACTAACTAACTAACTAACTAACTAACTAACTAATTAACTAACTAACTAACTAACTAACTAACCAACCAACCAACCAACCAACCGACTAACCAACTACCTAATTACCTACCTAGCTAACTAACTGACCAACTGACCAGCTGACCAACTCCTAACACATTAACACACTAACACACTAACACAGTAACACACTAACTAACTAACACACTTACACATTAACTAACACATTAACACACTAACACATAACTAACTAAACACACTAACTAACTAACACACTAACACACTAACTAACATACTAACTAACACACTAACACACTAACACCCTAACTAACTAACTAGCTAACACACTAACACACGAACTAACACACAACTAACACACGAACTAACACACTAACTAACTAACTAACTAACTAACTAACTAATAACTAACTAACACACTAACTACTAGCTAACTAGCTAAGTAATAAATAAGTAACGTAACTAACCTACTAACTAAATACTAATAACTACTAACTAACACTAACTAACTAACTCATCACTCACTAACACACTCAACTAACCTAAACACTAACACACTAACTAACTCACTAACTAACACACTAACATAACTAACTAACTAATTAACTAACTAACACACAACTAACTACTACTAAC
>JAPXFY010000023.1:34411680-34416680 GCA_030674185.1 Monoplex corrugatus | reverse complement strand
CACAAACAAACACCAGATACGAAAATTAGGAGAAAAAGACTGAAACTTCCTTGCTGCTTCGTCCAATGGGAGAAGAGTGCTAAATGAAATCTCAATATATTTTGTGAGTAGTCCTCTTCTCCTACTGGGCGAAGCAGCAGGGAAGTTTTAGTCTTTTTCTTGTAATTATGTATTTGGTGTTTGTTTGTGATCTTACATTCACACTTAACAAAGGTCAGTTGCTCGAAAATTTGCGCCTGTCTTGTCTTTTTGTATTAAACGCGTTCTGATGCTATTTTCGTGTTTTTCTGGTTCCTGTTTGCTTGAACGCGGGCAGTCGCACTTGTTTTGGATTTCGTCTTTTCACTATAGTGATATTAGACGGGGAGAAAATGGAGGATGAAAAGTTAGGCGGGTTGGATTGGGGGCAGAAGGGAGACAGAGTAAGAGACATAAGTAAGTGGGACAACAGAAAAATGGAACAAGAACTTAACACTAACAGTTAACGTCAACAACGCAAAGGGAAAATTTAACACTAAAGTACAAACTTCATAAACTTAAAGTAACGCATTAACAGGACTGTGAACCAACAATTTCTGAAATTTTAACTGATAAAGATTCTTCCGAAGTTACTTCTTTAAAATGAGTTTCAGAATAATTTTCCTGTGTAAACAAGTTTTGGAAAAACAAACAAACAAACAAACAAACAAACAAAAACCCGTAGCATTTTGCAGTAAAATAAACAGTGAAACAGTGTTAATTGTTCGCCGCAAATACACTTGACGGGCTTGATTTTCCCTGCTCTGGTGCATTGGGAATGTCTTGTGAAAAAAAGAAATAAGAAATAAGAGCAGATGAAGACGCGTACACCAACGCACGCAGCAACACATCTTCGTCTTATCATTACCATCCCTTTAATGTCTGATGAACATAAACGATTTCTGACTTATCGAAAGTATTTATAACTTAATGTGGAAATATTAAAAACGTCAAAAACTGTTTTAACTTAAGGTGAACACATTCAAAACAAATATATCTTAAAAGAAACGCAAGAGGTATGTTTAAAACTGTTAAAATGCAATGATCATACTCACACACACACACAACACACACACACACACACACACACACACACACACACACACATACACACACACACACACACACATACACACACACACACATAACATATCTCTCTTTCACATACACACATATACAAACACAAGCACACATATTACACAAACACACATACATGTAGGCACACGTACACGTGCACACGCGCCCACAGACACGCACATGCTCTTCTTTCTTTCTTTCTTCTTCTTTCTTCTTCTTCTTCTTCTTCTTCTCTTCTTCTTCTTCATCTTCTTCTTCTTCTTTACTTCTTCTTCTTCTTCTTCTTCTTCTTCTTCTTCTTCTTCTTCTTCTTCTTCTTCTTCTTCTTGTTGTTGGTGTTCTTCTTGTTTTTCTTGTTTATTTGTTGTTGTTGTTGTTCTTCTTCTTCTTCTTTCTTTTGTTCTTGGTGTTCTTTTGTTTTTCTTGTTCTTGTTCTTGTTCTTCTCCTGTTTCCTTTTTTCTACTTCTTCTTGTTCCTTTCATTTTTTTATGTTCTTGTTCTTCTTTCTTCTTCTTCTTCTTTTTGTTCTCTTTTTTTTCCGTTTCTTCTTCTTCCGTTTCTTCTTTGTTCTTGTTCTTTTCTTGTTCTTGTGTGTTGTTGTTGGCTGCTCTCCTTCTTGTTGTTCTTGTTGTCCTCGTTCTTTTTTCTATTACTTCTTCTTGTTCTTGTTCTTGTTCTTCTTTCTTTTTTCATTCTTTCTTGTTTGTTTTTTTGTTGTTGTTGTTGTTGTTGTTGTTGTTCTTCTTCTTCTTCTCCTTCTCCTGTTTTCTACTTCTTCTTCCTTTTCTTGTTCTTGTTCTTCTTGTTTTCCTTCTTCTTCTCTTTTTTTCTACTTCTTATTTTCCTTCTGTTTTTTTTTTTTTTCCGTTTCTTCTTCTTTTTGTTTTTTCTTGTTCTTGTTGCTGTTGTTGTTGTTGTTGTTGTTGCTCTTCTTTGTTGTTCTTCTTGTTGTTCTCGTTTTTTTTCTTCTATTTCTTGTTCTTGTTCTTCTTGTTCTTGTTCTTGCTCTTGTTCTTGTTTGCTCTTCTTTTTTCTTTCTATTTTTCTTTGTTTGTTTCTTTCTTTCTTCTTGTTCTTGTTGTTTGTTTGTTGTTGTTGTTGTTCTTCTTCTCTTCTTCTTCTTCTGTCTCTTCCGCTTCTTCTTGCTCTTCCTTTCTTTTATTATTTTTTTTTTATCTGTCTGTCAGATTCCTTCAACCTGCATAAACCCTAATCACTAGCAAGGTCTTGAAAAGGGAACAACGGAACTTAAAAACCCTATTATGCTGACACCACGAGGAGGGCTGTTTTGTTTTGTGTTGATTTTGTTTTGTTTAGTTTTACTATGTTTTGTTTTGTTTTGTTTGATAGAATAGAGTACTCAAGATCTGGTATTTCGAATTCAGTCCTAGCCGCAACATTAAAAACTGGCCTGTTCACTGCCCATTTTCTTGTTTCCATCATTCTAGCGATGTCAGCTTCGTATTTCATAGGTCTCTGTCTTTCTCTCCCCACCCCCACCCCCACCTCCACTTCTATCGTTTCTATTTCATGGACTTGCCATCGGATAGGGTTTGCGTAGGCTCAAGGAGTCCGCCAGATACTTGCTGGTAGATATGCATGATAAAGCAATACGATGAGTCTCTACTGAGCAAATTCCAAATTACAAACAAACAAACAAACAAACAAAACACAAAAAAAACAAACAAACAAACAAACAAGCAAACAAACAAACAAACAAACAAACAAACAAACAAACAAACAAACAACAAAAACAAACAAACAAAAACAACAAACAAACAAACAAACAAACAACAACAAACAAAACAAACAAACAAACAAACAACAAACAAACAAACAAACAAACAAACAAACAAACAAAACAAACAAACAAACAAACAAACAAACAACAAACAAACAAACAAACAAACAACAAACAAACAAACAAACAAACAAACAAACAAACAAACAAAACAAACAAACAAACAAACAAACAAACAAACAAACAAACAAACAAAAACAAACAAACAAAAACAAACAAACAAACAAAACAAAAACAAACAACAAACAAACAACAAACAAAAACAAAAACAAACAAACAAAAACAACAAACAAACCAAAACAAAACCACGTCCAACAGAACGATGGAAGCACAAGATAGCGAACAGGCCAGGTGTGTGTGTGTGTGTGCTTGGTGTGCGTGTGTGTGTGTGGTGTGTGTGTGTGTGTGTGTGTGTGTGTGGTGTGTGTGTGTGTGTGTGTGTTGTTTACCCCCTACAGGGCTGGTATCAACTGAAACGTGGTTTCTTAGAAGAATGTCGAGAGTTCCATGGACAGCAAAGAAAACAAACGAACGACAGTCTTGAAGGAGGCAGACACAAGAAGATCATTAATAAAGAAGATTAGGAAAAGACAAGCAACATTTATGGGACATTTAAGAGGAAAGGGGAATTAGAACACCTGGTCACAACAGGAAGGCTAGAAGGAAAGATAACCCGAAGTAGACCCAGGGAAAAAATGTTGGACGGACTTGCAGGGTGGCTGAGACAGAGAGGGTGGGAGATGTACTTGCAGCGACAAGGGATACATTCGTATGGAGGGCCATGATCGCCAACGCCATGCGGCAGGGCACATGATGATTATGAGGGCTAATATCGAACTCGAGACATCACATCTTCAGTCCCCAGCTGTTTTCAACAGAACCAACCAACCAACCAACCAACCAACCAACCAACCAACCAACCAACCAACCAACCAACCAACCAGCCAAACAACCAACCAACTAACCAACAACCAACCAACCAACCATCCGGCCAGCCAACCAACCTGCCAACCAGTCAACCAACCAGCCAGCCAACCAGCCAACCTACCAACCACCCAACCAACCAGACAGCCAGACAGCCAACCAACCAACCAACCAACCAACCAACCAACCAAACAACCGACCAACCAACCCACCAACCGACCGACCAATTATCCAACCAACCAGCCAACCAGCCAACCAACCAAACAACCAACCAACCAGCCAGCCAGCCACCCACCCACCAACCAGCCAGCCAGCCAGCCGGCCAACCAACCAACCAACCAGCTTGCCAGCCGACCAACCAACCAACCAACCAACCAACCAACCAACCAACCACCCAACCAACCACCCAATCAGCCAACCAACCAAACTACCACCCACCCACCCACCCAGCCAACCAGCCAACCAACCAAACTACCACTCACCCACCCACCCACCCAACCAACCAACCAACCAGACAGCCAGCCAACCATCCAGCCAACCAACCAACCAGCCACCCAATCAACCAACCAACCTACCAAAAAACCAACCACCACTCAACCAGCCAACCAACCAATTAACCAACCAACCCACCCACCAACCAACCAAACAACCAACCACCAACCACCACAACCAACCAACCAACCAACCAACCAACCAACCAACCAACCAAACAACCAACCAACCAACCAACCAACCAACCACCAACCCACCCAACCAAACAACCAACCAGCCAACCAACCAGCCAACCAACCAACCAACCAACCAACCAACCAGCCAGGCAACCCCCTGCTCGGAGTGGTTAGTGTCACAAACTGACTAGAAACACTCGTGTCATTGCCGCGGCGTTTACCGCTTCCTCGCGGATTGAGCTTGACATCGGAACTGAAGGGCAAGAGTGTCCACCTGTCAAAGACACGCTGTTACGCGCGAAAAATGAATGGCCCCGGTACCTCGTGGGTACTGGCAACCAACGAGCTTGGACTGCTCCGAAAGTTTGGGCCGTGCTTGGTTGAAGTAGAAAGAAGAGCGTAGGGGCATGTCAGAGGGAGGGGATGGGGGTTAGGGGTTGGGGGTTGGAGGTTGGGGGTGGTGGTGGTTGAAGGAAATTAAGGGTGAATTATGAGGTTCGGGGGGTTCCTG
>JAPXFY010000023.1:34401680-34404180 GCA_030674185.1 Monoplex corrugatus | reverse complement strand
CATCATCATCATCATCATCATCATCATCATCATCATCATCATCATCATCATCATCATCTTTATCATCATCATCATCATCATCCAGGACAAGCAGCCGAAAGCCCTGCTCTTGACGATTTTCAACTGCCGTGGATCTTTAGGTTCCCAGGCCAGAAGACACAGGGGTCCGACTCGCCGAAGATAAGACGTTCAGTTCGATTTTCCAGTCAAAGTGAGGAGAAATGTCAAGGCCTTTACGGGAAACAAACCCTGGAACCTTGCTTTTAGCTATTGGCATGCGAACGTCTGAACCACTCTGCCGCTCTTCTCCTTCTGGACTGAAGTTGCGTGAAGGAGTAGTACCCCTTTCATACTATGTCCTGGTGTCAGTCAGGCCCGAGAGATACATACATACTTGCGGAGTTGATAAGGAAACTTTAGCAAATCCCTTGAAGTGGTTGAGACTCGACTGCGTGGTCCCAGTCTTCTCAATGAGCCCAAGGCACACTCAGCGAACCGATAAGCGAAGAAAAACCTCACAATGATTTTGATTGGACTCATGGGATTCGAACTCATAACCTTCCAGTCAGTGTTCTTTGCAATAACCACTTCAGGGAGAAGAGTGGCAGAATGTTTCAGACGTTCGCCTGCCAAAATCTAAACTCGAGGCTCCAGGGTTCGCTCCCCGTAGAGGTCTCGACTTTTCTCCACAATTTTGACCGGAAAATCGAACGGAACGTCTAGTCCTTCGGAAGGGGACGAAAAACGAGCCGGACCCGTGTGCCTTATGGCTACGCACGCTTAAGCTCCCACGGCAGTTGAAAATCGTGAAGAGCAGGGCATTACCCGGCTGCCTTGGTTAAAAAAACAACAGAAAAACATTGGAGAGATAGGTTGATCTCCCAAGGCACACCTCTTGAAGACCAGTTAGCCTTCTTGAATTCTGAAGTCATGGTTAATTAAAGTTAATATGAATATGAATTTGAATTGAGGGAAAAGGGATGGACGCCGCCCTTGTGGCGCTGGCCCCGGAAAAAGTTGAGGTTTCTGTCACGTCATTCCCCCACGACCTCAGGGCGATGTAACTATCTAGATAGGACCACAGGACTTGGCCAACTCATGGGTTTAGGTGCAGGCTTATGGCTTGTGCCATGATCATTCTAGATCTTCTCCATTACATGGCACCTGAGACGTTAGTGCATGTGAAATTCATTCCGAGCGTGGAGACGTCATCTTGAGAAACTGAAACTGAAACTGAAACATAACCACTTCATCACAGTGTATGGTAGCGTGTTCTCGTTCTCATTAGTCTCAAGACCTAAACCAGTTGCCGTGGTGTAGTGGTTGACTCAACGGACTACCGACTGGAAGCTTGTTGGTTCGAATCCCCATCAGTCCCTTCAAAACTATATCATTGTGGGATTTTTCGGCTCAAACCGGCTCCTACCCTGAGCTGGGTCGTGCTGTGGACTCATTGGGAAGACTGGGACCACACAGTCGAGTGTCATCCACTTCACGGATGCATATTGAGGGTGTTGCTGAAATCTTCTGACCAGCATTACAGGTGTCTATCTCTCGGGCCTGGTTGGCACCACGATGTATTATGATCGCAAGCGTATAGTACACCCTGTCACGACCGTCCCAATCCTAGATGGAACTCTATAGCATCATGATTATCATCCTCATCGACATCATCTTCATAGCATTGTTAAAAAAAAAAAAAAAAAAAAGACTGTGCCAGCTTCTGTGGCCATTAATGTGGCGTAGAAAATTGACGGAGGTAACTTCACTGGGTGCGATGATCTACAACAACCAACACCAAACCAAACCAAACCAAACCAAACCAAACCAAACCAAACCAAACCAAAAAAAACCAAACAACCAACAAAAAAACCAAACCAAACCAAAACAAACCAAACCAAACCAAACAACAAACCAAAAACCAAACAAACCAACCAACTAAACCAAACCAAAAAACCAAACCAAACCAAACAAACCAAACCAAACCAAACTAAACCAACCAAACCAACCAAACCAAACCAAACCAAACCAAACCAAACCAACCAAACCAAAACAAACAAACAAAACAAACCAAACAAAACAACAAAAAAAGTCTTAAGACCTTGCCACCGCATGGAGTTTACGTGCAGGCTTAATTAAGGTCTTATGTCATGATATCATTTTGAATCTTCTCTTATCACATGGCATCAGTGAAATCAATGTACACTTATGGGGAAAGTCAAACCCAGCGCAAAGACGTTATCTTAAGACACAGAAACCGAACCTGAAACTGAAACTAAAACTGAAACTGAAAAAAAGTTGTGTTTAATGCGCACGCTTAATTACCTAAATGTTAATGCTTTCAGCTTTGTCCATGTGTATACATGCATGCATTTATTTCTTTAATGTCGCAGCGTGGGTCGGGCTGGTTTTTAAACTGCTTTGTTCACAAGAAGGATGTGTATCTGCGTAACGTTTTTTAATCTGGCCATAAAGCGAAGTGAACTCGATCAAAGAGATT
>JAPXFY010000023.1:34389180-34396680 GCA_030674185.1 Monoplex corrugatus | reverse complement strand
GTCTTCGGCTTCGAAGAGCTCAATGCGCCAGAATATGGAGCCTCCGTCGATGGGTATAGCTTCCCAACCCAGTCCAGTCCAGTCCAGTCCAGTCCAGTCCAGTCCAGTCCAGTCCAGTCATCCAGTCCAGTCCACAGTCCAGTCAAATCCAGTCAATCCAGTCCAGTCCAGTCCAGTCCAGTCAAATCCAGTCCAGTCCAGTCCAGTCCAGTCCAGTCAAATCCAATCAAATCCTGTCCAGTCCAGTCCAGTCAAATCCAGTCCAGTCCAGTCCAGTCCAGTCAAATCCAATCAAATCCAGTCCAGTCCTGTCCAGTCCAGTCCAGTCCAGTCCAGTCCAGTCAAATCCAATAAAATCCAATCCAGTCCAGTCCAGTCAAATCCAATCAAATCCAGTCTAGTCCAGTCCAGTCCTGTCCAGTCCAGTCCAGTCAAATCCAGTCCAGTCCAGTCAAATCCAGTCAAATCCAGTCCAGTCCAGTCCAGTCCAGTCCAAATCCAGTCCAATCCAGTCCAATCCAGTCCAGTCCAGTCAAATCCAGTCCAGTCCAGTCCAGTCCAATCCTCAGTCCAATCCAATCCAATCCAATCCAGTCCAGTCCAGCCCAGTCCAGTCAAATCCAGTCAAATCCAAAGATCCAAATCCAGTCAAATCCAGTCCAGTCCAATCCAAATCCAGTCCAATCCAGTCCAGTCCAGTACAGTCCAAATCCAGTCAAACCCAGTCAATCCAGTCCAGTCCAGTCCTGTCCAGTCTGGTAGGGTCTGGTCCAGTCCAGTCCAGTCCAGTCCTGTCCAGTCCAATCCAGACAGTCTAGTCCAGCCCAGTCCAGTTGATACCAGTCCAGTCCAGTCTGGTCTAGCCCACTCGAGTTTAGTGCAGTCCAGATCAGTCCAGTCCAGTTTGAACCATTCTGACCCAGTCTATTCCAATTTAGACCTGTCAAGTCCAGTCTATTCCAGTTTAAACCAGTCCAGTCTAGTCTAATGTAGAACAGTCCAATCCAGTCCCTTGTAGTCTAGTCTAGCCTGATCCAGTCCAATCTAGTCCAATCCAGTCCAGTCCCTTCCAGTCATTTCCAGTCCAGTGTAATGTAGTGCAGTAGAGTGCAATGCAGTGCAGTGTAATAGAGTGCAGTGCAGTGCAGTCTAGTGCAGTGTAGTGCAGTCCAGTGCAGTGCAGTGCAGTGCAGTCAGTCCAGTCCAGTCCAGTTCAGTCAAGTCAATTCCAATCCAGTCTAGTTCAGTTGTCAGATCCAGTCCACTCTGATCCAGTCTAGTCTAGTTCTGTCCAGTCTAGTCTAGTTCAGTTTAAACCAGTCCCATACATCAGTTCTAGTCATCAGATCCTAGTCCAGTCCAATCCAGTCCAGTTTAGTCCAGTTTAGAGGAAGTCCATTAAAACCGAGTCAGGTCTAGTCCAGTCCAATCCAGTCTAGTTCTGTCTAGACTAGTTTAGACCAATCCAATCCAGTTTAGTCCAGTCTAATACCGCCTGGTATAGTACTGTTCAGTCCAGCCCAGTCGAGTCCAATCCAGTCTAGTCCAGTTTAGACCAGACCAATTCTGTCTGGTCCAGTTTAGTCTAGTCCAGTGTAGTTCCATTTCAGATCAGTTTAGATCAGTTCGTCAAGTGTATTCTTGTCAAACTGTCCAGTCCACTCTAGTTCACTTTAGATCAGTCCAGTCTAGTCCAGTCCAGCCTAGTCCACTTTAGACAGTCCAGTCTAGTCTAGTTTAGACCAGTTCAGTCCAGTTTAGACCAGTCCTATCCATTCTAGTCCAATCCAGTCCACTCCAGTCCAGTCGAATCTAATCCATTCCAGTTTAGTCCAGTCCAAACCAGTCCAGTCCATTCCACACCAACCCAGTCCGGTTTAGTTCAGCCTAGTATGTTCCGGTCCGTCTAATTCAAACCAGACTGGCCCAGTCCAGTCCAATCCAGTCCAATCCAGTGTAGTCCAATTTAGACCAGTCCACTCCAATCTAGTCCATTTCAGACTAGTTTAATCCAATCCAGTTTAGACCAATGCAGTCCAGTCCAGACCAGTCCATTCAAGTCCAATTTAGACCAGTCCAGTCCATTTTAGTCAAGCTTAATCCAATGAAGTCCAGTCCAGTCTAATCTAATCCAGTTTAGACTAGTCCATTACAGTCCAGTGCAGTCCAGTCTAGTTTAGTCCAGTCCATTATAGTCCAGTCCAATCTAGTTTAATTAATCTAGTCTAGTCCAGTGCAGTCCAGTCCAGTTTAGTCCAGTCCAATCCAGTCTAGTTTAGTCCAGTCCATTACAGTCCAGTCCAGTCTAGTTTAGTCCAGTCCATTACAGTCCAGTCCAGTCTAGTTTAGTCCAGTCCATTACAGTCCAGTCCAGTCTAGTTTAGTCCAGTCCAGTCCAGCCCAGTCCAGTCTAGTTTAGTCCAGTCCATTACAGTCCAGTCCAGTCTAGTTTAGTCCAGTCCAGTCCAGCCCAGTCCAGTCTAGTTTAGTCCAGTCCATTACAGTCCAGTCCAGTCTAGTTTAGTCCAGTCCAGTCCAGCCCAGTCCAGTCTAGTTTAGTCCAGTCCATTACAGTCCAGTCCAGTCTAGTTTAGTCCATCCATTCCAGCCCAGTCCAGTCTAGTTTAGTCCAGTCCATTACAGTCCAGTCCAGTCTAGTTTAGTCCAGTCCAGTCCAGCCCAGTCCAGTTTAGTCCAGTGCTGTCCAGTCCAGTCCAGTGCAGTCCAATGCTGTCCAGTCCAGTCCAGTCCAGTCCAGTGCAGTCCAGTCTAGTTTAGTCCAGTCCAGTCCAGTGCTGTGCTGTCCAGTCCAGTCCAGTCCAGTCCAGTCCAGTCCAGTCTAGTTTAGTCCAGTCCAGTCTAGTTTAGTCCAGTCCAGTCCAGTGCTGTGCTGTCCAGTCCAGTCCAGTCCAGTCCAGTCCAGTCCAGTCCAGTCTAGTTTAGTCCAGTCCAGTCCAGTGCTGTGCTGTCCAGTCCAGTCCAGTCCAGTCCAGTCCAGTCTAGTTTAGTCAGTCCAGTCCAGTGCTGTGCTGTCCAGTCCAGTCAGTCCAGTCTAGTTTAGTCCAGTCCAGTCTAGTCTAGTCCTGTCCAGTCCAGTCCAGTGTAGTTTAGTCCAGTCTAGTTTAGTCCAGTCTAGTTTAGTCCAGTGTAGTTTAGTCCAGTGTAGTTTAGTCCAGTGTAGTTAAGTCCAGTGTAGTTTAGTCCAGTGTAGTTAAGTCCAGTCTAGTTTAGTCCAGTCTAGTTTAGTCCAGTGTAGTTTAGTCCAGTCTAGTTTAGTCCAGTCTAGTCCAGTCTAGTCCAGTCCAGTCTAGACCAGTCCAGTCCAGTCCAGTCCAGTCCTGTCAAGCTTAGACCAGACCAGACCAGTCCAGTCCAGTTTGGCCTAGTCAAGTCTGGTCCAATTTACACCACCATTCCAGTCCATTCTATTCTGGTTAACATCAGTCAATTCCAGTCCAGTCAAGTTTAGACCAATCCAGTCCAGTTTAGTCCAGTCCAGTCAAGTCCATACCAATTCATTCAAGTCCATAGCAGTCAAATTTAGACCAGTCCAGTCCATTCCAGTCCATTCATTTCAGTCCAGTCCAGTTCAGTCCAGTCCTGTCCAGTCCAGTCTAGTCCAATTTAGATAAGTCCAGTCCAGTCCAGTTTAGTTTAGACCAATCTAGTCTAGATCATTCCAGTCCATCCCTGTCTATTCTAGTTTAAACAAGTCCAGTGCAATTTAAACTAGTGTAGTGCAGCGCTGTGCAGTGCAGCCCAGTCCAGTCAAGTCCAGTCCAGTGTAGTCTTGTCTAGGCTATTCCAGTTCGGTTTAGACCAGTCTAGTTCAGGCTAGACCTGCATCGTCCAGTCTAGTCTAGTCTGGTCTGGTTTAGTCTAATCTAATCCAGTCCAGTCTAGTCCAGTCCAGTCCAGTCCAGTTCATTGCAGTCCATCCTGAGTCACTCCATTCCAGTTCAGTCCAGTTCTGTGTTGGGTATCTCTACCTCAGGTCTTCAAGTGATCGTCAATTCATTTTCCCCGTGACACTTGCAACAGTACAAGTGGACAGATACATGAAAAAAAAGTTAAAGTGCACATCTGCATAACAGAATGCAATGACATTTTCAGACTAATGAAAATGATAAGGCGGGGAGAGAGAGAAAGAGATAGATAGATAGATAGATAGATAGAGAGAGAGAGAGAGAGAGAGAGAGAGGAGGGAGGTGGATGGGAATACAGATTGTATGTTAATGTGTGCGTGTAAAAGAGAGAGTGACAGAGAGAGAGAGAGAGAGAGAGAGAGAGAGGGAAAGAGAGAGGGGAAGAGAGAAAGAGAGAGAGAGGTAGAGGGGATAGGAGTGTTTATGTTAATGTGTCTAAGAGAGAGAGAGAGAGAGAGAGAGAGAGAGAGAGAGAGAGAGAGAGAGAGAGAGAAGGGAGAGAGAGAACGAAATAAAGAAAGAAAAGAGAGAGAAAGAGAGAGAGAAGACGAAAGAAAGAAAGAGAGTGAGAGGGGGAGAGAGAGAGAGTTGGAGGGGGAATAGGAGTTTGTTTGTTAATGTGTGTGTGTGTGTGTAAGAGAGAGAGGGGAGAGAGAGAAAGAGAGAGGGAGAGAAAGAAAGAGTGAGAGAGAGGCAGACAGACAGGCAGTCAGAGGTGAAAGTGGGAGTGGAGTGTGTTTATCAAAGTGCGTGCAAAAGAGAGAGAGAGAGAGCGAGAGAGAGAGAGAGAGAGAGGAGAGAGAGAGAGAGAGAGAGAGAGAGAGAGAGAGAGAGAGAGAGAGAGAGAGAGAGATGTCGTCAAGATGTTTCTTGAGCCAGTAATTAAACGCTTTGTGGCGCAGAACAACGCCAGCCACCAGCTAGAAACATTTTAATTACGCAAGACGCCAAGAGCGCGCCATATATCATTCAAGCCCCGACAGTTCACGAGGACTTCCGGAAACACTCGAACAAAACTCCGGAAACAAACGAACATAATCAACCCCCGAAGCCGCTGTTTCTGGGCCTGTCGTTGCACTTAGATGATCTCCGGCACTTTGAAGTTTGAGTCGGCTTTGATATCGTTTTCTGCCATCTTGAGTGTTTTGAAATGACTTCGTGTGACTCAGCCTTTGTGTCTGGGTGAGGGAGTGGAGTGGGGGGTGAGGGTGGGTATGAAGAGAGAGAGAGAGAGGGTAGGGGTAGGGGGGTTGGCAGGGTGGGGGAGAGAGTTTGAATGAGGCTACCAGACCAGACAAGACACTCGATCAGTCACTGTCTTATCTTGCTCAGAAATCTGTCTCCGGTTTTTTTTTTTGTCTTTTCTTTTTTCTTTTTCTCTCTTCCCTACTTTCCCCCTCTCCGTCTCCCCCCTCCCCTCCCTGTAATATAGTTCATTCTGTGTTCTATGGCATGGCATATGCAAAATCCACTCTGTATTATGTAATAAACCTTGTGACGTTCCAGAATTTACAATTTTGCTTGCAGAGTTTCAAGGCCACACACACGAGAAAGCTATTTCATTCAATTTCACTTTTATTATTTTCTATTTTGTGATTAAATTTTATTCTACCAGTTTAATCATTTCAGTTAAATTTACTCTTCTTTAATTCATTTCATTTTTTTATTTGTTTATTTACTTATCTATTTATTTGTTTGTTTACTTATCTATTTATTCATTTATTTATTTATTGATTTAGTATTTGTTTGTTTGATGTGTTTGTTTTATTTATTCATTCATATTATTCATTTACTTATTTATGTATTTATTGGTTATTTATTATTTTTTATTATTATTAGTTATCATGTTTTTATTTATTTATTTATTTATCTATCTATTTCTTCATTCATTCATTCATGAATGCTGTATTATTTTATTATCAGGGTTCCAGTGTTTTTCGGATATGTGTATGTAAGTTGTTTCGTCCACACTGCGCAGCAGACAGTATGTCGCTACACAATCTGCGTTCTCGTCGTCGGTAGGTGTGCAAGCTAGGTGTTTGCAAGTTTCCTTATACACCTCTGGACACTGGCGTGACTTGCATGATCTTTAGATAATTGATGTTTAACGTGCGTAAACACATACAGGGGGCATTAGACAGTGACAGGTCTGCACACCATTGACCCGAGAGATGGAGGAAAAATATCCATCCTTTATCCACCAGTCATGAGGTACCCAGGTAGGATCAAACCCCAGACCTTCTGAGTGAAACCGCTTGACTATATCGCCCATCAACAGCTGATTTAATTAACCCTTTGACTCCCGCACCCTGTCCACCAGCATCCTGTTTTGTCAACCGCGCTAGCGAAGCGAAAATTAACCTTTTTTGGCTCCCTCGCCCTATCCACCAGCTTCCTGCAGGGGCATCTTCTTAGATAATGTGCGCGAATGTAGTGATATGTGTACTTAGTTTTCTGTTCCATTTTTTTAACCTGACAAAGTACTGTGTGTGTATTGAAACAATTATAGCCCTGATATGGCTTGGCTTTAAGCAACAATAAGAATGAAAAGAAAACAAAATGGATTTCATCTTTTTTTTTGCATTCTTGCACAGAGGATAAATTAAGTTCGTATCAATGTTTTTTTTTTTTTGTTTTTTTTTTTGTCGCTGATGATGCTGATATTCTTCTCAAATATCAAATATTAACCTCGTGGTTATAGTTCAAGTGTTGGTTTAATTTCGTTGTCAATTTGTTTTTAAGCTCAGGAACACTTCAAAATGTTCCAAACATATGAAACCGTTCGCTGTTTTTAACATGAAAATGTCATTCTTGCAGACAAACACACACGCACACACACACACTCACACACACGCGCGCACGCGCGCACACACACACACATACACACACACACTCACACACTCACACGTACACACACACTTTCACACACACACACAAATTCTCTCTCTCTCTCTCTCACGCGCTCACACACTCGCATACACACACACACACACACACACACACACACACACAGACACACACAGACACACACACACGTGCACGCACACGCACACACACTCACTCACACTCACTCACACACACATATACACATGCAGACACACACACACATGCACACACACACACACACACACACACACACACACACACACACACACACACACACACACACACACACACACACAGAGACTTGTACATTTACGCAGATGTCACACACACACACACGCACGAACGCGCGCTAGCACGCACATACACACATTCACTTGTACCATCACACACACATCTTGCGTTATATCTCTCTCTCTCTCACATACAACACACACAACACACACACACACACACACGCACGCACGCACGCACGCACGCACACACAATGCACTTTCAAGCACATATCGCACACGCAGGATACACATGCACATCACCACTCACACAACACACGCGCGCGCGCGCGCGCACACACAAACACACACACTCTCTCTCTCTCCGCTCTCACACACACACGCAACCACAGCCACACACACACGCACAAACACACACACACTCACAAACACACACACACACCACGCACACATCACAC
>JAPXFY010000023.1:34369180-34371680 GCA_030674185.1 Monoplex corrugatus | reverse complement strand
AGCGACAGGGGATAGATTCGTGTGGAGGGCCATGATCGCCAACGTCTGTGGCTAGGCATATGCTGCTGCTGCTGTTGTTGCTGCTCTGCTGCTGACGATGATGATGATGATTGATTATGACGACAATTATAGTGGAGTGTCGTCAGCTCGGCTCAAAGTTTTAAGTTCATTGTGCTCCACTTGAAAGGACAGATTATGTGTAATTATGTCTGATTATGAGCTCACATGCGTTCAGAGAATAGCACTTTAAAAGAATGATTTATGACATGAAAAAGATTAATCACTGTGTTAAGTTGGACACATTTTTCTGACAGTGCTGAAAGATTTGGAATCAAGTGGTGTTCTGTAGGGTGTCGTTGTGGTTTTGGCGTGGTGTTAGATCAGATATGGCTCTAATGGTCGGCTGGGCTATATGTAATATGAACCTGATTCTGGTGTTCTGTATTGTTTGCTTTCCCTTTCCACCTGTCCGTTCATACTGTTGTCAGTCTGTTTGTGTATCTGGCTCTGTGTCCGTTCTGGTTGGCTGTTCGCCTGTTTATCTGTTTCTGTTTTTCTATTTCTCTCTGCTCGTTGTTTTTTTCTGTCTGTATGTCTGTCTGTCTGTCTGTCTGTCTGTCTGTCTGTCTGTCTGTCTCTCTCTCATCTCCTCTCTCTTCTCTCTCACACACTCTTCTTCTCTCTTTCTCTCTTTGTGTTTCCTTTCTCTGTCGCCGTCTCTGTCTCTTTTATGATTCCTCCCTGTCTCTCTCTCCTTCCTTTCTGTCTGTCTGTCTGTCTGTCTATCTCTCTTATTTCTCTCCCTCTCTCTTTCTCTCTCTCTCTCTTTCCCTCTCTCCCTCTCTCGCCCCCCTCTCTCTCTCCCCCCTCCCTCTCTCCTCTTGTCTTTGTATGAATTGCCATTACAATTTTTATGTAAACTTGACAATAAATGGTTTATGATACGATATTGTGTGTATAATATACATCGTAATACATGTATGTATAAATGTATATGTGTATAAATATACTCATATATGTGTGTGCGTGTGCTTCAACGTTTGTGTATATAAATATGTGAATGAATTTGTGTATGAATGCCTTTGTGCGTGTATAAAACACATGTATTTGTGTGTGTATGTGTGTATGTGTGTATGTGTGTGTGTGTGTGTGTTGTGTGTGAGTGTGGTGTATGTGCGCGCGCGAGTGTGGGGTATTATACATTTTGATATTGTGTGTGTGTGTGTGTGGTCATGTGTTTGTGTGGGGTGTGCGTGTACGGTGCGCGCTGCGATAGTATTAGTATATATAATATATATTATATATATATACAAAATGATATTATATTGATTAGTTTATGTATGCTATATGTGTATGTGTGTGTGTGTGTGCGTGCGTGCATGTATGTATATATGTGTGTGTGTGTTTGTGTGCGTGCATGCGTGGTGCATGTGTGTGTGTGCGTGTATGATGCGCGCGCGCATGCGTGTTGTAGTGTCAGTGTATGTGTGTGACACAATCAACCTGCCCCTCTTCGACAACCGCTGCCACTTTTGATAAGGGATGCGTATGTTTATGTGTCTGCCTGTGTGTTTGAAATGTATGCGTCCACTAAATGTGCGCGTGTGTGATCAGAGAAAGGGATTTAACATGGAGATGATACAAAACAAAAAGAAAAAAAAAAGACAGCAGGAAAGACAGGGTTGGAACAAACGAGCAAGCAAAACTAACACAACGAAAAAGAGGACAGAACCAAACAAACATACAAAACTTGTGGTGGCAAAGGATTAGGGAAGGATTACCAGCTCGCGGAGATGCAAAACCAAAGCAGAAGAAAGAGGATTAAGATGGCGAGATGGCATCTAGCTTAAGCTGGTAAGAAAACAAAAGGTTAATTAAGACAGAGAGAAAACCAGTCGCATGGTGTAGTGGTTAGCTCAATGGACTACCGACTGGAAGGTTGTCGGTTCGAATTCCCATCAATCCTTTCAATAATCATTGTGGGATTTTTCGGTCCCAGCCAACTCTTACCCAGTGTTGAGCGTGTTCAGGACCAGGCCACTCTTGGATTTATGCGCAGGCTTAAGGCTTGTGCCGTGATCATTCTGGATCGTCTCCGTCACATGGCACCTGTGACGTTATTGACGTTATTGCATACGGAATTCATTCCGAGCGCGGAGATGTCATCTTGAGAATTTAAACTGAAACTGAGTGTGTTATGATCTCAATGGAAAGACTGGGACTACACTGTCGAGTCTCGTCCACTTCATGGATGCGTCATTGAGGGCGTTGCTTAAATATCCTGACCAACACCGTAGGTGTCTGTATCTCTCGGACCTGCTTGACGCCAGGATATATCTATGATAGTAAACGTAGAGTACCGCCCTGTCACGCAGTCTCAGCTTTATATGGATCTCCTTGGCATTATGATTATCGTCCTCATAGCCATCATCATCATAGCATTGTAAAACCTGTCCCAACTTCTATGGCAATTAAGACACGTAAAAATGTGAGACCAAAA
>JAPXFY010000023.1:34359180-34366680 GCA_030674185.1 Monoplex corrugatus | reverse complement strand
TTTGTTCGACATGGATTCATCGTTCTAGGACAGCCATACACTTGAGAGTCTGATGTCTCAAGTTTGGAGTTTGTTCGACGGGGATTCATCGTTCTAGGACAGCCATACACCTGAGAGTCTGATGTCTCAAGTTTGGAGTTTGTTCGACGGGGATTCATCGTTCTAGGACAGCCATACACCTGAGAGTCTGATGTCTCAAGTTTGGAGTTTGTTCGACGGGGATTCATCGTTCTAGGACAGCCATACACCTGAGAGTCTGATGTCTCAAGTTTGGAGTTTGTTCGACGGGGATTCATCGTTCTAGGACAGCCATACACCTGAGAGTCTGATGTCTCAAGTTTGGAGTTTGTTCGACGGGGATTCATCGTTCTAGGACAGCCATACACCTGAGAGTCTGATGTCTCAAGTTTGGAGTTTGTTCGACGGGGATTCATCGTTCTAGGACAGCCATACACTTGAGAGTCTGATGTCTCAAGTTTGGAGTTTGTTCGACATGGATTCATCGTTCTAGGACAGCCATACACTTGAGAGTCTGATGTCTGAAGTTTGGAGTTTGTTCGACGGGGATTCATCGTTCTAGGACAGCCATACACTTGAGAGTCTGATGTCTCAAGTTTGGAGTTTGTTCGACATGGATTCATCGTTCTAGGACAGCCATACACTTGAGAGTCTGATGTCTCAAGTTTGGAGTTTGTTCGACGGGGATTCATCGTTCTAGGACAGCCATACACTTGAGAGTCTGATGTCTCAAGTTTGGAGTTTGTTCGACGGGGATTCATCGTTCTAGGACAGCCATACACTTGAGAGTCTGATGTCTCAAGTTTGGAGTTTGTTCGACGGGGATTCATCGTTCTAGGACAGCCATACACTTGAGAGTCTGATGTCTCAAGTTTGGAGTTTGTTCGACGGGGATTCATCGTTCTAGGACAGCCATACACTTGAGAGTCTGATGTCTCAAGTTTGGAGTTTGTTCGACGGGGATTCATCGTTCTAGGACAGCCATACACCTGAGAGTCTGATGTCTCAAGTTTGGAGTTTGTTCGACATGGATTCATCGTTCTAGGACAATTCCTCTGGTGCTTCACCTAAATCTGCCAACAAATGTCTGGCAGATTCCCAGAGCCTGCGCAGAACCATACCCGCTGACAATGTCTTGAAATGACGAGGAGGGAGAAGGATCTTATTAACCCTTTGACTCCTGCACCCTATCTACCAACTGCAAAAACTTAACTCTTTGACTCTCTCACCTTATCCACCAGCTTCTTGCCGAAAGCTGATGGACAGCGTGAGGAAACGGTTAAATTTTTGCTTTGCTAGCATGGTTGATGGTGGACAGGGTGCGGCAGTCAAAGGGTTGAGCACCAAGCTTACATAACCAGAATGATGGAAACATTAAGTATGGTCAACAAACTGGCAGATTTTCTTATGTCGTGAGTTGGGACTGAACCAGATATATCGTATCTCGAGTCCACGGCTCTGTCAAAAGAACCAACCAGACAAAGCTGAATGACACCAACATTTGATATGTTCAGTGTTTCTGTAGATGTGCCAATGATCTGGTAATGCCAGGTGAGTGTCTGAGACAATACGGATCTTGTAGCAGTTCCTATTCTCTTTCCATTCTAAGGTCTCACGTGTGTATGAAGGGCTGTGCTTCGTGCTTGCTGTACACGAGACTTTATTTTACCAGCTCATCAAAACAAGTAGTACCCAGATCGATACTCAACGTGCAATAGCTGGAACCAGAAGAAAACAAAAAACAAAAAAAGAATAGGAACGTGTATTCAATACAACAAGACAAGACAGGCGCAAACTGTCGGCCAACTGGCCTTTGTCAAGCGTAAAATCACAAACAAACAAACACCAGATACAAAAATTAGGAGAAAAAGACTGAAACTTCCCTGCTGCTCCTTCCAGCGTGAGAAAAGGACTGATTGTGCAATAGCTGGAACAATGATGTGCAACCAGGAATGGAAACCAGAACTCTCTCATTTACCATCATGGAACTTTTCAATGAAGCTTGTTTTCTTTATATTATCACAATAAAAGCGTTGTTGCAAAAGCAAGTACACGTAAGATAAAAAAAAAAGAAAAAAAAAAGAAAAAAAAAAAAGAATGCGAGCTTGAATTTAGCTAGGATCATAAACATATGGAACTTTACGATGAAGGTTCAGTTCTTTGTATTAAAACAACAGTATTGTTGTAAGAGGAAGTAAGGAAGTACACATACATATGACAACAGCAAATGACTATAAGCTTAAATTCAGCTAACATCATCAATAACGATATAACAATTGACAAAAGATATATATATATCAAATATTCAACACTGGGCCATGATTTTATTCCGTTGTAACGAATTTGTATTATTTTGGGAGTGTGTTGGAAAGCCAGTATGAAACCACGAGGACATTGTCAATACCGTAATGTAAAATGAAATGTTAAGAAAGATAATTGTAAAGTAAATTTGAGCTCAAAAGTCTAGAAGCACAAGGGGATAATGTTTAGTGTGTCAGGTGAAAATGTATCCCCGGTCAATACAAGACTAGGTCAATAGAAGGGTTTGCTCTTCACAGAGGACAATAAACGCCAGCAATGGCTGGTTGTAGAGCCATCGACTGGACAAGGAGAACGTCAATTTTCAGCATAAAAAACAGATTCACCCCCTGTACTGAGCACTGGTTAAACCACGTCATAGACCTCAAACCATTTTTCCATCACTGCCCATCTGCCTTCATATAATGTTGTGTACTGGGGTGGCTGACTTAGTTGATAGAGCCATGGGCTTGAAGTCTGAAGTTCCAAGTTGATCCTTAGTATGTGACTTGAATATAATTAATGAGTTCACTGTTCTTCTTTATGTGGAAATCATTACGGTAGCAGCCAGAAATATAAAAAAAATAGAATCAGAACTCGTATCTTTTACAAGAAAACAAGACAGGCGTGAATTTTCGGCCGACTAGCCTTTGTCAAACATATAGAAAAAGACAAAAAGAATACAGAGAACTGAATTATTAGGATTTATATCCGCCATTTTTCTCCTGCACAATGTGAATTAGTTGGAACAGCGATGTTGAACCAGGAATGAAAATCAGTACTATCTCATTTACTATGTGAAATCTCTGTTTGTTTGTTTTTTTTCTTCTTTAAATGAATCTTTTTTAATAAGAAAGAAAAACCTTGTTACAAAAGCTGGTATACATTGGACGATAGTAAATGAATATAAGCTTTAATTTAGTTGGTATCATTGCAACAAAATAACAGGATCCATCGATTGACAAAGGGTTTATATGGCAACTGGACCGCCATTTTACTTCGTTGTAATGAATGGGGGGTTGCTGGAAAACTAGAGGACAGGACGAGGACAATGTCAATACCTGATATAAAAAAAATGGGGGAGAAGAGATAAAAACTAAGTATGGGCTCAAAAGCCGTGAATCACTAGGAGATAACGCAGTGTTTCAGAAGAAAACGTGCCATCAGTCAATACAGAATTAGGTCAGTACCAGGGTCCTCTCTTCACAGAAAACAATAAACGACACAGCAATGGCTGGTTCTAACACCATCGACCGTGTAAGGAGCACAGTATTCTTCAAGCATCAAGACACATTATACAAAGTCAATCACCCATTGTACTCTGGCACCGGCTGAAGCACGTCATATGCATCTCATCATCCCCCTTTCCACTTCCCCCATTATTGTCCAGGTATCTCTTTGAGTCTAGTCCCGGTATACAGTTTTAGGAAAAGACAGGCAACATTTATACGCCATTTTATGAGGAAAGGTGAATTAGAGCACCTGGTCACAACAGAAAATCTGGAGGAAAAGAGAACACCCGGTAGACCCAGGGAAAACTATTGGACGGACTTGCTGTGTGGCTGAAGACAGGGAGGGTGGAAGATGTGCTTGCGGCAACAAGGGATAAATGCACATGGAGGGCCATAGTCACCAACGGCATGTGGCAGGACACGTGATGATGATGATGATATGCAGTTGTAAAACCTGGCCTGTCTGCTGCCCATCTTAACGTTTCCCTCATTCTGGTGATGTCAGCTTAGTGTGTCAAAGGTCCCCTCCCCTCTCCCACCTCATCTCTCCTCCTTTCCGCTCCGTCAGTTCAAAACCTTGAAAGCTCATATGGTTTCGCGCAAGCTCAGGGAGCCTGCCAGCTAATTGCTGGCAGATTTGGTTGAAGCGCATAAGGAATTGTCCGATTGCGATGAAGCCTTCTTGGTAAAACTCCAAATTCTTTCATAAACTGCTATTTTCTGAACTGGCTTACTCAGTTGATACTGTCATCGATTTAAGTTTTGATGTCTGCGGAGTTTACAGCTGAAAAATTTACTCAAGAGAGATTCATCAGACTTGGACAATTCTATATGCGTTCCACCTGGTCTACCATCTTAGTACAAAGTCACCTCACATGTGTGCAACTTTCTTATTCTTCCATTCACAAGATCTCAAATGTCTGTAATTTTCTAATTCTTCCATTTACAAAACCTCGCATGTGTGTAAATTTACCTCTTATGTGACTTTACCTCACATGTGTGTAAATTTACCTCAAAGGTGTGACTTTACCTCACATGTGTGTACATTTTCCTCAAATGTGTGACTTTACCTCACATGTGTGTACATTTTCCTCAAATGTGTGACTTTACCTCACATGTGTGTACATTTTCCTCAAATGTGTGATTTCACATGTGTGTAACTTTACCTCACATGTGTGTAACTTTACCTCACACGTGTGACTTTACCTCACATGTGTGATACTTTACCTCACATGTGTGACTTTACTTCACATGTGTGACTTTACCTCAGATATGTAACTTTACCTCACACGTGTGACTTTACCTCACAGTGTGTTACTTTACTTCACATGTGTGACTTTACCTCACATGTGTGACTTTACCTCACATATGTAACTTTACCTCACATGTGTGACTTTACCTCACATGTGTGACTTTACCTCACATGTGTGACTTTACCTCACATATGTAACTTTACCTCACATGTGTGACTTTACCTCACATGTGTGACTTTACCTCACATATGCATAACTTTACCTCACATATGTAACTTTACCTCACATGTGTGTCTTTACCTCACATATGTGTCAATTTACCTCACATGTGTGTAACTTTACCTCACATATGTGTACATTTACCTCACATGTGTGTAAATTTACCTCACATATGTGTAAATTTACCTCACATGTGCGTAACTTTACCTCACATGTGCGTAACTTTACCTCACATGTGTGTAACTTTACTTCACATGTGTGTAACTTTACTTCACATGTGCGTAACTTTACCTCACATGTGTGTAACTTTACCTCACATGTGCGTAACTTTACCTCACATGTGTGTAACTTTACCTCACATGTGTGTAACTTTACCTCACATGTGTGTAACTTTACTTCACATATGCATAACTTTACCTCACATGTGTGACTTTACCTCACATATGTGTAAATTTACCTCACATGTGCGTAACTTTACCTCACATATGTGTAAATTTACCTCACATGTGCGTAACTTTACCTCACATATGTGTACATTTACCTCACATGTGTGTAACTTTACCTCACATATGTGTAAATTTACTTCCCATGTGTGTAACTTTACCTCACATATGTGTAAATTTACCTCACATGTGTGTAACTTTACCTCACATATGTGTAAATTTACCTCACATGTGTGTAACTTTACCTCACATATGTGTAAATTTACTTCCCATGTGTGTAACTTTACCTCACATATGTGTAACTTTACCTCACATGTGCGTAACTTTACTTCACATGTATAACTTTACCTCACATGTGTGTAACTTTACCTCACATGTGTGTAACTTTACCTCACATGTGTGTAACTTTCTCATTCTTCTATTCCTAGACCTCGGATGTGTGTGTACATGATACACGTGGACTTTGGTTTTTCATCTTATCTATGAGACAAGCACTCAGATGACCACTGAAGCTGAAACCTGTGTTTGGGACTGTGGTATGCAGTCAAAATAAGTACATCATCATCATCATCATCATCATCATCATCATCATCATCATCATCATCAGGTGCCCTGCCGCATGGCGTTGGCGACCATGGACTTCCATCCATCTCTATCTCTCGTTGCCCCTAGCATCTCCCCTACCCTCCTCATCCCCAGCCACTCTGAAAGTCCGTCCAGCATTCTCTCCCTGGGTCTACCTGGTGCTCTCTTTCCCTCCAACTTTCCCGTTGTGACCAGGTGCTCCAAATCCCCCTTCCTCATAAAATGGCCTGTAAATGTTGTCTGTCTTTTCCTAATCTTCCTTATGAATGATCTACTTGTGTCTGCCTCCATCCAGACTGTCTCGTTTGTTTTCTTTGCTGTCCATGGAACTCTCAACATTCTTCTTAGAAACCACATCTCGGCTGCCTCAATCTTGTTCTGGCTTTGCTTGCTGACTGTCCACGCCTCGCATCCGTACAACAGTATTGGTTCTATAGAACATTCAAGGACTCTCTTTCTGATGTTAATTGATAGGCATTTGTTGGTAAGAATGCTTGTCATCTTCTTGAATGCTGTTTTGGCCTGGTCGATTCTGCCAGCTATTTCCGATGTGCATCTGCCGTCTGATGAAATGACCGTTCCCAGGTATTTGAACTTATTAACCTGTGTCAAGGTTGTGCCATTTGCTGTTATTTTGCATGAGGGGATTTCGTGTTATTTACTGATCACCATGACTTCAGTCTTCCTGCTATTTAGTTCCAACCCCTAAGTACAGTGATCACTTATGAGTGATACAACTACGTGATACAAAAGACAGACCAAAACAGATTGTCGTAGACTTCGTATTGGCGCAGCCTTCTTCTTGAAAAGACAGAACAAAACAAATAGTTATAGGCTTCGTGAAGGCTCAGTCTTCTTCTGTGATTCCCTTAACTCCATGAGGAATCATTTGGGTGTCACACTAAAGAACTGTTCACCTGATTCCTTCAGCTCTGTCGGTTCTGTGCCAAAGCCTGGATCTCTGCAAGATTGTCCATAACATAGGACACAACAAAACAATGCAGTTGGCTAAACGGCCTTGGAATAAATAAAGAGACAATTGCACAACGTGTTACGTGAAAACGTGCATCAGTCGAAACCGAAAACAGACCACTACCAGTACCAGCTCTTCAAGGACAGCAATAAACTCCAGGAATGCCTGGTTCTCAAAACCATCGACCGCGCAAGGGGCACAGTATCCTTCAAGCTGCAAGACACATAAAATAATCAATTACCCATTGCACTGAGTCACTAGTCAGAGCACGTCACAAAGATTAGACCATCCTTCCATCTCTGTCCACTTGCTTTTCGTAATCTTTTATTCATCAAGTTAGCTCACTCAGCTGAGAGAGAGCCATGGGGTTGCAGTTTGATGTCTTAGAGTTGAATTCCAGTCAGTGCCATAAAACCAGACTCGTAACTGTCCATCTTAACGTGACAGTGATTCCAGTGATGCTGGCACCGTGCTTGATA
>JAPXFY010000023.1:34344180-34346680 GCA_030674185.1 Monoplex corrugatus | reverse complement strand
AGACAGAGAGAGAAAGAGAGAGAGAGGAACAGAGAGAGAAAAAGAGAGAGAAAGGGTGAGAGAGAGTGAAAGAGAGAGTGAGACAGACAGAAAGACTAGAAAAGAGAGAAAAGAGAGAAGCAGAGGCAGAGAGAAAGAGAGAAGAGAGAGAGACAGAGAGAGACAGAAGAAATAGAGAGATAGAGACAGAGAGAGAGAGAGACAGAGAAAGAAGAAAAAAAGAGAGAGACAGAGACATAGTCAGACAGAGAGACTAGAAAGAAAGAGAAAGAGAGAGAGAAAACAGAAGAGACAGAAAGGAGAAACAGAGACAAAGCGAAACAGAGACAAGATCAAGACTTGGACAGAGAGCGAGAGACAGAGAGAGAATCCGGATAAAATCAAAATTTGTTCTTGCAGAGGGACAACTCGCTTTAAGAAGAAAAAAAAAGCAAAAAAAAAAAAAAGCAAAAGCAGGGAATTTATGGCTGTGCAGACATGTAATATTTGCCCCTGGTCACTGGCCTCAATGTGTGCGTGCGTGACGTAAATCAGACTGATCTTGCGGACAGGCGGGAAGATAGAGAGGAAGAGAAGAGAGAGGAGAGAGAGAGAGAGGGGAGTGTGTGTGTTGAAGAGGGATGGTGGGTGGTGGTGGTGGTGGAATGGTGATGGTAGTGGTTAAGAAGGAGAATATCATTTACAGCTGTCAATCAAACTCGAAGCTTGAGAGAAGAGACAAAGGGACATTTTTGATGTATGGATAGAGAGGAGCTCGATGTCTGAAGTATAGTGTAGAGGGAGGTGCATTTGTTCGTTCGTTTGTTCTGTTGGTCGAGTCGGTCAGACTTGTGTGTGTGTGGTGTGTGTGTGTGTGTGTGTGTATGTGTGTGTGTGTGTGTGTTGATGTGTGTGTATGTGTTGTGTGTGTGAGTGTGTGTGTGTGTGTGTGTGTGTGTATGTGTGTGTTGTGTATGTGTGTGTGTGTGTGTGGTATGTTGTGTGTGTGTGTGTGTGTATGTGTGTGTGTATGTGTGTGTCGTTGTGTGTGTGTGTGTGTGTGTAGTGTGTGTGTGTGTGTGTGTGTGTTGTGTGTGTGTGTATGTGGTGTGTGTGTGTGTGGTGTGTGTGGTTGTGTATTGTGTGTGTTGTGTTGTGTTTGTGTGGTGTGTGTGTGTGTGGGTGTGTGTAGTGTGTGTGTGTGTGTGTGTGTATGTGTGTGTGTGTAGTGTGTGTGTGTGTGTGGTGTGTAGTGTGTGTTTATGTGTGTCTTTTTGTGTGTGTGTTTGTGTGTGGTGTGTGTTGATGTGTTGTGTTTGTGTGTGTGTTGTTGTGTGTATGTGTGTGTGTTTGTATGTGGTGTGTGTGTGTGTGTGTGTGTGTGTGTGCGTCTGTGTGTGTGTTAGTGTGTGTGAGCGCTACATGCATGGAAGAGACACTGAGGGGAAGAAAGATAGAGAAACTGGGTGAACACAGAGACACAGAGAGGGAAAAAAAAGATACAGGGAAGTAGAGAGGGAGAGAGAGAGAGAGAGGGAGAGAGAGAGGGGGTGAGAGAGAGTGAGAGATAGGGAGAGAGACAGAAAGACAGACTGACAGAAGAGAAAAAGAGAGAAGCAGAGATAGAGGCAGAGAGAAAGAGAGAGAGAGAGAGAGAGAGAGAAGAAGACAGAGAGATATAAATAGAGAGATAGAGACAGAGATAGACAGAGAGAGAGAGTGAGAAATAGAGACAGAGAGAAAAGAGAGAGAGACAGAGACATGGTCAGACAGAGACACAGAGAGAAAGAAAGAGAGAGAGAGAGAAAGAGACAGAGACAGAGACAGAAAGACAGAAAGACAGACAGAAAGAGAGAGAAAGATGAGACACACAGAAACAGAGACAGAGAGAGAAACAGAGACAGAGATCAAGAATTGGACAGAGAGCGAGAGACAGAGAGAGAATCCGGATAAAATCAAACATTTGTTCTTGCAGAGGGATAACTTGCTTAAAAAAAAGACCCCCCCCCCCCCCAACAAAAAAAATAAAAAATAAAAAAAAAAAAAAAAAAAAAAGGAGCAAAAGCAGGGAATTTATGGCTGTGCAGACATGTCATATTTGCCCCTGGTCGCTGGCCTCAATGTGTGCGTGCGTGACGTAAATCAGACTGATCTTGCGGACAGGCGGGAAGACAGAGAAGAAGAGAAGAGAGAGGAGAGAAACGGGGTGTGTGTTGAAGAGGGATGGTGGGTGGTGGCGGCGGTTGTGGTGGAATGGTGGTGGTAGTGGGTAAGAAGGAGAAATCATTTACAGCTGCCAATCAAACTCCAGAGCTTGAGAGAAGAGATGAAGGGGACATTTTTGATGTATGGATAGAGAGGAGCTCGATGTCTGAAGTATAGTGTAGAAGGAGATGCATTCGTTTGTTCCTTCGTTCGGTTGGTCTCTCTGTCTCTGTCTGTCTGTCTCTGTCTCTGTCTGTCTGTCTGTTTGTTTGTCTGTCTGTCTCTCTTTGTCTTTCTCTCTCTCTGTGCATGTGTG
>JAPXFY010000023.1:34331680-34336680 GCA_030674185.1 Monoplex corrugatus | reverse complement strand
TCTGCACACGTGTTGAACTGGGAGATGTGGGTAATTCTACATCTTTTACCCACCTGGTGGAGGTGTCGAGACGTTTTGAACCCAAGGCTTTTCGATTGGAAGTCTGACGATTATCCACTAGACATCCGCACCGGCCCTTTGACTAATTTGTTAATTTATGTCAGCATCAAGTCTCAAAATAAAGATTAAAATGATCAAGCCATGTTTATGTGACCACCATGACACAATGACAATGCTTCCAGAAAGATATAGCCATTGCTTATCGTAAATATGCAAGCTATGTTTTGTTAATAATTATATCATTCATATTCATATCCATATTTCTATTCATGTTCGTATTCATGTTAAGTTCATATTCATATTCATGTTCGAGTTTATGTTCATATTACATTCATTTTAGTGTCAGTGTTCATGTTCATATTCATACTCACATTCCTTTCTTTCGTCAAAGTGGATTTACCATGGGAAAGTCGGATTGCTCTCCCCTTTGAGAGCGCGTCGCCGCGGTGCAGCGCCACTCACATTTTCTTACCAAGACTTCAGAAAGGCAAGAAGGCTAATTAGCCTTCAAGGGGAGGGCCCTGGGAAATCAACCTATCTCTCCAATGGTTTACACTAAGGCAGCCTGGCAAACGCCTTGCTGTTCACGATTTTCATCTGCCGTGGGATCTTTAGCGTGCGCAGGCCAGAAGACACACAAGTTCGACTTACTACATATATTACATACTAATAGGTGTGATAGTCAAGTGGGTAAGGTGTTTGACTTCCTATGGGAAGACGTTGGTTCGAACTTTTTTGGGTACCAACTGCCTGATGGGTGAAGTGTGGACTTTTGTCTGATCTCCCAAGTAGGAAGGAATGGAAGGAATCTTTTGCTTAATCCTTTAACTCCCAAACCCCATTCACCAACTGCAAAACCTAAACCCTTTCACTCCCTCACCCTATCCACCGGCTTCCTGCAGGGTGAGGGGATCAAAGGGTTAAGTTTTCGCTTTGCTAGCATGGTTGGCAATGCAGGATGCTAGTGGACAGGGTGCGGGAGTCAATGAGTTGATACCAGTTTGAAGTAGGGATTAAAAAAAAAAAAGAAAATGAAAATAAAAAAAGAAAGAAGTGGGGGGGGGGGGGGGGGGGGGGGTTGACGTATAAAAAAGGGAATGATTAAGCCTAACAATTTATAACAAATAAGTAAAAATGTCAAACAGCAATAGATAACAATTAGAAAACATGTCATAGCAGTCTGCTAAGAGGGGTATCTGAGATTTATCTGGGCTAACTGGAATAATGCTCATTGTTTCTATTGGAAAGGGTATTCCTATTGTCAAACATACTGTGGTCAACTTATCAATATACTAAGGTCAGCTGGTCAGTATACTAAGGTCAACTCGTCAGTACATCAAGGTCAACTGTTCAATATACTAAGGTCATCTGGTCAGTATGCTACGGTCAACTGGTCAGTATACTTAAGTCAACTGGTCAGTATACTTAGGTCAACTGGTCAATATTACTAAGGTCATCAGTATACTAAGGTAACTGGTCAGTATACTTAAGTCAACTGGTCAGTATACTTAGGTCAACTGGTCAATATTACTAAGGTCATCAGTATACTAAGGTAACTGGTCAGTATACTAGGGTCAACTGGTCGGTATAGTAGGGTCAACTGGTCAGTATACTAGGGTCAACTGGTCAGTATAATAAGGTCAACTGGTCAGTATATATAGGTCAACTGGTCAGTATAATAAGGTCAACTGGTCAGTACATTTAGGTCAACTGGTCAGTATACTAAAGTCAACTGGTCAGTATACTAAGGTCAGCTGGTCAGTATACTAAGGTCAGCTGGTCAGTATACTAAGGTCAACTCGTCAGTACATCAAGGTCAGCTGGTCAGTATACTAAGGTCAGCTGGTCAGTATACTAAGGTCAACTGGTCAATATACTAAGGTCATCTGGTCAGTATACTGAGGTCAACTGGTCAGTATACTTAAGTCAACTGGTCAGTATACTTAAGTCAACTGGTCAGTATACTTAGGTCAACTGGTCAATATTACTAAGGTCATCAGTATACTAAGGTAACTGATCAGTATACTAGGGTCAACTGGTCAGTATAATAAGGTCAACTGGTCAGTATAATAAGGTCAACTGGTCAGTATATTTAAGTCAACTGGTCAGTATACTAAAGTCAACTGGTCAGTAAACTATGGTCAACTGGTCAGTATACTAATGTCAACTGGTATGCAGACCCGTTAATGCCTAAGCTTGCTCCTACATGCAGGCATAACATCAAACAAAGCATGGTGAATATCCTCAAGGTCATCTCAATGTCCATTTGCTTGTACAGACATATAAAAACACACAACATGCACGCCCACGAATGACGACAGAAAGTATGCAGACTATAGAAAAATTCCGCTGGCAAAGTGTGGGCACAAGAACGTGAATACCTATGTCTGAACAAAAATCGGCACGCTAAGGAAAAAAAAATATATAAAGAGAGAGACAGAGAAGAGACACAGAGAGGTGGGAGACAGAGACAGAGAGAGAGGGGAGAGAGAGAGAGAGAGAGAGAGAGAGAGAGAGAGAGAGAGAGAGAGAGAATGAGAGAGACAAAGAGAGAGACAAAGAAAGACAGAGAGAGACAGAGACGGACAGTAAGTGAATGAGAGAAAATAGAATGGGAGAGGGAGAGAGAGGGGGAGACCGATTCACAGAAAAAGAGAAAGAGAAAAAACAGAGAGAGAGAGAGAGAGAGAGAGAGAGAGAGAGAGGAGAGGGAGAGGGGGGGGGGGGGTAAGGGACCGATTTACAGAAAAAGAGAAAGATAAAAAAGCACAGAGACGGACAGACAGACAGACAGAGACAGACAGACAGACAGACAGAGACAGAGACAGAGAATCAGAAAAAGAGATAAAGACAGAGACAGAGAGAGAGAGAGGAGGCCAACTTGCTGTTAGGCTGAAAGGCAGAGGATTTTGAAGGCAAGAACATAGACGCAGATTGTCCTTCTATCACAATAAATCAGCTGTCCTCAACTACAGCCATCAGAGCTTTCACCTGACCACAGATAAACATAGAGACAGGGAGAGACACATAGACAGACAGACAGACAGACAGACAGACAGACAGACCGTATGTAATGTAGAGCAATCAGTACTTCTAGTCGTAAACTGTCTTTGCTGTCTGTGATGGTCGCGTAAAGAGGAGTTTCCTGTATTCTTCTTCTTCCTTCATTCACCATCTAGACGTTGATAAGGCCAAGACTGGCGATCGGTGTGGCCATTTTTTCCCAGCCCCCCCCCCCCCCCCCCCCCCCGAGTATGCTTGTATTCGTCAATGATCTGACATAATAAGGTTGTCAATATGCATGTATATACATGTATGTGTAGAACGAATAAAACTGCTGATGAAAATAGAAGTTTCTGCTTTCCTTGATACGCTTGGTTCAGTTGAACATAAATCGAACAATATATTTTCAAACTGTCTGCATAGGTTTCTATGGGAGAGTTAAAGAGAGAGAGAGAGAGAGAGAGAGAGAGAGAGAGAGAGAGAGAGAGAGAGAGAGAGAGAGAGGAGAGAGAGAGAGAGAGACAGAGAAACACAGACAGACACACAGACACATAGAGAGAGACAGACAAACAGACAAAAAGGCAGACAGAGACAGAGTGACAGATAGAAAGGAAGAGGGGAGAAAGAGAGAGAGAGGGAGAGAGAGAGAGAGAGGGAGAGAGAGAGAGAGAAGAAGAGACAGACAGACTAACAGAGAGACAGAGACGGAGTGAGAGATAGAAAGGAGGAGGAGGGGCTAGAGAAAGAGAGAGACTGAAAGAGAGAGAAGAGAAGAGAGAGAGAGAAAGAAAGAGAGAGAGAGAGAGAGAGGAGAGAGAGAGGGAGAGAAGAGAGAGATACACGGCTACACAGCAACACAAAGACGCGTACTCCGCCTTACACACACACAACACACACACACACACACACACACACACACACACACACACACACACACCACGCACACACACATACATACACACAGGCGCACACACTCACAAGCACACTCTGACACACACACACACACACACACACACACACACATACACACACACACACATGCACACACACAACACACACACACATACACACACACAGAGAAGTGAACACACACACACACACAAACTACCCACCCATCCACACACACTGACACACACACACACACACAACACACACACTGACACACACATACAACACACACACACACACACTGACCACACACACATCATACCACACACTCACACAAACACACACACACACACACACCACCAATACACACACAAACACAAACACACATAAACACACACACACACACAACACCCCACCACCCACCCACACACACACCCATACACACACACCCACCCACCCACACACACACACAGAAGAGAGAGGAGAGAGAGAGAGAGAGAGAGAGGAGAGAGAGAGAGAGAGAGAGAGAGAGAGAGAGAGAGAGAGAGAGAGAGCCAGCAGATAAATCAGGGAGGCAACATGAAGAGCAGGCCGATCCAGGCCGGAGGAAGGATTTACCTTGACCACTGGGTATGTGATCTAGTGTCTGACACCTGGCGTTAAGGGCCACCTCCAAGATCAGCCTGATAATCTCTCTCTTTCTCTCTCTTCTCTTTGTCTCTCTCTCCATCTCTCTCTCTCTCCTCTCTCTCTGTGTTTGTGTGTCTGTGTGCGTGCGTGTGTGTGCGTGTGTCTGTCTGTCTGCCTGCTTGCCTGTCTGTCTGCGTCTGTGTGTGTCTGTCTCTGCCTGTCTCTCTCTGTCTCTGTGTCTGTCTGCCTTTCTCTCTCTCTCTCCCTCTCTTTATGTCTCTGTCTGTCTCTGTCTGTCTGTCTCTGTCTCTCTCTCTCTGATCTCTCTCTCTCTCTCTCTCTCTCTCTTTCTGCGATCTGTCTCTTCCTCTGTCCTGTCCGATTGTTTTTTTTCTTCTGATCTCTCTCTCTCTCTCTCT
>JAPXFY010000023.1:34301680-34304180 GCA_030674185.1 Monoplex corrugatus | reverse complement strand
ATCTATCTATCTATTTATCTATCTGTCTGTCTGTCTGTTTGTCTGTCTGTCAGTCTATCTATCTATCTATCTCTTATCTGTCTATATACCTACTTACCTAGCTATCTATCTATTTATCTACCTACCTACCTCTCTATCTGTCTATCTGTCTATCTACTATCTATCCATCTATCCATTTATCTATCTCTCTGTCTCTGTCTGTTTGTCTGTCTGTCTGTCTGTCTCTCTCTCCCTCCCTTGATGTCTGTCTGTCAATCTGTCATCCTCTCTCTATTCCCTTGTCTCTCTCGGTCTCTCCCTCACTCCTTCCCTCTCTTTGTCTCTCATCCTCCCACCCTCGACCTCCTCTCTCTGTCCCTCCCTCCTCTCTCCCTCCTCTCTCCCTCTCTCTGTCCCTCCTTTCCACTTTATGTCTCTCTCTTTCTCTCTCTCTCTCTCTCCCTCTCTCTCTCCCTCTCTCTCTCCCTCTCTCTCTCTCTCCCCCCCCCTCTCTCTCTGTGTATTGTTATCAATTTAATTCATTTTATTTTCAGTTAGCCCATCCGCTCTTCCCACTCCTTCCTGATAGGGCCTGTTGACCTAGGTCATTCAGAACCCCTTGAGGTCTCTTTTTTTCCCATCTCTTTCTGAACCCCATACCCCCTTCATCTCTGTGTCTCTGTCTCTCTCTCTATCTCTTTCTCTCTTTTTTCTCTGTCTGTCTCTCTCTCTGTCTCTGTCTTTCTATCTCTGTCACTCTCTGTCTCTGTCTCTCTGTGTCTCTCTCTGTGTCTCTCTCTGTCTCTGTCTCTCTCTCTCTGTCTCTTTCTGTCTCTGTCTTTCTATCTCTGTCCCTCTCTCTCCTCTTTTCTCTCTGTGTCTGTGTCTGTCTCTGTCTCTTCTTTTCTTTTGTCTGTACTTGTGAGTGTGGTGGAGATTTGGAAGACAGTTCGGTGTGTGTGTGTGTGTGTGTGTGTGTGTGTGTGTGTGTGTGTGTGTGTGTGTGTTGTGTGTGTGTGTGTGTGTGTGTGTGTGATGTGTGTGTGTGTGCGTGTGTGTGTGTGTATGTGTGTGTGTGCGTGCGTGTGTGTGTATGTGTGTGTGTGCGAACAAACTAATCAACCAAGCAAGCAAGCAAGCAAGCAAGCAAGCAAGCAAGCAAGCAAGCAACAACACCAAACCAACCACCAACAACCAACAACAACCAACACAAGCAACAACCTACTACCTACCTACCTATCTACCTACCTGACTAATTAACTGATGCTATTTTACTATCTGAGTAACTGAACGAACGAAAGAACGAACAAAATGAACGAACGAACGAACGAACGAACGAACGAAGAAACGAACTAACGAACGAACGAACGAACGAACGAACGAGAACAAACAAACGAACGAACGAACGAACAACAACAACACAACAACGAAACACAACAACCAACAACAACCAACCAACCAACCAACCAACCAACAACCAACCAACACAACCAACCAACCAACCACCAACCAAACCAACCAACATCAACCACATCTCCTTCCTACCTTTCTTCCTACCTACTACTACCTACACCTGCCTACCTACCATACCTACTTAGTTACCTACCTACCGAATTAACTGACTGATTAACTGACTAACTACTACCAGATTGACTGACTGACTATCAAACGAAGGAACGAACAAACGAAGGAAGGAAGACGAACGAACGAACAAGCAAGCAAGCAAGCAAGCAGTAAGCAAGCAAGCACCAGTTGCCATGGTGTAGTGGTTAACGCAACGGACTACCGACTGGAAGGTTGTGGGTTCGAATCCCCATCAGTACCTTCAAAAATCATTTGGGATTTTTCAGCTCTAACTGGCTCTACCTACCCAGAGTTGGGCGTGCTATGGCTCATAGGGAAGACTGGAACCACACAGTCGAGTCTCATCCACTTCGCGGATGCGTCATTGAGGTGTTGCTCAAATTTTCTGACCAACACCGCAGGTTCTGTATCTCTCGGGCCTGGTTGACGCCAGGACATATTATGATAGTAAGCGTAGAGTACAACCCTGTCAGCAGTCTCAATCCTAGATGGAACTCCATAGCATCATGATTATCATCCACATCGACATCATCATCATCGCATAATAAAAACTGTTTCAGCTTCTGTGGCCATTAAAGTGGCGTAAAAAATGGGACAAAAAAGATGAGCACAAAGGTAACCTCCCTGAGTGCAATGATCCTTAAAAAAAAAAAAAAAACGTAAGCAAGCAAGCAAGCAACCAATCAACCAACCAAACCAACCAAGTAACTAGAAAACATTTCTACAGCAAAGTGAATACTACAGAACATTTAGATCCTTTTTGCATAATATAACTTGCCATTAGTCTTCTTCTCTTTCTTTCGTTCGCCACTTACATGGTCAATCCACATATGGCGATGGATGTGACCATTTGTTGTTGTTGTCGTTGTGTTGTTGTTGTTTTTAGTGACTGCCGACTGCCAAGGAGTTAGTGGCCAGCTGAATTGTGTGGCTGGCC
>JAPXFY010000023.1:34266680-34279180 GCA_030674185.1 Monoplex corrugatus | reverse complement strand
GTATCACATCCCAGAAAACATCCGAACAATGCTGAGGAAGTATTTCCAAGGGTTCTCAATGCGGTTCTCTACCAAAGAATACACCACGGACTGGATAGACCTAGAGGTGGGCATTGCAATGGGCTGTGCAATCTCTCCCATACTGTTCGTGTTGGCAATGGAAGTCATCTTGAAAGCTGCAATGAAGAGTTCAGGTCCAGTGAATCTGGGAGATGGATACCAGATGCCTCCTCTGAAAGCTTTCATGGATGACACAACAGTCTTGTCCACGGATGAGGAAGAGACACACCAAATCTTAAAGCAGCTGGATGAGCTGGTGGCCTCTTCAAGAATGAGGTTCAAACCTAAGAAATCCCGAAGTCTCTCACTGCGAAAAGGAAAAGTGGCAGATTCAGTCAAATTCATGGTAGCCAACCAAGCCATCCCCACTGTCACAGAAGAGCCAGTAAAAAGTCTCGGAAGATGGTATGATGACTCCCTGAAAGACACACAAAGGGGATGTGAAACCAAGCAAACAGCAGAAGAAGGCCTGAAGAAAATAGATAACTGCGGACTGCCAGGCAAATACAAAGTCTGGTGTCTACAGTTCATGCTGATACCAAAGCTGCTGTGGCCACTGCTAATCTATGACATTTGCACCAGCACAGTCGAAGCAATGGAAGCCAAAATCAACAAATACACAAGAAAATGGCTCGGTGTCCCACCTGGTCTCACTGATGTTGCATTCTACTGTCGTCAAGCAATGCTGAAGCTACCTCTCAAATCCATAGTGGAGGAATACAAAGTTGGAAAAGCAAGACTGTTGAGCATGCTGGAGGAATCGGAGGACAATATCGTGAGAGCAGTTCATCCAAAGCTGAGAACTGGCAGAAAGTGGAAAGTCCAAGAGGCTGTAAACAATGCCAAGAGAAACCTCAGCATCAAAGAAATAATTGGACACACGCAAACCAACAGACAGGGACTGGGAGCAACAAAAATGCAGTGGTGGTCCAAAGCCAAAGGGAAGGAAAAAAGAGACATGATCATACAGGAGTTGAAGGAAGAAGAAGATGTCAAAAGAGTGCAGAAGGCAGTCCAGCAAGGTCAACAGGGGCAATGGACAACATGGGACAGTGCACTCCAAAGAAGTCTCAGCTGGAACGATATGTGGCACATGGCTCCTCTAAGGATAAGCTTCCTCCTCAGATCTGTATATGACCTGCTCCCCTCAAATGCAAACTTAGTGAAATGGGGGAAAGCAGACGACCCAGCATGTCCGCTCTGTCAGAAGAAACAAACAGTGGAACATGTCCTAAGCTCTTGCAAAGTAGCGCTAGCCCAAGGAAGGTATACATGGAGGCACAACCAAGTTCTGAAAGTGATCACAGATGTGGTTAGCGAAAAAACCATGACCCCAAACGCACCAATTGCTATGACAACGTTCTACAAAGCAGGAGGGAAACAGGTCTGGCCCGAAAGGGCTATGACAACCAGCACATTGCCAAAGGGTCTTCTGGATGGAGCAGTCGACTGGGAGTGTACAGCAGACCTCCCAGAGTGGAGAAATTACCCAGATGTCATCAGCAAGACAGGCATGAGACCAGACATCGCTCTCCACTCTGACTCCTCGAAACAAGTGATTCTGATAGAACTCACTGTGCCATACGAAAGCAGAATGGAAGAAGCACATATCTACAAGACCGAAAAATACGCCGGTCTTGCCAGCACCCTGAAGAAAGCAGGTCTGCGGGTCAAAATCTTCGCCATAGAGGTCGGGGCAAGAGGGTTTGTGGGCACCTCCGCTTATGATCTCATGAAACAACTCGCCATTTCTGGGAAGAAGAGGACTAGAGCCCTTAAAGCGATGGCAGAGGCAGCAGAAAGGAGCTCAAGCTGGATCTGGGCAAGGAGGAACCAAAAAAGTGAACTTCATAAGGATTAAATTCCCTACAGATGATGTGTGCCCCGTTAGCACATTGGTAAAACCGCGTACCGCAGTTCTGAAGCGCAGAATCGCCCAGGTTCGATCCCCGGCGTGGGAAAAAAAAAAAAAAAAAAAAAAAAAATAGACAACAGCAGAAGGGCATCCAGGAGTCATGACCTGGATGTGGCCCGGCCCCCCGAGAGTGTAAGGAATTCAGGGCCGAAACACTTGTCTAAAGGGGGTTACTTCTCTGAAGACCTTCTGTTGTCTAGCTCTCCCTAGAGTTTCTTTCTACCTACACATTCCAAATCTCTGGTTGGTTTAATTAGTTTCATAAGCACACCGTCCAAACTACCGAGTCATAAACCTTCATAAGCACTCAGCCCAAATCTTCAAACAATGAACGTTTCACAAGCTCTCAGCCCAAATCTCTGAATAATAAACTTAAATTCATAAGCACACTGCCCAAATCTCTGAACACTACTTTCAGGTTCATAGGCATTCAAGCACACGGTCCATATCTCTGAACAATATACTTAGTTTCTTTAAGCACTCTACCCAAATCTAGGAACAATGTACTTTGGTTCATAAGCACACAGCCCCAAATCTCTCAACAACACATTCAGTTTCCTAAGCACTCAGGCTAAATCTCTGGACGATAATCCAGTAAGCTATATGAACCTGCACACAGCTTTTACGGGCAGGTTAAGGTATCGCCAAACAATAGTCAATGGATTCAGATGAAGCATGGACGGAAATCTCGGAATGGTGATGGATTCCTCTTGAACAATTAAATTTCGATTGGCTCCAGTCCATATGAGCGAACTGTGTTGAGATCAAAGGTTGACATCGCTCAGAGTTTATCATTATCCAAGCACCGACAGAAACGTGTCGCATGGCAGTTGGCACCCAGACCAAGATGTAAGAGACTGTATGCCAACAAGGTCTTGTTACTATCAAATGTCCAGCTAGACGAATCTCTTTTTGATCTGTTTGTGATTTGATCAGGAAATCAGTTGTTCATTTCTACCATGGCTGTAGAGCGTGGTGTCTGGGTATGATTGTGACTTACCATCGGAGGATACGTATGGATGTAGCTGGCGCCAAGCGGAGTATTAGCGATTTTCACGCTAGGTTGGGTGCTACTCGTTAGCGATTTGTCATGTTTTTCGCCTAACCATGACCCTTCCCACCCACCCCCTCTGACCCGACCCATACACTCATATCGTTTATGTGATTCTTATCTGAGTATTCATGGTACTCTGTTCTCTTTCAAACGTAAACTATGGCGAACAATGCATGCTTATTCACGTACGAGAAAGGTAAGTGGAGACAAAATAAAATAAATCTTTATTTGTCAACGGTATAGGTATTAGTACACAGGCCTACTTACGTATCTGTTGTTACTAATCGACTTAAAAATAAGAGAGAAAGGGAGAGGGAGGGAGAGAGAGAGAGGGGGAGAGAGAGAGAGAGAGAGAGAGAGACAGAGACACAGATAGAGTGACAGAGAGAGATTTGCAGAACATAAAACAGGCAAGCATAGATAGACAAGCAGATAGGCAGACAGACTGACAGGCTGACAGAGAGACTGACAGACTGACAGACTGACATACAGACAGACAGATAGACAAATAGATAAACAGATAGACAGATAGATAAACAGACAGAAAGACAGACAGATGGGAGATTATTCCTGATTCATAAGCACACAGCCCAAATCTCTGAACAATACAGTTAGTTTCATAGGCACACAGCCCAAATCTCTGAACAGTATGCTCAGCTTCATAAGCACACAGCCCAAATCTCTGAACAATACAGTTAGTTTCATAGGCACACAGCCCAAATCTCTGAGCAGTATGCTCAGCTTCATAAGCACACAGCCCAAATCTCTGAACAGTATGCTCAGTTTCATAAGCACACAGCCCAAATCTGTGAACAGTATGCTCAGTGTCATAATCACACAGCCCAAATCTCTGAACAGTATGCTCAGCTTCATAAGCACACAGCCCAAATCTGTGAACAGTATGCTCAGTGTCATAATCACACAGCCCAAATCTATGAACAATACATTCAGTTTCATAAGCACACAGCCCAAATCTGTGAACAGTATGCTCAGTGTCATAATCACACAGCCCAAATCTATGAACAATACATTCAGTTTCATAAGCACTTAGGCTAAATTTCTGAACGATAATCCTGTAAGCTACATGTATGTGAACATGCACACAGCTTTTGCGTGCAGATTAAAGGATGTGCCAGACAATAGTCAATGGATTCAGATGAAGCATAGGCGGAACTCTGGGAATGGTGATGGATTCCTCTTGAACAATTAAATTTCGATTCGCTTCGATCCATGTGAAGGAAATTGTGATGAGATCAAAGACTTGACATAGCTCAGAGTTTATCATTATCCAAGTACCGACAGAAGTGTGTTGCATGGCAGTTGGCACTCAGACCAAGATGTAAGAGACTGTATATGCCAACAAGGTCTTGTTACTATCAAATGTCCAGCTAGACGAATCTCTTTTTGATCTGTTTGTGATTTGATCAGGAAATCAATTGTTCATTTCTACCATGGCTGTAGAGCGTGGTGTCTGGGTATGATTGTGACTTACCATCGGAGGATACGTATGGATATAGCTGGCGCCATGCAGAGTATTAGCGATTTTCACGCTAGGGTGGGCCCTACTCGTTAGCGATTTATCATGTTTTTCGCCTTACCACGACCCTTCCCTCACCCACCAACCTTCAGTCTCGACCCATACGCTAGGTCATTTATGTGATTCTTCTTTGAGTGTTCATGGTATTATATTCTTTTTTAAGCGTAAACTATGGCGAGTGATGCCTACTTATTCACATACGAGAAAAGTAAGTGGAGAGAAAATGAAATGAATCATTATTTGTCAACGGTATAAATATAAGGACACAGGCCAACTTACGTGTCTGTTGTTATCTATCGATTTATAAAATGAGAGAAATGAGAGAGAGAAAGACAGAGACAGAGAGAGACACGGAGAGAGAGAGAGAGAGAGAGAGAGAAAGAAAGAGGCAGACAGAGAAAGAAAGAGAGAGAGGGAGGAGAGAGAGAGAGAGAGAGAGAGAGAGACAGACAGACAAACAGACCGACAGAGAAAGAGAGGGAGGGAGGGGAGAGAGAGAGACAGATAGACAGAGAGACAGACCGACAGAGACAGAGAAAGAAAGAGAGAGAGAGAGAGAGATAGAGAAAGAGACAGACGGACAGACAGAGAAAGAAAGAGAGAGAGAGAGGGAGGGAGGGAGAGAGAGAGAGAGAGAGAGAGAGAGAGAGAGAGAGAAGAGACAGACAGACAGACCGACAGAGACATAGAAAGAGAGAGAGAGGAGGAGTGACAGAGAGAGGGAAGAGAGAGAGAGAGAGGGAAGAGAGAGAGAGATTGGCAAGACATAAAAAGAGGCAAGCATAAACAGGCAGGCAGGCAGACAGACAGACAAACAGACATACAGATAGACAGACAGACAGACAGACAAACAGACAGATACATAGATAATGTTTAATACATTTTTAGCTTGTCGATTTTTCTTTGAACGTATGTGTGTACACAGTTTCTGCCCTAACTGTGCTGGCAGTATTTTGCTGCATAGTCTGCAGGTTCCGTCTCCGATAAGCATGCATGCTGGGTGTTTTCATGTTTCCATAAACCAGCCAGTAGCGGGACTTTAACCCTTTGAGTCCCACACCCTGTCCCCTGGCAACCTGCATTGCCAACCATGCTAAGCAAAGCAAAAACTTAACATTTTGATTCCCTCATCCTATCAACCAGCTTCCTGCAGGAAAATGGTGGATAGGGTGACAGAATCAAAAGGTTAAGTTTTTTTTTTGTAGTTGATGGATAGGGTGCAGGAATCAAAGGGTTAAAATCTATATTTGATCTTACGTGTATGTATTCCTTTTCTCACATTGGACACAGCAGCTGGGAAGTTTCAGTCTTTTTCTCATAATTTTTGTATCTGTTGTTTGTTTGTTTGTTTGTACTCTTACGCTTGACAAAGGTCTTGTTGTATTATATACGCGTTCGTATTCTTCTTTCGTGTTTTTTTCTTCTGGTTACTGGCAGGTCTACACACATATTGATCTGTGAGATAAAATAAAATAAAAAAACAAAACAAAAAAAACCCTCCGTTTTTTCCATACCAAGCGAAGGTGTCTAAGTGAATCGAACTCAGGACCTTCTGATTGGAACCCCGTCGTTTACCCACTCGACTACCGGGGCTCACGTTAAACAGGCATTTATCTGGGCGGAAGGCCCAAAGTCATTTGAACCTGTGACCGATGTATGACCCCTGCCTTTGCCTGGAGGTTGTCGTCATTTTTTGTCATTATTTGCATGTTTGTTGCGAAATCTCTCTCTGTCTCTGTCTCTGTCTGTCTGTCTGTCTGTCTGTCTGATTCTCTCTCTCTCTCTCTCTCTCTCTTTCTCTCTCTCTCCCTCTCTCTCTCTCCCTCTCTCTCCCTCTCTGTCAGTCTCTCTCTGTCTGTCTGTCTGTGTGTCTTCTGTGTCTGTCTCTGTCTGTCTCTGTCTGTCTCTGTTGTCTGTCTGTCTGTCTCTCTCTCTCTCTGTCTCTCTCTCTGTCTTTCGCTCTGTGTCTCTCTCTGTTTTTTTTAGTTTTTTTAGTTTTTTTGAGGCAAAAGAATTATAAAGCGATTTACAGTTCCGGTAATCGGAGCACAGATTTCCGATGGCCCGAAGGCAATTGAAATCTGCTGTTGGCAACACAAAGCAAGCAAACAAACAAACAAACAAACAAACATACAACCGAACGAACAAACAAACAAACAAGCAAACAAACAAACAACAGCAAAAAAGAACGAATGCATAAACACACAAACACGCAAAAACACAAACACAAAAAGAAAAAAAGCGAACAAGCTAATTAACAAGCAAACAAACAAAGAAACACGCAAATAAAAAAGCAAACAAACAAACACACAACGAACAAACAAAGGAACTAACAGATGATTAAACAAACACAGAAACAAACGCAGAAACAAACAAACACAAACACATAAACAAACAAACAAACAAACAACGAACAAATAAACAAACAAAGAAACAAACAAAAAAAAACAAACAAACAAAGGACGAACAAACACACAAACACACAAACTAAGGAAAGGTTACTGAGAAAGGCTCAGACTGAACTCACTGCTTCAGACGTCGTACATGTTGCTTGCTCAACTACAACACATTTGATTCATTTGCTTAACACTAAACTGTGGAAGATCATTCAATTTCACAAATTTAAGTATACACATACATATACACGTACATATATATATACGTATACTATACATATACATATAACATATAATATAATATATCATATACATATACATATACATATACATATACATATACATTACATATACATAACAACACAACAATACAACATACATACATAATACCTACATACATGATACATACATGCATACACACACGATGATATATGTTATATATATATATATATATATAATATACATGTGTGTATAGATATGTGCGTGCGTGCGCATGTCTGTGTGCGTGTGCGCGCGCGAGGATTTGTATGTATATGAATAGATGGATAGATACACAGATACATGGATATATGGATAATATGATGATGATGATGGTGACGACAACGACCACGACGACGATGACGACGAGACGGCGACGAAGCTGCTGCAGCTGCTTCTGCTGCTGCTGATGATGATGATGATGACGACGACGACGACGACAACGACAACGATAATGACAACGACGACTATGATGATGATGACAATGACGACGACGACGACAACGACGATGATGACGACGATGACGACGACGACGACGACGATGATGATGATAACGATGATGGACTTTTCCGTCTATCGGACGGAAGAGCAGACACACCTCCTTATCGCCTGGTGTGGGTCTTCATGTGGGATACAAGACTGATCCTGGAGACACACGTTCCCCTACAGGCGCCGCATGGGAAGACGTCCTGCAGCCTTTGGGTTCTGCTTCGTTCCCCTCTGGACAGTCGGTCACTCTGCTATTGAATAGCAGCGGTTCTGCGCGGTTCAAATGTGACTGTGTATCTAGTGCGTTGTTTTAGGACTCTGGCATACAAATTGCTAACAGGACTCAAAAAGGAACCAGAAAAAAACACGAACAAAGAATAAGAAGCGTATTTAATACACCAAGACAAGACAGGCTCAAGTTTTTGGCCAACTGGCCTTTGTCAAGCATAAGATCACAAACAAACAAACATCAGATACAAAAATTAGGAGAAAAAGACCGAAACTTCCCTGTTGCTCGTCCAGCGTGGGAAAAAGAGCAGCATGTTACTCAGTTTTATTTCTTTTCTCAAGGTCATTTTAGTCAGTTTATTCCTTTTCTCTCACTGGACGGAGCAGCAGGGAAGTTTCAGTCTTTTTTTCCTAATTTTTATATCTGGTGTTTGTTTATTGTGATCTTACGCTTGACAAAGTCCAGTTTTCCGAAAATTTGCGCCTGTCTTGTATTAAATACGCGTTCTTATTCTTTTTTTGTGTGTGTTTTTGTCTGGTTCCTGTTTGCTTGAACGCGGGCAGTCACACTTGTTTTGGATAACAGGACTCAAGGTTCCCCGTCGGGATGCCGGGGGCTCTTTCAGTATAAATAGTATCCTCACCTTCTGGAAATTCTGTGCTAGAAATTTGTTCTTTTCTTTCACTCTCTTTGTTTCTGTCTTGTTCCTTTGCTTTCTGTCATTTCTTCCTATCATTTTCTGCCTTGTTGATCCTTTCACCTGTATAATTATGTTCGATAAAGTCTTACGTACTTTTTCTTAGGATTGATAGTTGTATACATGTAATGAATGCATTTTTGGCTCTACGGAGGTGAGATATGCTGAAGCAATTTTAGGTACTTCAGGTCCGTTTTTTATATATGTTTTAGTGTCCTTATTAAAAAAATGTTTAAATTTGTATTCAGGTTTTTTTTTTAAATCCCCATGTGCTATTAAGTGGACGGAGTGGTCAACGCCAGGGGCATCTCCTTTGACTATGTGCGCGAATGCATTGACATGTGTACTTAATTTTCTTTTCTTTTGTCCTGTTGAAGTATTGTGTATGTTTTGAAACGGTTATAGTCCTGATATGGCTCTATGCAGTCGGTTGGACTTTAAACAACAATAACAATAACGACTCAAGTGTGATATTCCCTGTTCCATGTGCGTTCCACCAAATTGTGGCAGCGTGCGTCCTTCAAAAGTCCTTAAATCTTGTCTAAAAACTCTATGTGCTGGTCATGTCTGGAGATGGGGAGGGGAATGAGACCTATGCGAAACTGACGCCACCAGAATGATTCATCATCATCATCATCATCAGGTGCCCTGCCGCATGGCGTTGGTGACCATGGACTTCCATCTCTCTCTATCTCTCGTTGCCCCTAGCATCTCCCCCACCCTCCTCGTCCCCAGCCACTCTGCAAGTCCCGTCCAGCATTTTCTCCCTGGGTCTACCCGGTGCTCTCTTTCCCTCCAGCTTTCCCGTTGTGACCAGGTGCTCCAGATCCCCCTTCCTCATAAAATGTTGCCTGTCTTTTCCTAATCTTCCTTATGAGTGATCTACTTGTGTCTGCCTCCATCAAGACTGTCTCGTTTGTTTTCTTTGCTGTCCATGGAACTCTCAACATTCTTCTTAGAAACCACATCTCGGCTGTCTCAATCTTGTTCTGGCTTTGTTTGTTGACTGTCCACGCCTCGCATCCGTATTGTCAAAAAACGGGCCTGAAGTACTTAAAATTGCTTCAGCATATCTCACCTCCCTAGAGCCAAAAATGCATTCATTATATGTATCCAACTATCAATCCTAAGAAAAAGTACGTAAGACTTTATCGAACATATACAGGTGAAAGGATCACAAGGCATAATGATTGGAGCATTAAAATGGTTGGCAAGGAAGCCAAACTATGTATTTGTGAGACAGAGCTGAAATCGACACATGAGAGCTTGAAGACAGCCAGGCAGTAAGGATTTTGCAGTAGTTGTTGTTGTTGTTGTTTTGTTTGTTTGTTTGTTTTGTTTCGTGTTTGTTTAGTAGGTTTTGGCGTGAATTATTGGATCTGTTACGCAGAGGATGATGCATTTCAAAACAGAAAAAAATGATAATGAATATTTAATCGAAAGGCAGACACAAAGGTAATGAATCTTATATTTATGATAAGTGTAGGTGTTTAACATAACGACATCAGTACTATTTGTACAGAATTACTTTCTGTGCAGCCGTACTCAATGCCCTGCATATACGATCGTTTCCATAGATCATTCCCATGGTCGCTTACATGGGTCACTCCTCACACTTACTTATGTTAGCCATTTGTTTACATCAACCATTTTCCGGAACTGCTTAAATTGACCATTTCCCATTATTACTTATATTGACAATTCCCACAAATACTTAAATTGGCCAATTCCCACGATTGCTTACACTGACCTCTCTTCATAAATTCTTAAATTGGTCATTTCCTGTTATTGCTTACATCGACCATTCCGCAGAAATGCTTAAATTGGCCATTTCCCACTATTGCATACATCGACCATTCCCCCCAAATGCTTAAATTGGCCATTTCCCATGATTGTTTACACTGGCCATTTTCCACGATTTCTTATATCTACCATTCACACAAATACTTAAACTGGCGATTTCCCATCATTGCTTACATCAACCATTTCCACAAATGCTTAAACGGACCATTTTCCATCATTCCTTACACTGACCATTTCCCACGATTGCTAACAGTGGCCATTCCCCAGAAATGCTGAAATTGGCCATTTCCCATCAATGCTTACGTCGACCATTCCCACAAATGCTTAACTTAGCCATTTCCTACGATTGCCTGCACTAGCCATTTCCCACGATTGCTTACATCGACAATTAACTGGCCATTCCAACGATTGCTTACATCAGCCATTTCTCCAAATTGCTTAAACTGGCCATTTTCCATGATCGCTTGGTCTGGTCATTCCCGCAATTGCTTAATCAAAACCTTATCAGTGCCACGGACGTATATACCCGTTCGCATAACATGCACCACATTTGCCAAGGACGTATATATACTCGTTCACGCCACATCAGAAATTTTCCTAATTCTATTTTCAAACTGGCCGTTTCCCAGGATTGCTTACACCGGTCAATAGCACGATGGCTTAAATGGGAAAATTTGCTGATGGAAAAGACGATGGAGATGAATTGGACATGTCATTCGAAGACAGCAGGATCACATCACTCAGATTCTGTCCTTCACTGGACACCAGAAAGGAAGACGAAAGAGAGGAAAACCCCAAGAATATCTTACGACGAACCGTAGAAAGTCCTGCAATATACCTGGGGTGTTATACAAAGTCTGGTCCAGAACGGACAAGACTGGAGGACCTTCGTTTCTGCCTCATAAGCCAACGGCATCATGGCAGTAAGTCAGTCTGTCAGTCAATGAGTTGGTCTGTCTATCAGTCAGTCAGTCAGTGAGCCAGCCAGACAGTCAGTCAGTCAGCCAATCAGTCAGCCAGCCAGCCAGTCAGTCAGTCAGTCAGTCAGCCAGCCAGCCAGCCAGCCAGTCAGCCAGCTAGCCAGCTAGCCAGCCAGTCAGTCAGTCAACCAGTCAGTAAGTAAGCAAGTGATCAGGTAAGCAAGCAAGCAAGTCTGTCTGTCAGTCAGTCAGTTAGTTAGTCAGTCAGTCAGTCAGTCAGTCAGTTAGTTAGTCAGTCAGTCAGTCATTCGGTCAGTCAGTCAGTCAATCAGTCAGTCCGTTATTCAGTCAGTTAGTCAGTCGGTCAGTCAGTCAGTCAATCAGTCAGTCAATCAATCAGTCAGTCAGTTAGTCTGTCAGTCAGTTAGTCAGTCAGTCAGTTAGTCAGTCATTCATTCAGTCAGTCAGTCAGCCAGTCAGTCAGCCGCCAGTCAGCCAGGCAGCCAGCCAGTCAGTCAGCCAGCCAGTCAGTCAGTAAGTCAGTCAGCCAGCTAACAACCAGTCAGTCAGTCAGTCAGTCAGCCAGCTAACAACCAGTCAGTCAGCCAGCCAGCCAGCCAGTCAGTCCGTAAGTAAGCAAGTAATCAGGTAAGCAACCGTAGAAAGTCCTGCAATATACCTGGGGTGTTATACAAAGTCTGGTCAAGCAAGTAATCAGGCAAGCAAGAAAGCAAGTAAGCAAGCATGCAAGTCTGTCTGTCAGTCAGTCAGGCAGTAAGTCAGTCAGTCAGTCAGTCAGTCAGTCAGTCGGTCAGCCTGTCAATCAGTCAGTTAATCAGTAAGTAAGCAAGTAATCAGGTAAGCAAGAAAAGGAAGTAATCAGGCAAGCAAGCAAGTCTGTCTGTCAGTCAGTCAGTTAGTCAGTCAGTCAGTCAGCCTGTCAATCGGTCAGTCAGTCAGTAGGTAAGCAAGTAATCAGGTAAGCATGCAAGCAAGTCAGTCAGTCAGTCTGTCAATCAGTCAATCAGTCAATCAGAAAGTCAGTCAGTCAGTCAGATAGTCAGATAGTCAGTCAATAAATCAGACAGTCAGTCCTGTCAGTCAGCCAGCCAGTCAGCCAGCCAGCCAGTCATAAACAACAG
>JAPXFY010000023.1:34254180-34261680 GCA_030674185.1 Monoplex corrugatus | reverse complement strand
CAAAGAGATGGGCACACAGACGCAAAAAAAAATGAAACTGTAAACTGTATGAGATGCGGGAGAGGCCTCTCTTAGACATTAATTAGTATAGCATCATATGCGTTTAACTTTTAGACATACGCTGCCATAAAGACAAAAACTGAATAGAATGCGTGTGAGTGCATGCGTGCGTGTGTGCAACGTGTGTTGTCGAGGGTTTTGTTTGCTTGTTTGTTTGATTGTTTGGTTGGTTTTTGTTTGTTTTTAATCGAGCTCATAGGCGAATATATATAGGCGAATCAGGATCATCAAATTAGACAAAGACGAAAAAATGGCAACAGGCAAATTTGGATAAAATCAGACGACATTCTACACGGCGATCGGGATCATTTTGGTGAAAGTTCAACGATGCCTGCTTACGTCACTCTGGGTTATTTTGATGCCCTGTTTGCATGACTAAGTGTAGAGCGTGTTCATCAGGCCAGATGACGTCAGTGATAGTGTTAGCCTCATTCATCTTGTCCATTGTTTGGCGTTTTCTAACTTTTTCCGGTATCATGTAAATGAGCGGAAGTTGGGCCGTTTAAAACCTTACTCTTCACACTATTACGTTACTTTCTCGTGAGCATTTCGCGGGTAGGTGCCAAGTTTGCCTGCAGGAAGAGAGAGAGAGAGAGAGAGAGAGAGAGAGAGAGAGAGAGAGAGAGAGGTTCTACATATGAAAATTCTCTGTCTCTGTGCCTTTGTGTCTCTCTGTCTCTGTCTCTGTCTCTCTGTATCTGCCTGTCTCTGTCTGTCTCTGTCTGTCTTTGTCGCCGTATTAGACCTGAAGACCTGGCCAGATAGTACGTTTTATGTGCAGGCTATGATCATTTTGGATCTTCTCCATCGCTGGCACCAGTGACGTCAGTGCCTATAGAATTCATTCTGAGCACAGAGACGTCATCTTGAGAAACTGAAACTGAAACTGAAAACTACCATAAAATTCAGGCTACTGGGTCCACCAGTGTATAAGGCGCACCCACTAAATTATAGAAAAATCTTAACTATATTCACACATAAGCCGTACTGGTTTATAAACAGCACTTTTTCAATGGCCAGGTCGATCGCCTTAAACTTGAAGGCTGCTTCGTAAGCATTACGTCGCGTTTTCGGCATGATGAGGGCGTACGCTTGAGCAGAGCAGATCTGAATACCGATCCAAATGCTTCAATGTGTGCGGATTTGATTTTAAAACGTGAACAGTTAACAATTAACACTTTAACGTGAACAGCTAACATTTTAACATGGAGCTCACCAAAAAATTCACGAACGGTAAACACGATTTTGGTGAGTTAAAGAGAAGCTCAGAATATACAAGAACGTGACGCTCCAGGGATCGGGGAAAATCCACAAATAAGCCACATCGTTTTTTAAGCCACAGGGATTAAAGCTGGGGGAAAAAGTCGCGGCTTATAGCCCGAACTTTACCGTATATTCAAAATAGATAACGAAGATTTTCATCTGTTCCAGCAATGACGTCAAGTATCGATTTAATCTTCTGTTCCATAGCTCACCACGAACCATACATATCTATATACAGCCCATCCTCACTACACACGGATACGTTTCTATATGTCCCCGGTTCGTTACGTTCCCGGTTCGATACGTTCCCGGTTCGATACGTCCCAGGTTTGATACGTCCCAGGTTCGATACGTCCAAGGTTCAATATGTCCCAGGTTCGATACGTCACAGGTTCGATATGTTCAAGATACAAAACGTCTTTTTTTTGTTTGTTTGTTGTTGTTTTTTCTGTGCGCGTGTTGCGTATTTTTATCGAGTGAGCGGCGCGTGTGGTGCGCGCGCGAGAGAGAGAGAGAGAGAAAGAGAGATGAACACAGTAAGAATGCTCATGTTCTTCATCTTTCAGCACCGACCATCTGCCATGTAATACCTACTACGGTCTGTGCCCATGTTCCCACACAATGTTTCCCCCAATCTGTGTTCCCCTGACTTCTCCGCACACAGTGACACACCAATGCGTGTGTGTGTGTGTGTGTGTGTGTGTGTGTGTGTGTTGTGTGTGTGTGTGTGTGTGTGTGTGTGTGTGTGTGTGTGTGTGTGTGTGTGTGTGTGTGAGAGAGAGACGCATCGAACCTGGACGTATCAATCCTGGGACGTATCGAACCTGATTCGTATTGCATCTGGGACCTATCGAACCTGGGACGTATCAAACCTGGGACGTATCGAACCCAGAACGTACCGAACTTGGGACGTATCGAACCTGGGACATGTCGAACTTGGGACGTATCGAACCAAGGATGGATCGAACCTGGAACGTATCGAACTTGGAACGTATCGAACCTGGGACTTATCGAACCTGGGACCTATCGAACCTGGGACGTATCGAACCTGGGACATATCGAACCTGGGACATATCCGGACGTCCCCATACTACAACACACACCCACTATTCCTACCATTTCTTTCCACTGGCAACGTCGAAGAAGACTAAGAGGACCTCCACGCCACCGTCGCAGTGCTAGCAAGTCGCGTAATCTGGCGCTGAATGAGTGGGGGTACTCCCTGTTGGATATTGTGCTGGGAGGGGGGGGGAGGGGGGTGAGAGGGAACTTCAACCAACTTGGAAACAGATTTGTCATCGCGTTTGGCAAGCAGTGAGGCCAACGTGTCTAATGCCCGCACAGTCAGGCACTGATCCCATTTTTTTAAGCGTTCTTTCAATCCCGTTTTTATGGCGCGGATTCGACGGAATGGGGGTTTTCTTCCTTGGTCCTATTCACTTGGTAATGCTTTTCTGTCTTGCCGCATCGGAAGCCTTTGATGTTGGCTTTATTTTTTGTAAAAGGGGGGTTGGGTATTCTTGTCGCGCGATCGTAGTTCTCCTCCCCCTCAACAAGCTACTTTGAAAACGGCGCTTTTTCTCACGTTCTGTCTGTCTGTCCCTCTTTAGCTTTTTTTTTCCTATTTGACGAAGTGAGGTTGGATACAGCCGCCTGTGCCACACTTCAATGCCTCTCTAAACGGTCTGACGACCACCTCACACCAGGTAAGGAAGGGGGTCCAAGGGGCATGTTTTGTATAAAGGAGGTTGTCGTCTGGAAGGGGGAGGAGGAGTGCCCGTGGTCGTCTGCTTTCTTCCTCTCACCAACACCGCTCCTCCTTTAAGTTTGTTTTCTTTGACGCCCTGCTAAAGCGCAGTCGTGTGTGTAGTATAGTGTATGTGGACAGTGTGGTGATGCTTTGGGCGACGAGGGGGTGACGTACAGGACTTCTTAATGTGTGAATAGCGCAGTCTACCCCCCACGTATAGACGAAAGGTGGTTCAAGCGACTGTGAAGCGATTTTCTTATAGTCTTGTTGTTGTTGTTGTTGTTCTTCTTCTTCTTCTTCTTTCTTCTTCTTCTTCTTTTTCTTTCTTTCTTTCTTTCTTTCTTTCTTTCTTTTTTCTTCTTCTTTTCTTCTTCTTCTTCTTCTTCTTTCTTCTTCTTTCTCTTCTTCTTTCTTCTTCTTCTTCTTCTTCTTCTTCTTCTTCTTCTTCTTCTTCTTTCTTCTTCTTCTTCTTCTTCTTCTTCTTCTTCTTCTTTCTTCTTTCTTCTTCTTCTTCTTCTTCTTCTTCTTTCTTCTTCTTCTTTTCTTCTTTCTTCTTTTCTTCTTCTCTTCTTCTTCTTCTTTCTTCTTTCTTCTCTTCTTTCTTCTTCTTCTTCTTTCTTCTTCTTCTTCTTTTTCTTCTTTCTTCTTTCTTTCTTCTTCTCTCTTCTTCTTCTTCTTCTCCTCTTCTTCTTCTCTTCTCTTTTTCTCTTCTCTTCTTCTTTTCTTTTCTTCTCTCTCTTCTCTCTTCCCTACTCTCTCTCTCTCCCTCTCTCTCACTCTCTCTTTCCTCTCTCTTTTTTTTCTCCCTTCCTTCCTCCTACCCTCCCTCTCTCTCTTTTTCTCTCTTTCTTTCCCTCCTTCCTTCCTCCCACCCTCCCTCCCTCTCTCCCTGTCTTTCTCTTTCTCTCTCTCCCTCCTTCCCTCAGTCTGTTTTCTTTTCTTCTTCTTGTTTTTCGGTATTTTGTGGGCTCTGTGGGTTCAGGTTTTTCGAGTCACTGGAAGTTTAAAGACCCTCGTTCACTATGGAAGCTTATCTCGGGAACGAATGTTGGCTTGTTTAAATACAGAAGTATGGAGAGTGGTGACGTATGGGTCTGCCCCCCTACAGAGGCCTGTCAGTGTTGATCTACGCGGATTGTGGTATTTCTTGTTTGTGGATTTTGTTGTTGCGGGTACTCATTGAAATGGGTAACTTTTTGACCTCTTCTTGATGTAAACATCTACATATATAAATACATATATACATGAATGCATTTATACATACATATATACATACATACATACATACATACATGCATGCATGCATACATACATACATATATACATACATACATACATAATATATATATACATACATACATGCATACATACATACATGCATACATACACGCATACATAGATGTTACATAGATGCATACATACATACATGTATATATATATATATACAGAGACACACAGACATACAGACACACAGACAAACATACACAGGCAAACAAACATATATACATACATACATACATACATACATACACCTATACACACATACACACATACACACATATACACATATACAAACACACACACACACACACACACACGCGCGCGCGCGCGCTAGCACACACACACATATAATTATGCACCTCTCTCTTTCTTTTGTTAGAAGAAAACTATTTAATTACAATTAATTTCTCTCTCTCTCTCTCTCTTTCTCATTCTCTCTCTTTCTCTCTCTCTCTTTCTCTCTCTATCTCTCTCTCTCTCACTCTCATTAGAAAAAAAATGTGTTGCAACTAATTTCATTTCGTTTTAATATCGTATGCATTATGATTCATCTTTTATTTTCGATATGTTCATATCCTAAGACAGATCCATTGATACCTAATGCTATGACCCTTGACTAATAAATTAGGAGTGTACAGCAGACCTCCCAGAGTGGAGAAATTACCCAGATGTCATCAGCAAGACAGGCATGAGACCAGACATCGCTCTCCACTCTGACTCCTCGAAACAAGTGATTCTGATAGAACTCACTGTGCCATACGAAAGCAGAATGGAAGAAGCACATATCTACAAGACCGAAAAATACGCCGGTCTTGCCAGCACCCTGAAGAAAGCAGGTCTGCGGGTCAAAATCTTCGCCATAGAGGTCGGGGCAAGAGGGTTTGTGGGCACCTCCGCTTATGATCTCATGAAACAACTCGCCATTTCTGGGAAGAAGAGGACTAGAGCCCTTAAAGCGATGGCAGAGGCAGCAGAAAGGAGCTCAAGCTGGATCTGGGCAAGGAGGAACCAAAAAAGTGAACTTCATAAGGATTAAATTCCCTACAGATGATGTGTGCCCCGTTAGCACATTGGTAAAACCGCGTACCACAGTTCTGAAGCGCAGAATCGCCCAGGTTCGATCCCCGGCGTGGGAAAAAAAAAAAAAAAAATAGACAACAGCAGAAGGGCATCCAGGAGTCATGACCTGGATGTGGCCCGGCCCCCCGAGAGTGTAAGGAATTCAGGGCCGAAACACTTGTCTAAAGGGGGTTACTTCTCTGAAGACCTTCTGTTGTCTAGCTCTCCCTAGAGTTTCTTTCTACCATTTCGTTTTAATATCGTATGCATTATGATTCATCTTTTATTTTCGATATGTTCATATCCTAAGACAGATCCATTGATACCTAATGCTATGACCCTTGACTAATAAATTATTTTGAAGCTTCATCTCTCTCTCTCTCTCTCTCTCTCTCTCTCTCACACACACACACTCTCTCTCTCTCTTTCACTCTCTCTCACTCTCTCTCTTTCCTCCTCCTCCTCCTTCTCTCCTTCTTCTTTCTCTTTTTACAAATTATAACATATTTCCCTTCGTGTGTAATATGGTTCATCTGGTTTTCAGTATGTTTATATCATATGTGAAAGACATCTAATGGAACCGAACGCTGCTATCCTTGAGTAATAAAGAATTTTGAAATTTTAACTTCTGTCTCTCTACCTGTCTATCTGTCTGTCTGTCTGTCTGTCTGTCTGTCTGTCTCTCTCACTCTCTCATTAATCCCTTTCCCACAATCCCTGGTTTGTATATGGTCGGTGCATTTTCAATCCATTTGTCAATGTCAATGTCAGTATCAGTATCAATATCTCTCTCTCTCACACACACACACACACTCTCTCTCTCTTTCTCTCTCTCTCTCTCTCTCTCTCTCTCTCTCTCTCTCTCTCTCTCTCTCCCTGCAGGCAAACTTGGCACCTACCTGCGATGCTCACGAGAAAATAACGTAATAGTGTGAAGAGTAAGGTTTTAAAGGGCCCAACTTCCGCTCACCTACATGATACCGGAAGACGTTAAAAAACGCCAAACAACGGACAAGATGAATGAGGCAAACGCTATCACTGACGTCATCTGGCCTGATGAACACGCTCTACACTTAGTCATGCAAACAGGGCATCAAAATAACCCAGAGTGACGTAAGCAGGCATCGTTGAACTTTCACCAAAATGATCCTGATCGCCGTGTAGAATGTCGTCTGATTTTATCCCAATTCGCCTTTTGCCATTTCGTGTATCCCTAATTTTGATGACCATGGTTCGCCTATATATGTTCGCCTATGAGCTGAAGATAAACAAAGAAACAAAACAAAACAAAAAACCCCAAACAAACACACACACAAAAAAAGAAAAAACTCTCGACAACACACCTTGCACTCACACACACACACACACACACACACACACACACACCACACACACACACACACACACACACACACACACACACACACACACACACACACTTACACACACACACTTACACACACACACACACACACACTTACACACACACACACACACACACACACACTTACACACACACACACACACACACACACACACACACACACACACACACACACACACACACACACACACACACACACACATTCTATTCAGTTTTTGTCTATGTGGCAGCACATGTCTTTAAAAGTTCATTGTTTGATTTAGCGTTTTTTCACTATAAGTGACATTGGTCGAAAAAAAAATCTGAAAATAGAATAAGATTTAAGCACGGAGGAATAAAGTGGATAGGGAAAGGGGGGAAGGCAGATGGGAGACAGAGTAAAAGACAGAAGGTTTATAAATGGAAGAGGCACGGTCTTCAGAAAAGAGACATGCATATGATGCTCTGTTCAAAAGGTCTGTTTCAGTTTCAGTTTCAGTTTCAGTTTCAGTTTCCCAAGATGACGTCTCCACGCTCAGAATGAATTCCATATGCACTTACCATCACAGGTGAGAAAATGTGATGGAGAAAATCCAGAATGATCACGGCACAAACCTTTAAGCCTGCACATAAACCCATGAGCTGGCCAGGTCCTGAGGTCTTACCTAGATAGTTCCATAATCCTGAGGTCGTAAGGGAGCAACTTTTCCTGGGACCAGCACCA
>JAPXFY010000023.1:34229180-34244180 GCA_030674185.1 Monoplex corrugatus | reverse complement strand
AACAACTAACACCAAACACAGATGATAAAACAACTGACACCAAACACAGATGATAAAACAACTGACACCAAACACAAATGATAAAACAACTGACACCAAACACAAATGATAAAACAACTGACACCAAACAGATGATAAAACAACTAACACCAAACACAGATGATAAAACAACTGACACCAAACACAAATGATAAAACAACTAACACCAAACACAAATGATAAAACAACTGACACCAAACACAAATGATAAAACAACTGACACCAAACAGATGATAAAACAACTGACACCAAACACAGATGATAAAACAACTGACACCAAACACAGATGATAAAACAACTGACACCAAACACAAATGATAAAGCAATGGACACCAAACAGATGATTAAAACAACTGACACCAAACAGATGATAAAACAACTGACACCAAACACAAATGATAAAACAACTGACACCAAACACAAATGATAAAACAACTGACACCAAACACAAATGATAAAACAACTGACACCAAACACAAATGATAAAACAACTGACACCAAACAGATGATAAAACAACTAACACCAAACACAGATGATAAAACAACTGACACCAAACACAGATGATAAAACAACTGACACCAAACACAAATGATAAAACAACTAACACCAAACACAGATGATAAAACAACTGACACCAAACACAGATGATAAAACAACTGACACCAAACACTGATGATAAAACAACTAACACCAAACACAGATGATAAAACAACTAACACCAAACACTGATGATAAAACAACTAACACCAAACACTGATGATAAAACAACTAACACCAAACACTGATGATAAAACAACTAACACCAAACATAGATGATAAAACAACTGACACCAAACACTGATGATAAAACAACTGACACCAAACACAGATGATAAAACAACTGACACCAAACACAAATGATAAAACAACTGACACCAAACAGATGATAAAACAACTGACACCAAACATAGATGATAAAACAACTGACACCAAACACAAATGATAAAACAACTGACACCAAACACAAATGATAAAACAACTGACACCAAACATAGATGATAAAACAACTAACACCAAACACAGATGATAAAACAACTAACACCAAACACAGATGATAAAACAACTAACACCAAACACTGATGATAAAACAACTAACACCAAACACTGATGATAAAACAACTAACACCAAACACTGATGATAAAACAACTAACACCAAACATAGATGATAAAACAACTGACACCAAACACTGATGATAAAACAACTGACACCAAACAGATGATAAAACAACTGACACCAAACACAAATGATAAAACAACTGACACCAAACACAAATGATAAAACAACTGACACCAAACAGATGATAAAACAACTGACACCAAACAGATGATAAAACAACTGACACCAAACACAGATGATAAAACAACTGACACCAAACACAAATGATAAGCAATGGACAAAACAGAAAACCAACGCCACTGTCCAATCACTCTATGCTTTTAGACAGAGAAGACTTTCATTGAAACAAAGAAACCAAAATCAACAACATCATCAAGATGCTTATTGCCTTATGAAATCAAACAAAGAAGTTCTTCACCAAAACAAAGAAACTAAAATCAACGACACTGTGCCAAATGCTGAAAAACTCCTTCTTCTTCTCCTTCTTCTTGTTCTTGTTCTTTTTTTCTTCTTCTTCTTCTCCTTCTTCCTCCTCCTCCTTGTCCTCTTCTTCTTCTTTCTTCTTCTTCTTCTTCTTCCTCCTCCTCTCCTTCTTCTCCTTCTTTTTTTTCTTCTTTTTCTTCTTCTTCTCTCAGCTCGGTGAAGAGTCACTGGGGGGCCGCTCTAACGAACTGTTCATTAGATTCCTCCAGCAATGTTGGTTGTGTGCCAAGTCTGGGTCTCAGCAAATGTTTTCTCTGTCCAGTCCACAGTAGTATCCGTCCATCGTTATTTTTTTCCCTGCTTTCTCCTCTGTCTTCCTTCCTCAACAGTTGACTCGAAGACTGAATTAGCAAGGCCAGTGGATCTTGTTATATGGTCAGATTAAACATAGTTTTCTTTTCTTAACTGATATGAGCAAATCTTCATGTGGTCCCGTGCGCTGCTTGATGATCTGGCCACTTGTTCACTGGTGATTTGATCAGTGTAGTTGATGTTCAGTATCTTGCGGAAGGAACATCATCACTTTCGCCATCTGCAATGTAAACACTCAATGTCTTTGTCAAAACAAACAAGTCTTCCGTAAAAAAGAAAAGAAAAAAAAAAGTTGTCAAAACACTCAATGCCTTTGTCAAGACAGACACATATCCCTGACCGCAATAATGAATCCAAATTAAGCAACAACTTAAAACACCCACTGCCTTTCTCAAAATAGACAAGCAAGTCCTTTTTCAAAACAAAGAAACCAAAACAAACAACATCGTCAAAACACCCATTGCCTTTGTCAAAACACAAAATGATGTCCTTCACCGAACTAAAGAAGTCAAATTCAACACCACCACTGTCAAAACAGTCAATGTCTTTCTTTTAAAACAAAGAAGTTCATCGAAACAAAACAAACAAAGAAACAAACAAAGAAACAAATAAATAAATAAACACATGAATTATATACTGTTATCAACATACTTAATGCCTGTGTCAAAACAGACAAAGAAATCCTTTACCGAAACATAAGAAACCAAAATGAGCAACACTATCAAAACACTCACTGTCTTTGTCAAAACAGACAAAGAATCCTTCAACGAAACAAAGAAACCAAACAGCTCTGAAACGGTAGAGAGACGGAAACATCTGAACAACGCAAAGTACCCCCAAACACCGAACAACGCAATACCAGCACCACAGCAGGGTACACCACAATCCAGCACCCTCTTTACAGAGACAGCGCTAACGCCCAGCAAGTCTTCCAGCCTGGAAGCCAGCCACGGAGTCTGGAATTTGGAGTCTGGAGATCAGTTTATCCAAGAGAGATCCATAGCACCCGGACAAACTTTTCCAAAGGCTCTCCACCCATATCTGCCAGCATTTATCTCATGACTATAACAGAAAAAAACGAATCGACTCTAGTTATCTTAGTTAAAACATCTAAACATGCACACAACATCTTAGTTCAATAATCGAAACAGAGAAACAATCAACTCTATTTAACTCAGTCAAAACATTAAAAACTGCACACAGCCATTTTAGTCCACAACCAAACCAGAGAACCTAACCACCTCTGTTTAGTTGAATCAAAACATCTAAAAAATGTAACCTGGCATCTTAGTCCATAACCAAAACAGAGAAACTAACCAACTCCAGTTAGCTCAGTCAGAGTATCTGAACAAAACACACAAGGGATCCTGATCCACAACTATAACAGACAGGTCTAACCAATTTCTGTAATTGCCGCAGACAGTCGAATGTCAAAGCTATGCATACTAACATCTCAGCCTTTCACCAAAACAGAGACTGCGCAGAAGCAATTTTAGGTAATTTAGGCTTGTGTTTTGTATGTATGTTTTAGTATTCTTAGTTATGTTTACATTTATGTTCAGGGTTTTTCTTTCAATTCCCTGGGGACAAACTGGACAGAGTAGTCAACGCTGTTGGCATATCCTTACATTGTGTGCACGAATGCATTGATAGATGTACTTAATTTTCTTTTCCAGTTTTTTTCCTCTCCATGAGATGTGGTGTATTGTTTTAGATGGTTATAGCCCTGATCTGGCTCTACGCAGTCGGCTGGGCTTTAAACAACAATAACAATAATAATAACCAACTCTCTTTAACTACTCCAGACAGCGAGAACATCAGAACAATAACACACTAATTCTGAATCTCTGACTAAAAAGGGAACTAACAACTCAATTATCCAAGTCAAAATATCTGAAACTAAGCAACCCTAATCATCTCAGTCAAAATGTCTGAACACTGCACATAAACATCTTAGTCCTTCACCAAAACAAAGAAATTAACCAGCTCTCCTTAACTAATCCAGACAGCGAGAACATCCCAACAACGCGCACGCAAGCATCTTAACAACGGTAGCTACCCCAAAAACACAGCAACACTCATGGCCCGGTCCGTAGGCATTACGCTGAAACTACCCCTAGCTAACGAAACAGCCCCCCACCCAACCCCAACCCCCAACCCCTGCTCGAAACAGATACCACAAGCACAAAATCTTCCAAAGTGCCGACCATTCTGAACATCAGGTCAGTCGGAAGAGGCTGGCGAGACAAGACAGAGATGTGAATTCCATCCCTTTCTTCCAGCTCTGAAGACCAATGTGGTCGGTAGCCCCGAAAGACACGCCAGAACCATAAACCACGCTCCCACAACCACGCTAGTTTCCGGCTTGAAGACCATCTGAAACTCGGCTTGATATGTTTACGAGCGTTGTTCTCTAAACATGGCAGATTCTCCGTGCTCAAATTTGATAATCTACGCATTTCTTTTGTCCCCAAGCTGTCGGGAACTGGGAGCTCAAAAGGGCGGTGGTTTGGTTAAAAAGCGGGCCGGCCTCCAACTCCCTGATCAAACGTTTCCCCACGGCTGAGCGATAAAGCGGGTGGTTTGAATGTCTTTACAACTTGGGGGTTTCTCTCTCACTGGCTGCTTCACGGTTTGGCTGGGAGCTGGCCGTCTCGCTCATCAGTGGACGCTTCATGAGGCAGGCAATAGGGCAGAAGGTTAGGGGACGAAGGGATGATTTTTTTTTGCGAGGGGGGGGGGGGGAGAGAGAGAGAGGGAGAGAGAGTGAGGGTATGTGCATGTGTGAGTGTGTGTGTGTGTGTGTGTGTGTGCTGTGTGTGTGTGTGTGTAGTGTGATGTGTTGTGTGTGTGTCGTGTGTGTGTGTGTTGTGTAAGTTGTTTTTTTCCTTCTTTTTCCAAACCGTGTATGTGTGTTTCTGTGTGATGGGTGCAGTGATTTATTTTCCTTCTCGAAGGAATTAACTCTCCTTGTGTGGACAAAACTTCGTGTATGGATAGGAAAGTTTATTTTGTGACTTCGACGTAATGCAGAGGAGAGAGAGGAGAGAGAGAGAGAAGGAGAGAGAGGAGAGAGAGAGAGGAGAGAGAGAGACAGAGAGAGAGAGAGAGGGCAGACAGAGAGAGAGAGAGAGAGAGAGAGGGGCAGACAGAGAGAGGAGAGAGAGAGGAGAGAGAGGGGAGAAGAGAGAGAGAGAGAGAGAGAGAGAGAGAGAGAGAGAAGGTGATTTCGCAAAGATTTTACATTGTTTTGATTCCGATGTTTTCATATAAATTGTATCGTCAACGTAGCGGAACGTTCAAACGGCAAGGTCTATTTTGGAAGTTGATGTGACATGAAGGATTAAGCGGATGCTGCTCATTATTTATTTATTTATTTATTTGTTTATTTATTTATTCATTTATCTATTTACTTATTCATTTATATATTTATTTATCTATTTATTTTTGTGTGTGTGTGCGCGTGTCCATTCCCCGATGTGTCATAATGATTTTCATTTCAAGTTTTAAATGACAGTTATTATGAAGAGTTTTAATCAGTTGATAATTTGTGATTGAATCTTTGCATTTTAACAAGTTCAAACATGTTTTTCGAGTTTTATATACATGATGCGTTTGTTGGTTATTTCCACGTTGAGTTCTGCGTATATCTAATATCATTACAATTTGTATGTTAATCTGACAATGAACGGTTTAATGATAATGCTGTGTGCTCGTGCAAGTAGTGTGTGTGTGTGTGTGTGTGTGTGTGTGGGTGTGTGCGTGCGTGCGTGCGAGGTGCGTGCGTGCGTGCTGTGTGTGTTTTCTCTACTTGCCAGGGTTACATAATGGACAAAGCACTGTTGCCTGGAAATACCCAGTTCAACGTTAAGGCCACAGCTACGCACAATGGAACCGCTTACAAAATGATGACAAGGATTCACCTGCAGTCTCTTGACTGATTCTGGAATCTAAACTAAAGTGACCGCCGACGTTCAACCAAATTAAGAACCAAGAAATAATGGAAGTGCAGTGATATCCGTTATTTTTTCCTACTCAGTGAAGCATCAGGAAGTCTTGATGTCTGCTCCTTAGATTTTGTGCATTTGTTCTTTTTTGTTGATGTTTTTGTTTTGTTTTGTTTTTGTTTTGTTTTGTTTTAAGGATCTCTGCACTCAGATTTCCTTCGTGCTCACCTCTCCTCTATCTTCTCTCTCTCTCTCTTCTCCCTCTCCCTCCCCCTCTCTCTCCCTCTCTCTCCCTCTTTTCCTCTCTCTTCCTTCTCCTTCCTCTCTGTTTACTCCTCTCTCTCTTCTCTCCCTATTTCCTCTCTCTCTTCCTCTCTTTCCTCTCTCCTCTCTCTCTCCCTCTCTTTCTTTTCCTCTCTCTCTCCCCCCCTCTCTATCTTTCTCTTCCTCTCCCTCTCTCTCTCTCCCTCTCCTCTTTCTCTCTCTCTCGCTTTGTCCCATTTTCTACGCCACCTTAATGTCTGCAGAAGCTGGCACAGTTTTTATGATGCGACAATGATAATGACAATGAGGATAATGATCATGATGCTATGGAGTTCCATCTAGGATTGATACTGGGTGACATGTGCTATCATGATATACCATGGCGTCAACCAGGCCTAGAAATACAGACACTTGCGGTGTTGGTCAGAAGATTTGAGCAACACCCTCAAAAAGACATATCCGTGAAGTGGATGAGACTTGACTGTGTGTGGTCCCAAGTCTTCCCAATGAACTCATAGCACGCTCACCTCTTGATAGGAGCCGATTGGAGTCGAAAATTCAACGGTGATTTTTAAAGAGACTGATGGGGATTCGAACTCACAACCTTCCAGTCTGTAGTACCGTTAAATTAGCCACTACACAACGGCTATCGGATATGTATTTGTTTATTTATTTGTATATTTATTCATTCATTCAGTCAGTCAGTCAGTCAGTTCATTTAGTCATTATTTTTATTATTTTATTTATTTATTTATTTTTATTTATTATATTTATATTATTTATTGTCTTTTGTGTACGTTTGCCAAAGGTCAGTTTGCCAAAAATTCGTTCTTTCTTGTTTTTGCTTGTTTGTTTGTTTGTTTGTTTTGTATGTTGTTTTTTTTTTTGTTTTTTTTGTTGGTTTGTTTTGTGTGCGTTTTTGTTTGTTTGTTTGCTTGTTTATTTGTTTCTTCGTTTTCTTTTTTTTTTCCTTTGTTTCTGTGTTTCTTTGTTCGTTCTTCATTAGGCTCGCGTTTCATTCTACTTTTCCCCCCGTAATTTTGATAGGTTCTGAGCAAATGTGGTCTGCATGTCTAACTGGATGCAAGTACATTGTACCCGAGGCATAAAGTCCGAATACAATTTATCATATTTGATATCATCTCAGCGTTTTGATTACCATAGTTACAAACATAAACTAACAAACAAGCAACAACAACAAAACTCCGCCAGTCAACCAGTCAACCAACCAACCAACCAACCAACCAACCAACTAACCAACCAACCAACTAACCAACCAATCAACCAACCAACCAACCAACCAACCAACCAACCAACCAACCAACCAACCAACCATCAACCAACCAACCAACCAACCAACCAACAACCAACCAACCAACCAACCAACCAACCAACCAACCAACCAACCAACCAACCAACCAAACCAACCAACCAACCAACCAACCAACCAACCAACCAACCAACCAACCAACCAACCAACCAACCAACCAACAACCAACCAACCAACCAACCAACCAACCAACCAACCAACCACAACCAACCAACCAACCAATCAACCACAACCAACCAACCAACCAACCAACACCACCAACCAACCAACCAATACAAATAAACCGCACTCTCATATTTCGGCTACTTATGAACCAATCTAAATTTACTTTGAAATCATGTTATTGATAACGTTGAGAGGATGGCTCATGATGAAAAAGTTATTAAATCTCTTAAAGTTCAAGATAATAAAAAAAAAAAAACAAATTGGAAGGACTAAAACATTATTACATGACTTGATTATATTATGTCCTTGTACGGCTAATTGACAGACAAGCATCAAAGCTTCGATGAGATTAATACGGTAGACAATTTTAAAGTGCCAGGAATGAACTCAATCATAGTTCAAAGTTCAGTGATTGTTCAAAAGGGATTCAACGCACGTAGACAATTCCATATGCGCTTCACACACAAATCTGCCAGTAATTATCTGGTAGACCCTCCAGGATGCGCAATACCCTCATCATCATCATGTGCCCTGTCGCTTGGCGATGGCGATCATGGCCCCTCCTTACGAGTCTATCCCTTGTCGCTGCAAGTTCGTCTCTCACCTTCTCTGTCCTCAGCCACCCTGCTGCAAGTCCGTCCAATATTTTCCCTAGTGTTCAAGGAAAGTCTTGAAATGGGGAGAGAAAGCAGAGTGCTGCGGGACCTATGGATTTTGGAGTTTGTTATTCAAGAGGTATTCATTGCACTGGGACATTTGCATATGCGCTCCACCCAAAATCTACCCGCAGTTATCTGGCAGACTCACTGAACCTGCGCAAAAAATTATGCGCTGGCAAGATCTTGAAACAGTGAGGCGGGGGGGAGAAGGACAGGGACCTATGAAACACGAAGTTGACACCACCACAATGATGGAAACATTCACCCTTTGACTCCTGCATCCTGTCCAAAACAGCATTCAAGATGATGACAAGCATTCTTACCAACAAATGCCTAGCAATTAACATCAGGAAGAGAGTTCTTGAATGTTATATAGAACCAATACTGTTGTGTACCGATGCGAGGCGTGGACAGTCAACAAACAAAGCCAGAACAAGACTGAGGCAGCCGAGATGTGGTTTCTAAGAAAAATGTTGAGAGTTCCATGGACAGCAAAGAAAACAAACGAGACAGTCTTGATGGAGGCAAACACAAGTAGATCACTCATAAGGAAGATTAGGAAAAGACAGACAAAATTTATAGGCCATTTTATGAGGAAGGGTGATTTGGAGCACCTGGTCACAACGGGAAAGCTGGAGGGAAAAAGAGCACCAGGTAGACCCAGGGAGAAAATGCTGGACGGACTTGCAGAGTGGCTGGAGACGAGGAGGGTGGGGGAGATGCTAGGGGCAACGAGAGATAGAGACAGATGGAAGTCCATGATCGCCAACGCCATGCGGCAGGGCACCTGATGATGATGATGATGATGACCCTGTCCACCAGCGTCCTACATTGCCAACCATGTTAGCGAAGCAAAAACTATACCCTTTGATTCCCTCACCCTATCCACCAGCTTCCTGGAGGAAGCTGGTGGATTGGGTGAGGGATTCAAAGGGTTAAGTTTTTTGCAGTTGGTGGATTGGGTGCGAGAGTCAAAGGGTTGAGATGGACAGCGGACAGGTCAGTTTTTAATGTTGCAGGCTGAGATTGAACTCGAGACATCAGATCTTGAGTACTCGGCCTGTCAACGAGGACAGTCTGCTCTGAAACATAGTCCCCATTGTAAAATGAGCACCGTACTGATACTGATACTGATACTGATACCGATACCGATACTGATACTGATACTGATACTGATACTGATACTGATTCTGATACTGATACTGATACTGATACTGATACTGATACCGATACTGATACTGATACCGATACCGATACCGATACTGATACTGATTCTGATACTGATACCGATAATGATACCGATATTGATACTGATTCTGATACTGATACCGATACTGATTCTGATACCGATACTGATACTGATACCGATACTGATACCAATACTGATACTGATACCGATACCGATACCGATACTGATACCGATACTGATACTGATTCTGATACTGATACTTATACTGATACCGATACTGATACCGATACTGATATTGTTCTCACACACACACACACAACACATATATATACGGTTGAAGCTATCAGTTGAAACCTCCTTTCTTTTTTTCCTCCAAACGTGTCATCTGCATAATAATAATAATAATAATAATATATTTTATTTATATAGCGCAAAATCTTGACAAAATCAAATCTAAGCGCTGAGCGTATACATGCATACATACCTACATACATATGAGCGTATACATGCATACATACATGCCTACATACCTACATACATAAATCTAAGCTGAGCGTATACATGCATACATACATACATACATAAATCTAAGCGTATACATACATACATACATACATACATACGTACGCACATGCATACATAATAATTACAATATTTATATAGCGCAAATCCCGACAAAATCAAATCCAAGCGCCGAAAAGACACACACGCACACACGCACGCACGCACGCACACACACACACACACACACACACACACACACACACACACACACACACACACACACACACACACACACACACATGCATGGCCACAAATGGGGAAAAAAGAATAAAAGCAATAAAAGCAAGAATAAAACCAATGGAAAACCACAGAGAGCACATCATATACAATTATATATTAAAACAAAGTGATTCCCCTCCGAGCGGAGACAGGCTGCAGAGGGGGGTTGAGTGAGGTTAGGATTTTATGCAGAGGAGAAAAGGTGAGTTTTGAGAGCGGACTTGAAGGAGGCAAAAGTAGGTTGCTGACGGACTGAGAGAGGAAGTTTGTTCCAGGAGAGTGGACCAGAAACAGAGAAGGCTCGTGGACCATAGGTATTGAGCTTAGTGCGTGGAAAGCGAAAAGTCAGAGGATCGGAGGCAGAGCGGAGGGTACGTGAGGGAACATAGATCTCAAGTAGGCTTGACAGGTAATCGGGGGCTGCGTTATTGAGGCTTTTGTAGCACATGGTGTCTAGTTTGTACTGTATGCGCTTTGATACAGGGAGCCAGTGAAGTTGTGCCAGGAGAGGAGATATGTGGTCAGCTTTTTTCTTTTTGAGTACAAGGCGTACAGCATTGTTTTGAATGCGCTGTAGGATGTGAATGGTGGAGGCAGGAAGACCAGACAGGAGTGAATTGCAATAGTCAATGCGAGACATTATGAAGGAGAGAACGAGTTTTGCAATTGTTTCGACAGAGAGATACTTCCTGATCAGGCTTATACGATGGAGATGATAGTAGCAAGATCTGGCAGTTTGAGAAACAAAGTTGTTCATGGACAGGGTAGAGTCAATGCAGACACCAAGGTTTTTAGCTGAATCAGAAATTGGGCCTGATGTGTTACATAATGGGAGAGAAAGAGGAGGCAGCTGGGAAAGTTTCTGACGGGTGCCAATGAGGATAGCTTCTGTCTTGTCGTCATTAAGCTGAAGTTTATTGTGTGTTATCCAGTTCTTAATGTCCGAGTAACACTCAGTGGTGCGAGTCAACAGGCGCTGTATATTATCAGGTGAGTCACTATCTTGAAGTTGGGTGTCATCAGCATAGAAGTGGTGTTTTATAGAGTGGGAGTTGATGATGGTGGACAGGGGGGAGGTATAAAGAGTGAAAAGAACAGGGCCAAGGACAGATCCTTGTGGAACACCACAGGTCAGGTATGCAGGTTGAGAGTAAGTGCCATTGATGAGAACAGTTTGTTTTCTGTTTGATAAATACGAAGTGAAAAAGGAGAGAGCAATGTCAGAGATGCCAAAAGTATGATGAAGTCTAGAAAGGAGAATACCATGGTCAATGGTATCGAAAGCTGCAGACAGATCAAGGAATGTGAGGAGAGAGACTTTGCCAGTATCAGTTGCAAGGAGGAGATTGTTGAGAATGTGTAGTAGGGCAGTTTCAGTGCTATGGCACTGGCGGTAGGCTGACTGGAAAGGATTGAGGATCTGCATGCTGAGTAAGTTCGTTTCCATAAGCCAGCTACTGACATAATTTACAGGATCTTTAACGTGTATATTTCATATGATAGTCTGAGTTCATATACACACGAAGAGGGTTAACAACAGGAGAAAATTCAGCTCAAATAGAATACGTATATATGCAGATATAGATATAGATATAGATATAGATATAGACATAGACATAGAATCATAAGAGAGAGAGAGAGAGAGAGAGAGAGAGAGAGAGAGAGAGAGAGAGAATGAAAACACACACATACATACACACACACACACACACACACACACACACACACACACACACACACACACACGCGCTCACACACACACACACACATATGTGTATATATATATATGTATATTCTTCATTCAATTTTGGCTTCAGTCCCTTCTGATTGAAGACATGATATAATAAAAACAATAATTTTTCATTAAACAGCAAATTGCAAAGAAGGCGAAGACATGGTATGGATGCGCATGCAAATGATATAAACATAGACAACAAACACAAGAAACACATACATCGGTTGATCATACTTTCTAATAATTTAGTGGTTTTATAAGTTAGAGCTGAGAGTCAGTAAAGAATGTTCATCGCACTCCATATGTGCTCCGTCCGTTCAGCTGTCCGGCAGACGCCTTTAGCCTTCACAAAACCCTATGCATTGACAAGGTCTTGAAATGGAGGGGGACGGGGCTTGGGAAGGGAGGGTATAGGACTCACGAGACACAAAACTGACATCACCACAATTATTGGCCTATCAAGATGGGCTCGAACAGACCAGTTTTTATGTCACGGGCCGGGATTGAGCTAAAAGCGTCAGATCTTGAGTCCACGGCTCTGTTACAAAAAGCCATCCAACTGGCTTTATAAAGATATACACATCGATTCTTTGGGTATTGTCTTGCTCCAATTTGCCGAAAATACACTATCTCGTAAACTACATGGCTTTTCACAAAATTTGCAAGTGATGCACTTTGCGGAATATCAGGGGAAGAAAAAACAGAAAAAAAGCAAAAAGCATATTTCGGCTTCTCTTGTTTTCTTGCCTAAATGAGCAAACCGAAGCAGTTTCAGGTAACATTTTTATTCAGATTATAATGAACAGCAATATCGGTCTAAATGTGTACTTAATGTGTCTGTCAGTATCTAATGAAAAAAAACAACAACATATAATGCACAATATCTGGATGACTGAAATGTTCCAGGAATATTTAATCGACTGCTACATTCTACATTGTTATCCTAATATTACAATCTACAATTAATTATCCTTTTGTCGCAAGTTCTTCAGAAAACAATGCATCTATTCTCAGCACCTTGATTTTAGCCAAACAAAAGCAGTAGCAAGAACTTCTGGGGAGAGCCAGACAGCAGAAGGTCCTTAGAGGAGAACCTCCAGTCAAGCAAGTGTGTCGGTCATTAACTATTTACTCTTTAAGGTCACTGGATCACACCCAGGTCATGACTCCTGGATGCCCTTCCGCTGTCGCCAGTTTTTCTTTTTTTTTTCTCTTTCATTTCCAATAGAAATCTGTTCACCACTTGGATTTGAACTCGTGCATCCCAGGAGTTTAGGCATCTCAAGACCAAGTCACTCTTGTGACGGATGACCTGGCCTCGGCCATTCTGAAACAGTAAGTCAGAAAAATCTGATGCCCAGTTAGTTTTACTCTTTGATTCTAATCCCAACACAATTCTCTACAGGCCCATGTCTTTGATAGCAATTTCTATTTGAATTGTTCAATTTCTATTTCTCATGAAGACGTCTCCGCGCTCGGAACGAATTCCATATGCACTATCGCCACAAGCGCCATGTGATGAGAAAATCCAGAATGATCACGGCACATGCCCCAAGGGCTCACATAAATTCAAGAGCTGGCCAAGTCCTGAGGTCCTACCTACATAACCCTGAGGTCGTAGGGGAGTGAGGTGACATAGACTAGTAATAGCAATCTATTTTCATCCATGTTTACAATTTTAAGCCTACACCAAAAGGAACATTAAAACGATTTTAAATGAATAAGATAACACCTGTCGCAAATCGTTAGGTGCTCTAATGTGTACACCGTACAGTTTTTTTGAAACAAGTAAATGTACCTGTATTTGTTCTGTATATCCACCAGCTTTATCCAGCACCCGTCAACACCATATTAAGCAATAGGCTACAGTTAAACATTAACCCTTTGATTCCCGCACCCTGTCCACCAGCATCCTGCACTGTCAACCAGGCTAGCAAAACAAAAATTTAACTCTTTGATTCCCTCACCCTATCCACCAGCTTCCTGCAGGAAGTTGGTGGACAGGGGGGCGAATCAAAGGATTAAGGCTTTGCAGTTGGTGGATAAGGTGCGGGAGTGAAAGGGTTAAACAAATTCAAAGTACTCCCACGGAACTGTAATTAAACACGTACATCGTATACAAAATATTCAGCAGACTATTGTCTTCTTGTGTGCTCTACTTGCAAGATCATGATAGGATACTACAAATCACGGCCAATGATGAAATATATACCAATGCATCTATAGCATTTTGTAACATTCATCACTTCCCCATCCAAATACCACCTCTTCCTTGTTGCCAAATACAATCTTTTCTAAAAATAGTAATATCATGGTTTTCCACATTGGCTTTAAGATTAAGTCTGATTAATGCTTTATATAAGTTATTCAGATAATTTAGAAGACAAGTTGCGGTTTCAGACGATAAAGCAATTTGTTTCAGGTAATAATCAAACAAACAATTCAATGACAGTGAGCCTTACATTACGGTTATCATTCCCAATTATTTTCACAGAGAGAGAGAGAGAGAGAGAGAGAGAGAGAGAGAGCAGACAGACAGACAGACAGACAGACAGACAGAGACAGAGACAGAGAGACAGAGAGACAGAGACAGAGAGAGGACAGAGACTGAGAGAGAGACAGAGACTGAGAGAGAGACAGAGACTGAGAGAGAGACAGAGACTGAGAGAGAGACAGAGACTAGAGAGAGACGAGACTGAGAGATAGAAAAGACAGAGACAGAGAAAGACAGACAGACAGGCAGAAAGAGAGAGGGGGGAAGAGAGCACCAACTTCGACGAACATCATAAAAACTGGAACAAATATTTCAACGCCAAAAACAAAAATTCAGTCAAAAGGAAAACCGAACGAGATGGAAACGAATTGGTGATGAGAACGAGAATCATTCTGTCGCGCACAGAAGGTCACAATTTCAGGAAAGAAAGGGCATGATCTGA
>JAPXFY010000023.1:34219180-34221680 GCA_030674185.1 Monoplex corrugatus | reverse complement strand
TCCTCGCTGGAACCACTTATTTTCTCTGTCCAGGATGTTGACATTGTCCGCACTGAATTGATGTTTTTCGGCGTGTAGGTGAGCTCCTACTGGAGAAGAGTCCCTCTTGTGTTCTGTTAGTCTCTTCTGAAGGGGGCGTTCAGTTTCACCGACATAATGTTGGTTACAGTCCTGGCAGTCTATTCTGTATATAATGCCAGCTTTGTCGAGTTTGCTGGTTTTGTCCTTGGGGGTGACCAGCTGGCTGCGTATGGTGTTGGAAGGTTTGGAATGTACAGCCACCCCCAGTTTTCTGATCTTTCTGGACAGAGCGTCACTCACACCTCCTACGTATGGGATGGTGATGTGTCCCTTGCGCTGGTGTTGTTTCACTGGCTGTTGGGATGCGGTGTTGGATTTCCTGCCTCCCGGGCTGTTCCAGGCCCACTTTTTGTAGCCCGAGATGGTGAGCACTTTTTTCAGGTGGTTTGTCTCCTTGTCTTTTGCCTCTTGGGTACTGCATATGGTGTTAGCTCTGTGGGTAAGGGTTCGAATCACTCCCAGTTTGTGTTCAAGGGGCTGGTGGCTGTCGAACTGTAAATATTGGTCCGTATGAGTTGGTTTACGGTAGACCGAGAAGGATAGAATGCCATCAGTTCTGGTGATGAGGGTGTCCAGCATGGCTATGGAGTTGTTCTGTTCCACTTCCCTCGTGAATTTGATGGCTGGGTGTTGGTTGTTCAGATGTTCTGTGAACTGTTCGACCAGTTGCTGGGGGAGGATAGTCATGGTGTCGTCTACGTAGCGCCCCCAGTATCGTGGTGGGGAGTGGAAAGAAGCCAATGCTTTCTCTTCAAAATCCTCCATGAACAGGTTGGCTACTATTGGGCTTACTGGGGAGCCCATGGCTGCTCCTTCTTTTTGTTGGTAGAATTCACCTTGGAAGGTGAAGTAGGTGGTGGTGAGGCAGCAGGACAAGAGTTCACATACGTCGTCCACTGTGAGAGATGTACGTTGGTGGAGGGTTTGGTCGTTTTGTAACCTTCGGCGTATGATCTCTATGCTTTCTTTCACTGGTACGCTGGTAAATAGGGCAGAGACATCATATGACACAAGGAGTTCATCATGAGCGAGGGTGTAGTTACTCAGTTTTTCCACTAGGTCAGCACTGTTGTGGATGTGATGATCTGTGTGTCCTACGAGAGGTGATAGGATGTCCGCCACAAATCTAGCCGTCTCATACATGATGGAACCTCTGGATGCGACTATGGGACGGAGGGGGACTTCTTTCTTGTGGACTTTGGGTAGACCATAGAACTTGGGGACGTCGGACACAGTTGGGTATAATTTCCTGTACTGTTCTAATGACAGGCGGTCCGTCTCTTTCAGGCGTTTCAGTGTGTCTTTCAGTTTGTTGGAAAACTTGGAAGTAGGATCTTTCTTGAGGCGTTCATATGTTGTAGTATCTTCCAGAAGTTTGCTTGCCTTCTCATAGTACATGGGTCTAGGCATGATGACTGTGGCACGACCTTTGTCAGCTGGTAGGATCATCGTGGCGTGTTCGTTCTTTAAATCCGCCAGAGCCCGTCTTTGGTCCGGTGTTAAGTTGGATTTCGGTAGTTTGGCCTGTTTCATGATTCTGACACAGTCTGATCTTAAGTGTGTGGCTTCTTCTGAATTAGGGCCAATATACCTGCAAGCTGTTTCAATGCTTGTGATGAGGTCTACCACTGGAAGCTTGTTAGGGGCTACGGCGAAATTTAGTCCTTTCTCTAGTACTTCCTGTTCAGGTTTAGTGAGTTGGCGATCTGATAGATTGATCACCCACCTCTCTTTGGTCTTTCTTTTTGTTTCTTCCGGTACAGGTGTAATCTCGCTTTTGTCATTCTGTTGTCTCCTGTTGTTTTTTGGTGCTAGAAGTTCGAATTTCTTTCGATGGCGTTGGCGTACTTTGTCCCATTCTATTCGTCGTGTGTTGTTTAGCCACTCTTTGATTTCGGAGAGCATAGCATCTGGTAGTGTGCTAGAGCTCAGTCTTTCCTCGAGGTCTTGGATTTTCCCTTCCAGACAAGTGATGCGGGTGTTGATTTGCTTGATGCGTTCGTTCATGAGTGCTCGTTGTGCCTGATTGATGATATTATTTGCTGCTGTTCCTTTCATCGGAGTTTTGATTTTTAGGCTGGTGGGAAAGACGCCGTGATGTTTGCAGTGCAGTGTGAAGTGTAGATGGTTCCTGAACTTCGCTAGGGAGCGGTGTAATTTCTCTGATTCACGAAAGGTAGTGATGATCGTCCGATCGTAATCGCGAATGAGACGTAGGGGAAGTTTCAACAGTTGGGGGGTAGACATAATGCTACCAATTTTGAAGAACAAGGTCTCCCAACAGTGTAAAAATCGCTACTCACAGTTCCGTAGCTTTCGATGGCGTTCTCGCCATCTTCGTCAGCGCTCTAATGCTGTCTGCGTGAATCTCTACTCAGATCTCGCGAACATGGTTTAAAAGCTTCAACATCTAATCGCA
>JAPXFY010000023.1:34201680-34214180 GCA_030674185.1 Monoplex corrugatus | reverse complement strand
CATGGTGTAATAATGCAAGAGACTCTATTAAATAATATTTTCTGTGGAACTGTTACTGTGTCCGTAATTTCTGGAATTTAACAGAAAAACTAATCAACGCAAAATGTGAAAATACCTTCAACATCAGAATCACACGAAATCTGGTGTTGTTCGGTGTTGACCAAAATGTAAAAACAGATAGAGTATTTGATCTTATAATAATGCTTGCAAAATCATTTATATATAAATGCAAAATAGACAAGTGTGTTCCAAATATACATACTTTCCAAAGAATGCTAAACCAGAGATTCAAAATTAAACAATATAATGCCAAAATAAACTTTCGCTTGTCCTTTTTTTAATGCTCAGTGGAACAACTGTAGATCAACGTTCACCTGTGTAGAAAACAGACTTTCTTCATGACATGTTTCTTAAATATTGATGTTCATAATGAAATCATCATTGATTAGAATATTGTTTTATATGTTTTGTAGGCTATAGGTTTTAGGCTATAGATTTTCTTTTCTTTTTTCATGTGAACAATTGTTATGAATTGAAATTATTATTATTTGTTTTTTGTTTTGTTTTGTTAGTACATTGTCTGTTGATGTCTATTCCTGTTTAAAAATGAATAAAAATAAAGGTGAAAAAAAAGTGATGTTTTGAGTCAGACTTGAAGTAAGAAAGAGTTTGTAACTGTCGAAAAGACAAAGGAAGCTCGTTCCATACAATAAAATGAACGGCGACCGATTATGAAACATCTGCAATCGGGTAGTGTGTAAATGAATAGAATCAGAAGCAGAACAGACAGGGCTCTGTGTCTGTCTCTGTCTCTGTGTCTGTCTGTCTGTCTGTCTCTGTCTCTTTCTCTCCCTGTCTGTCTGTCTGTCTCTGTCTCTGTCTCTTTCTTTCTTTCTCTTTCTCTCTCTCTCCTCTCTTCCCCTCTCAGCTCTCTCTATTTCTCCCTCCCTCCCTCCCCCTCTCTCTCTCTTCTCCTATCTTCTCTGACAGACTTGCGCCCTGCCGCATGGCGTTGGCGATCATGGCCATCCACACGAATCTAACTCTTTGTCGCTGTAAGTACATTTCCCACTCTCTCTGCCTTCATCCACTCCCCAAGTTCGTCAAATATCTTTTCCCTGCTTCTGTCTGGTGATCTTTTTCCCTCAAGATTTTATATTGTGAATATGTGCTCTAATTTGTCTTGCCTCATGAAATGTCCTATAAATGTTGGTTGTCTTTTTTCTAACCTTCTGTAGTAATGATTTGTAATCGGGAGTGTGTGTAAATAGACAGAAGTAGAAGTAAAACAGAGAGAACATGTAGGGAAATATATACACATGAAAGTGGTCGCAGAGATACGTATATGCAAAACTGTTAATACACTTGTGGCACAATATATTGATTTTACAGGAAATTCTTTGAAGTAGCAAGCAACCAGATGAGGGACTGGAGCTAGGTAGTGACATGATCGTGCTTCTTTTTACGAAAAACAAGACATATAAAACCTATTGCGTGAATTAAAGAAAAGATGCTCTCAGAGAGGTTACACATGGATCAGAGAGGTTACACGTAGATCACAGAGGTTACACGTGAAACAGAGAGGTTACACATGGATCCGAGAGGTTACACAGGGATCCGAGAGATCACACATGGATCAGAGATGTTACACATGGTCAGAGAGGTTACACATGGATCAGAGAGATCACACATGGATCAGAAAGCTTACACATGGATCAGAGAGGTTACACATGGATCAGAGAGGTCGCACATGGATCAGAGAGGTCACACATGGATCAGAGAGGTTACACATGGATCAGAGACGTCACACATGTATCAAAGAGATCACACATGGATCAGAGAGGTCACACATGGTTCAGAGAGGTCAAACATGGATCAGAGAGATTACACATGGATCAGAGAGATTACACGTGGATCAAAGAGGTCACATATGGATCGGAGAGGTTACACATGGATCAGAGAGGTTACACATGGATCAGAGATGTTACGTATGGATCAGAGAGGTCACACATGGATCAGAGAGGTCACACATGGATCAGAGAGGTCATACATGGATCAGAGAGGTTACACATGGATCAGAGAGGTCACACATGGATCAGAGAGGTTACACATGGATCAGAGAGGTTACACGTGGATCAGAGAGGTTACAGGTGGATCAGAGAGGTTACACGTGGATCAGAGAGGTTACACATGGATCAGAGAGGTTACACGTGGATCAGAGAGATCACACAAGAATCAGAGAGGTTACACATGGATCAGAGAGATTACACATGGATCAGAGAGGTTAAACGTGGATCACAGAGGTTACACATGGATCAGAGAGGTCACACATGGATCATAGAGGTCACACATGGATCATAGAGGTTACACTGGATCACAGAGGTTACACATGGATCAGAGAGGTCACACATGGATCAGAAAGGTTACACATGGATCAGAGAGGTCACACATGGATCATAGAGTTCACACATGGATCAGAGAGATTACACATGGATCAGAGAGGATCGGTATGAATCAGAGAGGTCACACATGGATCAGAGAGGTTACACATGGATCACAGAGTTTACACATGGATCAGAGAGATCTCACACGGATCAGAGAGGTTACACATGGATCAGAGAGGTTACACATGGATCAGAGAAGTTACACGTGGATCAGAGAGGTTACACATGGATCAGAGAGGTTACACATGGATCAGAGAGGTTACACGTGGATCAGAGAGGTTACACATGGATCAGAGAGGTTAAACATGGATCAGAGAGGTTACACGTGGATCAGAGAGGTTACACATGGATCATAGAGGTTACACATGGATCAGAGAGTTTACACATGGATCAGAGAGGTTACACATGGATCAGAGAGGTTACACGTGGATCACAGAGGTTACACATGGATCAGAGAGATTACACATGGATCAGAGAGATTACACATGGATCAGAGAGATTACACATGGATCAGAGAGGTTACACATGGATCAGAGAGATTACACATGGATCAGAGAGGTTACACATAGATCAGACAGATTACACATGGATCAGACAGATTACACATGGATCAGACAGATTACACATGGTTCAGAGAGATTACACATGGATCAGAGAGATTACACATGGTTCAGAGGGATTACACATGGTTCAGAGAGATTACACATGGATCAGAGAGATTACACATGGATCAGAGAGATTACACATGGATCAGAGAGATTACACATGGATCATACAGATCACACATGGATCAGACAGATCACACATGGATCAGACAGATTACACATGGATCATACAGATTACACATGGATCATACAGATTACACATGGATCAGACAGATCATACATGGATCAGACAGATCACACATGGATCAGACAGATTACACATGGATCATACAGATCACACATGGATCAGACAGATCACACATGGATCAGACAGATTACACATGGATCAGACAGATCACACATGGATCAGACAGATCACACATGGATCATACAGATCACAAATGGATCATACAGATCACACATGGATCAGACATATTACACATGGATCAGACATATTACACATGGATCAGACAGATTACACATGGATCAGACATATTACACATGGATCAGACACATTACACATGGATCAGACAGATTACACATGGATCAGACAGATCACACATGGATCAGACAGATTACACATGGATCAGACAGATTTCACATGGATCAGAGAGATCACACATGGATCAGACACATTACACATGGATCAGACAGATTACACATGGATTAGACAGATTACACATGGATCAGACAGATTACACATGGATCAGACACATTGCACATGGATCAGACATATTACACATGGATCAGACATATTACACATGGATCAGACATATTACACATGGATCAGACAGATTACACATGGATCAGACATATTACACATGGATCAGACAGATTACACATGGATCAGACAGATTACACATGGATCAGACATATTACACATGGATCAGACAGATTACACATGGATCAGACAGATTACACATGGATCAGACAGATTACACATGGATCAGACATATTACACATGGATCAGACATATTGCACATGGATCAGACATATTACACATGGATCAGACATATTGCACATGGATCAGACATATTACAAATGGATCAGACAGATTACACATGGATCAGACATATTACACATGGATCAGACAGATTACACATGGATCAGACATATTACACATGGATCAGACATATTACACATGGATCAGACAATTACACATGGATCAGAGAATTACACATGGATCAGAGAGTCACACATGGATCAGAGAGTTACACATGGATCAGAGAGGTTACACATGGATCAGAGAGGTTACACATGGATCAGAGAGGTTACACATGGATCAAGGACAGATTACACATGGATCAGAGAGTTCACATGGATCAGGAAAATATCAGAGAGTCACATGGATCAGAGAGTTACACATGGATCAGACGAGAGTACACATGGATCAGAGAGGTTACACATGGATCAGAGGTACACATGACAAAGGTCACATGGATCAAGAGATTCACTGGATCAGAATACCTGGATCAGAAGTACACATGGATCAGAGAGTTACACATGGATCAGAGAGGTACACATGGATCAGAGAGGTTACACATGGATAACATGATCAGAGGCAGACAGATTACACATGGATCAGAGTACACATGGATCAGAGAGTTACACATGGATCAGAGAGGTTACACATGGATCAGAGATTACAATGGATCAGAAGTTACACATGGATCAGAGATTACACATGGATCAGAATTACACTGGATCAAGAGTCACATGGATCAGAATCACACATGGATCAGAGAGGTTACACATGGATCAGAGAGGTCACACATGGATCAGAGAGGTCACACATGGATCAGAGAGGTCACACATGGATCAGAGAGGTTACACATGGATCAGAGAGTTACACTATGGATCAGAGAGGTTCACACATGGATCAGAGAGGTACACATGGATCAGAGGTCACACATGGATCAGAGAGGTCACAGATAGGATCAGAGAGGTTACATGGATCAGAGAGGTCACATGGATCAGAGAGGTTACACATGGATCAGAGAGGTCACACATGGATCAGAGAGGTCACACATGGATCAGAGAGGTCACACATGGATCAGAGAGGTCACACATGGATCAGAGAGGTCACACATGGATCAGAGAGGTACACATGGATCAGAGAGGTCAACATGGATCAGAGAGGTTACACATGGATCAGAGAGTTAACACAAGGATCCCAAAGGTTACACATGGATCAGAGAGGTACACATGGATCAGAGGTTACGTATGGATCAGAGAGGTCACACATGGATCAGAGAGATTCGGTTACATGATCAGAGAGGTACACATGGATCAGAGAGGTCACACATGGATCAGAGAGGTACACATGGATCAGAGAGGTCACAATGGATCAGAGAGGTCACACATGGATCAGAGAGGTACACTGATCAAAGGTCACATGGATCAGAGAGTACATATGGACAGAAGACAGACAAGATGAACAGAGAGACACAACGAGGCAAGGTCAAGATAAAATCAGAATAATAGAACAAAGTACCATGGATCAGAGAAGTGACACAGAAGAGAGGAAGAAGAGAGAGATAGAGAGGCAAAGACAGAGAGTACACATGACAGAAGACACAGGATCAATACATGACATACATACAGAAGACAACATGGATCAACACAGACAAGTACATGGACAGAGAGCAACATGGACAGTAGCAATAGAGGAACATGGATCATGAGGCATACAGTAGCACACATGACAAGACAACATACAGAGAGAAACAGAAGGAGAAACAGACAGATAGACAGAGGGAGAAGAGAAAGAGACAGAGACAGAACAGGCAGACAGAAGAGACAGAAACAGATACAGTAACAGAGAGAGAGAAAGAAAAGGAGAAAACAGAAAGATAGACAAAAGTATCAGAAGAGAAAAGACAGAGAAAGAAGAAGAGAGAGAGAGAGAGAAGAAGACAGGCAACAGATAGACAGGCATACAACATAAAGAGAGAAACAAAGGAGAAACAGACAGATAGACAGAGGAGAGAGAGAGGAAAAGAGGAGAGAGGAGAAGAGGGAAGACAGAACATGTTAGACAAGCTGAATACTAGACAAAGCAAAGGAGACGGAGAAGATCAGAGGGATCAGAGAGAAGGAGAGAGACAAACAGACATGACAGACGGCAAAGATAGAAGACAAGAGAAAGACAGAAGCATAGAAGACAGAGCAACAAGAAAGAACAGAAGACAGACAGACAGTCAGCGAAGCCAGAAGACAGACGAGACGTACACACAGACATCTCGACACACGGATCAGAAGCATACACAAACAGAAGCATCAAAAGGAATTAGAAGACAGAGAAGCCTCGAGGACGGTGAAATTTTGGGTGAGCCGGGGACCGAACTTTTGTTGCAAGCTTGTATCACTGGCAACCATCTCTTCCAACCAGTGTCCCCCGCCACTGGGGAAAGCTTTATCCAAGGGGCCATCAGTTTGTAAGCCACCTTGCCCATTCACACACGGCGTTGATGCATTTTATTAGTCAAAGCCCTGACAATCATTTGCTATTTGCATGAAAGGTGAGAAGCCTTGCTAGCGCTGCCTTTCTTTTCGCGCCGTGTTCGCTCGGCTGTTTCCCAAGACTTCTTCGGAGCCTCGGTTTTTCACTGAAGCGTACAAAGCTGATAGCATTGAAAAAGGGGTGGGTATGAGTTCCCTTTAATTAAAACAATCTTCCATCTGGGTACGGGTGTAAATTTTGGGTGATTTTTGCTCCGGTGGATCTGATTCTGGATATGTATTGTGTTATAAAACGGTTAGGTTAGATTAACAATCTCTCCTTTTCGGCGGTGTTTATGTAAAGTGGGGATGGGTGAAGGATTACAGTTCCGCAGGGATGTGCGAAAGGACTTTGTTGATTCTGTTACATTTTTTGGACTTTGTTGGTTCTGTTACATTTTTTATTCACTTAGAATCGGTAAATTAGATACGTCGCAAGACCTTGTCATTGGGTTAGCTCCAGTCAATGATTTAGGTCATCTGCCAGATTATTTTGGACATCCATCATGAGGGAAAGAGATCACCAGGTGGACCCAGGGAAAAACTATTGGATGGACTTGCAGAGTGGCTGAGGACGGAGAGGGTGGAAGATGTGCTTGCGGCAACAAGGGATAGATGCATGCGGAGGGCCATGATCGCCAACGCCATGTGGCAGGACACTTGATGATGATGATGAATCTTTGATTTCGATACAGTGAGAACCAAAATTATTTCCCCTAATCCACGTTCCCATTGTTGGTGTTGTTGTTGTGTTGTTTATTTTAGTTTATTTTTTTTACATGCATTAATATCCTGAACTGTTAGAGTGCCTTTACCTGATGAATACGTATTAACGTATATTAATTACTTTTGTTTGTTTTATATACACATTGTTTTTGTCTCTTTTGTTTGTTTTGCATGTAGCAGTGTAAAGGTTTCTTGTTATGTTTCATAACAGAACGAAGACCATTGTTGCATTTGTCTCAAGATGTACTCTATAAGATTACTTGTGTGATGGTGCGATGGCAACGAATCAAGACAAAAGACAAGACAGAAGACAAGACAGAAGACAAGACAGAAGACAAGACAGAAGACAAGACAGAAGACAAGACAGAAGACAAGACAGAAGAGTGCAGGTGATTGCAGTTGTAGCGCACGGTTACAAACTTGTATTCTTTGTGACATTGCATTTTGTGGCATTTGTAACAAAGTTCAAGTGGAATCATTTGCACGTCGTAGCTTCCTTTCTTATCTAAAACATATAGTCAGTAACTCGTTCTGATTAAAACAAATGTCACACCTTCTGCATTGTTTCAGTGGCAATATCCTTGAGCAATTTTATTCAGGGTTATCTCGTTTCGCCCTTTCTGTTTCGCCCCTTTTACCATTTCACCCTTATCCATTTCGCCCTTTTTCGTTTTCGCCCTTTTCTATTTTCGCGGGGGGGGGGGGGGTGGTGGGGGGGGGGGGGGCAATGTCTATATTGAAAGAGCCCCCAGCATGCCCATGCAGGAAAATAATAAACAAATAGACAAAATGAATAAATAAATAAACAAGTAAATAAATAGATAAATAAAGAAAGAAAGAATGAAACAAACAAACAAACAAAGAAACAAAGAAAGAAAGAAAATACAATAAGTACATAATGAAAAAATCGTTTCATGACAAAGGTAGATGGAGAGCCAGACGCCTCACTCACCTCCCTTCCCCTCGCCTTCCGTCCCTTCTTCTCTCATTTGTATGTCTAGGTAGTTGCGCGCTCTCTGTCTTTTTCACGATACACAGTTTGAAAAACCGAAACTGGTTAATGCGTTAGGCTACTGTAACTTTGAAAACAATCTCAGTGACAAGATAATACAATGTCTCTGTCCCTGTCTCTGTCTCTGTCTCTCTCTTCCTTTCTTTCGTTATTTCTCTCTCTCTCTCTCTCTGTGTGTGTCTCTCTCTCTCTCTGTCTCTCTCTCTCTCTGTCTCTCTCTCTCTGTCTCACACACACACACACACACACACACACACACACACACACACACACACACACACACACACACACACATTCATTCCTGTGACAACTCTGAATTAATATTCTTTCATCGAACTGAACATGCAAACAGCATAAATTTATCTCGGCTGACGACGTAAATGTATAACAAGAAACCCCACATCTGCTTAATTTAATTAATTTAAAAAGAAGATTCTTGATACTTTTATTCTATGGTACATGCTGTCTCCATACATAATTGTTTAGTACCAACATCCACTTAGAACAACCAAACAACCAAATAACGATGTTAATGTTTCTTCCAGTGTCAAAATACCTCGTGTCCTCCTCGTCTGTCTTTCTAAAAAAAAGGTGAAACAATCGGTGTTTGACTTTTTTGCTTTACAATATTTCTATCACCTTTGTGGAGCGCGCACGCGCTGATAACAACTTTATGTGTCGGCCGTCGTCGGCGAAATTGAGACCTTACGGCCAGAAAACTAGTACCTTGCTCTCCTCGTTTGCCGTGTCCGATTTCAGCCAGCTTTTTGCTCAGAAGGAAGCCGTCTAAGGAGAGAAATGCGGCAGTTTGCTGCTCTGTAATTATCTTCCCTGCTGAAGCCAGCCCGTGCTGTTGCCTTGACAACGACAAAGATTAATTTCAACTGCTCTATTACCTGAAAGTTGATCTACATCTGTGCCTGGCTGAAGGTTAAACTCTCTCTCAGTGCTCCTGTCGCGCGCATCTGTCAGCAACTTTTGTTCACGTTTTCTGTAAATAGATATAAAGAAGGTAAGATGAAATGCTGAATAACTAGACATCTAGACAAACAAACAAACAAACAAACGTAAACAAACAAACAAAACTGAAAAGGTTCATGAATAAATAAAAAATAAAATGATAAATAAATGAATAAATCAGTGCTTTTTAATATACGACCAAGTACACACATTTCAGACAGGATAGTGTGTGTGTGTGTGTGTGTGTGTGTGTGTGTGTGTGTGTGTGTGTGTGTGTGTGTGTGTGTGTGTGTGTGTGTGTCTGTCATTCTCATTCTCTCTCTCTCTCTCTCTCTCTCTCTCTCTCTCTCTGTGTGTCATTTGACATCGTGGTTTTTAACATTTTTCTACCCAATCCAGAAGGAAAAATTAATACTGTTCACAGTACGAAGAATGTTGTAGGCAAAATGGTCGCATAAACATCACTGAAGTCAAATATAACACGTATAAATCTGTGTTACTTGGTGGACACATCCATAGGAACATAATCTTCACATTTTTCTCTCTGACTATATTTCCATATGTTATCAAATTTGCCCAGTTCTCCGCTCATCTTAATGCTCCAATCATTCTAGAGGTGTCAGTTTAATGCTTCTTGGGGCCTCTTCTCATTTCCCTTTTTTTCCCCCATTTCATGACTTCGCCAGCGCTTTGGGCTTTGCGTAGGTTCAAGAAATCTGCCATATTATTGCTGTCAAGATCTGAGTGGAGAGTACATGGAATTGTCCCAAGTGTGATGGGTCCCTACCCAGAAAACTCCTTAGATCTATGTTGCCTGAGGATTAGGAAGGAGTACAAAATCCAAAACAAGTGCGACTGCCCACGTTCAAGCAAACAGGAACCAGAAAAAAAACACGAACATAAAATCAGAACGCGTATTTCATACAACAAGACAAGACAGGCGTAAATTTTCGGCCAACTGGCCTTTGTCAAGCGTGAATGTAAGATCACAAACAAACACCAAATACAAAATAATGAGAAAAAAACTGAAACTTCCCTGCTGCGAGGTATTTTGACACTGGAAGACACATTCCCTAGGTTTGATTTGGTTCAGTTTTACGTCGATACTCATCTCAGGTGATATGGTAGATGGGGATAACCATCCCAGGGAAGTGGGTGCAGGGGGGGGGGGGGGGGCTTATCTAATCCTATACTGACACCACCAGAACAACAATGATGTTAAGATGGGACGGTGAGAAGGCCAGTTTTAATGTAGCGCACCCTGGGATTCGAACCCACAACCATTAGCGTGTGAATCCGACGCTCAACTCACTGAACTACTGGGAGAGGAAAGCTCAAGCAGGCGTTAGAGAGTACCTTTTTTCCGATTTCACTCTTCCAAAATACTCTCATCCCAGTATTAACCTCACCTCCTCTATAGTTCCCCATTCCCAAAGCTTTCTTTCCCCAGAATCCTTCCCGGGTGTTCTTCATTAAAACTGGGCATATCACTCAGTGTTGTTTACGACCATTTTCCCAGTGTTACCTCACCTCCTCCATAGTTCCCCATTCCCAAAGTTCCCTTCCCCCAGAATCCTTCTAACATAGCTTACTTACCGTGCTGAATTGTTTCGTTTGCAGGCGAATGGTCATGATGATACTGAAAACAGGGCTGTATCTCAGTGCACCGTTACTGATGCTTTTGTTGATCACTGCGAGAAAAAAAAATCTGAATGAAGTACCTTGTGGGAGATGAAGGAGGAAAGATTTGAAGGGGGGGGGGAGAGGGATGAGAGATATCTGGGAGGAGGGAACTCTTAAAAGGAAGAAAAACTGGGGAGGGGGCAGAAGGAGTGAAGACGCATTCAGTGAGAGGAAGGACTGGGAGAACTCTGAAGGGAAAGGAATGTAAACACTGTGATGGGGGGGGGGGGGGGGGGGGGGGTGTAGAGGGGCGGAATTCTGAGAGGGAGGGAGGATTAGAACTATGAATGGAAGAGATAACCTTTGGGTTGAGGGAAAACTGGGAAGATCTCTGAGAAGGAGGGTGGGGGTGGAGGAAAATCTGAAAGGAGGACTCTAGGAAGAAGGAGATAGAACACACTTCGAGGAACGAATTGAACTCTGGGAATGGAAAACTAGGGGTCAGAACGTATATTCCGTTCCAAAACATCTCCCAGAGTTCCCTTCCCCCTCTTCCCTGGTGGGATGGTTCTCCCCGTTCCCAGAAGTCCCTCTGCCTCTCTGAATTTCTGCCTCAGTCACAGAGCTTACTCCTGCCGCTTCCAGCACCCATGCCCCCCATGCCTCCCTGCTAATGTCTTTCTTACCTAAAGTTTCCCGCAGAAGTTCTTCTTTCAGTATTCCCCACCATTCCTAGTTCTACCTCCTCCCAGAGTTCCCTCCTGAAGATTTCCATCCAGGTCTCTCTTTCCCTTTACCTTCCATGAGTTCTTCGTTCCTCTAGCGTTCCCTTCCCCTGAAGTCGCCCAGAGTGTACCTCCCCTTCCAGCAGTTCTTACTCATAGTTCCCATCCTAGTCAACAGTTCTTCCCCCCCCCCCCCAAAAAAATCATTCATGGATAACATCGCTGACGCCTGAAAAATGGGGCTCCATGATATCATACACAGGAAATAGACGAAGATGATATGTTCCAACATTAGACTAAGATGGTGACCAGAGTAAAGAACTCTACAGGAATGATATCATCATAGTTCAGGGTGAATCGAATGTCAAGTTTGGTATAGATACCCGAGAAGACTTGAGGAAAAAAATATGAAACTCCTACTGTAACGAGAGTACCGATGATAGGTGACTAGGCCTGCTAGAACCACCAGCCATGACGTCTTGTGGAACATAAAACATCCTGACGTTAGACATGTCACTCCCAAATAGTTTAGCAGGAGACACACTGTAGGCCACAACGAAGAAATCCAACATTCAGCAAAACAACTAATCAATGCCATACAGCAAGTTATACTCTGAAGAAACCAGTGCTGGTATTTAAGCAGGAGCTGGTTCCATGCTTCAGTTGAAGTTCGTCATAGCTGCCTTCTGTCTTCCACTCTTTTCAACACTTAAGAAACGTACCAAGAGTGAAGTAATTGAAGGCCATGTCAGCACAATCACCATTGGAGGCATAACCATAAAAAAAAATTTAGCATCGCAGATGACACTATTTGCTGGGCAGGCAATGGGCAAGAACTCGATAAGCTTGTTACAAGATAAGATGA
>JAPXFY010000023.1:34164180-34194180 GCA_030674185.1 Monoplex corrugatus | reverse complement strand
GAAGTAAGCAATATTTAGAAACACGTATCGACATTAGAGACACACGAGATCCGAACGATTCTTGAGCGAATGCTGCTATCATGTTTCGGAACATGTCAGTGTCACCTTGTACCGTGGTAATGTATGGTTTGTAAGACTCTGTGCAGAGGAATGTTTGAATGTTGAGAATCATTTTATAGATGTACTTTATGTGCGCCCACGCGTGCTCTCACATAAAACTCTTTTTCTGTGTCTCCTTGTCTCTTTGTCTGACTATCTCTCTGTCTTTCTATCTCTGTCTCTCTCTGTCTGTCTGTCTGTCTGACAGTCAGTCTGTCTCTGTCTGTCTGTCTGTCACTCTCTTTCTGTCTCTGTCTCTTTCTCCTCTCTCTCTTTCTCTGTCTCTCTGCCCCTCTGTTTGTTTCTCTCTGTCTGTCTTTCTTTGTCTCTCTCTCTCTCTCTCTCTCTTCCTTTATATCCCCCCTCTCTCTGTCTGTCTCTGTCTGTCTGTCCGTCCGTCAGTCTGTCTGTCTGTCTGTTTATCTCTGTCTGTCTGTCTGTCCGTCCGTCAGTCTGTGTGTCTCTGTCTGTCTGTCTGTTTATCTCTCTCTGTCTCTGTCTGTCTGTCCGTCAGTCTGTCTATCTCTGTCTGCTTATCTCTGTCTGTCTGTCTGTCTGTCTGTCTGTATCCCTCTCTCTCCCTCCCTCTCTCTCTCTCTCTCCTTCCCTCCCTCTCACACGCAGACACTCACATACCTATGCACGCAAACGTAATCATGAACAGAAGCTCCCTAAAGAGACACACACACATACACGGGTGCATACACATAGACACTCCGATGTACAGGACACACGCATGTGCATGCGCGCATGTGCTCACGCGCGCACGCACACGTATATACTCATACGTACAAGCACACAAACACACACAACACTTATATACATACACATATATACACATACACATGCGTATGTGCACGTACATGCACATCACACACACACACACACACACACACACACACACACACACACACACACACACACACATACACAAACAAACAAACAAAAACAACCCTGCACACACACACGCACACACGCTCACACACATGTACACACACACGCACGCACACACACACTCGCACAAACAACACCCTACACACATGCACAAACGTATACACACACACACACACACACACACACACACACACACACACACACACACACATACACGCATAACACACACATACACATATAACACACATACACACATAACACACAAACGCATACACACAAACCACATACACATACACACACAACACACACATAACACACACACATACACGTATACACACATAACACACACACACACACACACACACACACACATACACACACACACACACACAAACACACAAACACACAAAACACAACATACTCACACACAGACGCACAGACACACACAAATCATACACGCACATACAAACACACACACACACACACACACACATACACACACACACACACAAACACACAAACACACAAAACACAACATACTCACACACAGACGCACAGACACACACAAATCATACACGCACATACAAACACACACACACACACACACACACACACACACACACACACACACACACACACACACACATACACACACACACACACACACTTGCAAACTTTTTCTTTCCCATGACGATTGACCGAATCCCGTTTCATTCAAACACTGGGAAAATGATATAATCGGAGAAAACAAGATGGTATCACAATCTTCAGGGAAATTTAACAAAACTGTTTCATCCAAAGATCGACTCCTTTTTTGTCAACACTCGGTTTGAAAAAATGAGATTCTACTATCTGATCTCACGGAGAACTTGAAAAATAATACAAGTCAAAATAAGTAGCATGGAAAACCTCAAATATTTCTTCTTTTTTTCTCTTTGTGTGTGTGTGTGTGTGTGTTGTGTGTGTGTGTGTGTGTGTTGTGTGTGTGTGTGTGTGTGTGTGTGTGTGTATGGTGTGTGTGTTGTGTGTGTGTGTTTGTGTGTGTGTGTGTGTGTGTGTGTGTATGTGTGTGTGTTGGGTGTGTGTGTGGTGTGTGTGTGTGTGTGTGTGTGTGTGTGCGTGTGTGTGTGTGTGTGTGTGTGTGTGTGTGTGTGTGTGTGTGTGTGTGTGTGTGTGTGTGTTTAATATAACCACATTTTTACCAAAATCTCATGAATAGGATAAGCCCAATAATTTCATAGTCATATTCGTATTCGTTTTCGTCTTCGTCTTTATATTCATATTCATATTCATACTCATATTCATATTTATATTCATATTTATATCCATATCCATATTCATATTCATATTCATATTCATGTTCATATCCATATCCATATCCATATTCATTTTCGTATTCATATTCATATTCATATTTATATTCATTTTCATATCCATATTCATATCTATGTTCATTTCCTTTTGTCACGGTGAATTACCTTGTGAAACTCGGGCTGCTCTCCCTTTTGAGGGCGCGTCACCGTAGTACAGCGCCGCCCTTTTTGTTTTTACCAAGACTAAGTTGATTCTTACGATATGATTGCATTTCCGCTTTGCTATTTTGTTTTGTGTTCGTCTATATTACTTGTTTGAAATAAATATAAGAAAGTTTGAGATAAAACAAACATGAACCAGAAAAAAAAGCACGAAAAAAGAATAAGAACGCGTATTTAATACAAGACAGGCGCAAATTTTCGGCCAACTGGCCTTTGTCAAGCGTAAGATCACAAACACACACCGGGTACAATAATTAAGAGAAAAAGTCTGAAACTTCCTGCTGCTCCTTCAAGTGTGAGAAAAGATGGAATAAGTCTCGTAGTGGTTCATGTCTGAGTTGGATATAATATTTTTTCTTATGCAACCAATTCATTCTGTTGCTGTTGCTGTTGCTGTTGCTGTTGCTGCTGTTTCTGTTTGTTTTCCTGCCTATCGTTTGTTTCATGTTAGTAGGGTTGAACTCACGCCGCTAAAACTGGATCCACCACACACCACCTTCCCCAGACTTATTCATTCACAGTCTCAGTACCAGAGAGACCCTGGAACCACAGCAATGTCAAACCGCAATGGGACTACCAGCCAAAGGAGAGTCAGCACTACTGCTGTATAGTTTTGCTGGGGTTGAACAGAATCTGTTCTCAATCAGCATGCTTTATGAGCCCCATAATGACAACAGTAATTGCTCGGACACAAAGCCAGATGGAGTGAGCGACCCCCACCCCTCCTCTGCATCCCTTCCAATAAATAGATCGCCATGACTCCTTCCCACGACATCTTCATGAAACACTGACACCAAAGACCCTGACTTCAATTCACCTTAGACATGGAAGCCAAATCCAGATGAAGACTGGCAACCAGAATACTTCAGCCACTCTTTACAACTATATGGAAGAGAAGAAAAAACACCAAACGACAAGACAAACGGCACTATCGTGAAGAAAGATGCCCTCGGTAATTGCAACAACTATCACAGAATCAACACTAGTGAGCAAATGAAAACAGCATTGTATGCAATATATCGAAAACGGTGAAGCCTGCCTGGAAACAAAGGAGTAGAGGAGGAAAGAGTCGATTACAGCAGACACTTAACAAACCATTGAACTGAAAAAAAAGGAAAGCTCTGAACAATGAAATATCATAGAGGTGAAAATCAGAGACTTACAGGAGAATTACAAAGCACGATACAAGGAAGCTGATCGAACAATCAAGATGATGGCAGGAACAAATACGCGAGCGTACATGAACAACCTTACAAGTCAGACAGAATCAAGGGGTTTCAGTTTTTCGCTTTGCTAACATTGTTGGCAATGTAGGATGATGGTGGACAGGGTGCGGGACTCAAAAGAGTTAACACGACAAGAAAGGAATGCATGAACCGCGAGTTTACGATAGTTATGTCTCCACTGGTCCAAATCGTCGCCTTGGCGAAATGGCGTACTGTATGGCGTTTGGAGCTGGGAAGTGATTATCCTGTCCATGGTGAGGTATTGTTGCTCTGGGTCCCGTCCAGCATCCTCGGGGTGTTTCTCGTTAACTTATTAACTGTCCTTCGTTTAGCTGTCTCTTTGGGAAGCATGGTGTCTTCTTCTTCTCCTCCTCCTCTTTACCATCCTTTACCCATTTTCCTCATGTCTTTTCTCGACTGTAGAGCCTCCAGACTGATGGAGAAAAAAATAGCGATGGACACTTACGAGAGGAACTTCGCCAGAAGATGGTGAGGGGAGGGGTGGTGGTGGGGTGTGTGGTCTGGCAGTCTTGTCCAGTACCGCTGATTTAGGATCCTTTCCTCTCTGGCACGTTACTTTACCCCCTTCCCCTCTCCCCTTTACCCCTAGTCATTCTCCCTCTCCGCAGAAAACCAACCATTTCCTAATCTACGACAACCACAACAATCACCATCAGCATCACCATCATCACCATCATCCGCATTGCCACATTGACCTCTTTTCTTCCCGAAACAGAATTACGCGTGCACACACACACATGCGCACGCGCGCGCGTGCAACACACACACACACACACACACACACAATAATAACTAATAATACAAACACAAATCTAATATCACTTATAGTGAAAAGACGTTAAATCAAAGAACGAAGAACACACACACACAGACACACACACACACACACACACACATGCACACACATACACACATACACACACACACACACACATGCACACACATACACGCAACACACACACACAAATAGACGGGCGTGCATGCAGTCACAATACTTTTTTTAATAGGAAAAAAAAAGAAAAGAAAATTTAGTACACATATCAATGCATTTGTGCACATAATCTAAGGAGATGCCCCTGGCGTTGACCACTCCGTCAAATTTATCACACAGAGGATGAACAAAAAAACAAACCTGAATACAAATTTAACTAAGTGCACGAAAACATATATAAAAAACGGACCTCATAATCATCATCAGGTGCCTTGCCGCATGGCGTTGGCGATCATGGACTTCCATCTGTCTCTATCTCTCGTTGCCCCTAGCATCTCTCCCAACCCCCCTCGTCCCCAGCCACTCCGCAAGTCCGTCCAGCATTTTCTCCCTGGGTCTTACCCGGTGCTCTCTTTCCCTCCAGCTTTCCCGTTGTGACCAGGTGCTCCAAATCCCCCTTCCTCATAAAATGGCCTAAAATTGCTCCGCCCATGGGAATGCCGGGGGTTCTTTCAGTATAAATTGTATCCCCCACCTTCTGGAAATTATGCGCTAAGACATTTCCTCTTTTCTGTCACTCTCTTTGTTTCTGCCTTGTTCCTTTGCTTTTTATAATTTCCTTGTACCGTTTTCTGCCTTGCTGGTCCAGTAACCAGTATGTGCTCGATATGGCCTACGTAATTGCCTCTTGCACATCGCATTTCCCTAGAGCCAAAAATGCACTTAATGCATGTACCCAATTAACAATCCTAAGAGAAAGTATGTCAGACTTTAACGAACAAATACAGGTGAATGCAGAAAATGATAGGAAGAAATGACAGAAAGCAAAGAAACAAAGCAGAAACAAAGAGAGTGACAGAAAAGAGGACATTTGTAGCACGGAATTTCCAGAAGGTATAAACATGAATGGGGTGGTTTAAACATTGACAGGTTTACACACATGTTGATGCGAGTGACTGGGGAAAAAAATCTTCAACCTTTACTCCATCGAGCTGAGACGTCTTGGCGAATCGAACTCAGGGTCCTATAACTGGACGTCTGGCGTTTACCAACTTGAATCGGCTTTCGTTCGGCTTTTGTTGAAGTGTCACATAAATTTTGTTAATTGACTAACAGTGCAAAGTTATGTGTGCAATGACCTTCCCCTTCTCCAATCGCAGCGATAGTTCAGTATGCAATGCTCTCTCCCCAACCCCACCTTCCCCACCCACCCCCTCGGATCTGTGTTCCAGGAATCGTCTTCTAGTGATCAATGTTGATCGATATATACTACACGTCATTATTGAAGGGCCAGGAACGTTTTTGAGTCAATTTTTGAAAGGAGAAATAACCTATTTTCTCTTACTCTTTTCTCCAATTCGTTGCCGTAACTGAATGGATAAGAGCTCAGACAACATTGCAGTTTCCTTTTGGCACGTGTTTGGGGATTTGCCGATTTGCAATGGGCGGCCCAAGGAAGACAATTTCCACACGAAATTGTCGAATCTTCAGCAGGGTCTCTCTGACGACGCAGGCAAGGTAGCGACAAAATTCGCTTTGCACGTGCAAGGCAAGCCCTTTTTGAACACTACTCCAGCCAAAGTTGCCCGCAGACGAGGATAAAAAGGACCCGTTCTTGGTTCGTTTTAACCATGCTTGCAAGACGACGGATGACGGATGAGCAGCGGGGGAGAGCCCTCGCTCTGCTTGATGAAGGCCTAGCGCAGCGGGAAGTTGCTAGACGACTTGAAGTGTCGCATTCCACAATCCAGAGACTGCTGGAGCGCTTCAATGAGACTGGAGCAGTCCAGGAAAGGCGTCACACGGGTCGACCCAGAGTAACGACAAGACAGCAAGACGGCTACCTTGCCCTCTTCGTCCTGAGGGAAAGGGCATCCACTGCGGTGACCTTGAGGGGTCAGCTGAGGGACGCAACAGGTGCTAACATCAGCTGCAGCACGGTGAGAAGACGGCTACATGAGGCAAACTTGAGGTCACCGGTCAACAGAGTGCGCCGCATGACCTGGGCCAGGGAGCACGTGACCTGGACAAGGCAACAGTGGGCCCGGGTCTTGTTTTCGGATGAGTCCAGGTTCACCCTGACCTTTAACGATGGCCGGGCTCGGGTGTGGCGACGTCAAGGGGAGAGGTTCGCTGACGCCACTGTCCAAGAGCATAACCGGTACGGCGGCGGGTCGGTGATGGTGTGGGGTGGCATGAGCCGTGGTACCCGGACCCCCCTGCTCCCCATTGACGGCATCCTGAACGGGGTCCGGTACCGGGACGAGGTTCTGGCGGCCGTGGCACTGCCTGCGCTTGTGGACCTTGGTCAAGGCGCCATCTTCCAGGACGACAATGCACCTGCGCATCGAGCACGCCTTGTGACCGACTTCCTGGAGCAGCATGAAGTCGTCCGTATGGCCTGGCCAGCGTGCTCACCTGACCTGAACCCAATTGAACACCTCTGGGATGTGCTCGGGAGGCGCATCAGGGACAACCACCCCCCACCGGGCACCCTGGCCAGGCTGGTCGACATCCTGCAGATCGAGTGGGCGGCCATCCCTCAGGACACACTCCGTACCCTTGTGGGGTCGATGCATCGGCGCTGTGAAGCATGCATCCAGGCTCGGGGCGGACACACGCGATATTGAAAACAGATTGGCCAAATCTGACACTTTCTGTTTTTTGAAAAGGGGGGGATGTTCCTTTAAATGCATGTGCTGTTCACTAATGGGTCATTGTGCTAATTTCTTTTTCCAAAACAGGTGTGGAAATGATGAAATAAAACATAGAATCAATTCTAAACATTGTCAATTATTTCAACTTAAAATTAGAGAGGAAGGAAGAAGTGGCCCTTAAATTATGATTAGGAGTATATTTCTGTTTTATTTATTTCATAATCTGATTAAGTCTTTTTGTGTGTGTGTGTTTGCTTGTTTGTTTGTTTGTTTTTTGTTTAGTCACAACGAAATATTTCTTTTTTATGTCAAAGCTTGTTACTCTCGCCGAAAAATTCATATCTCTGTTGCACGCTGCAACCTGTTTTCCTTTCCTTACTGTCTTATTTTTTATCAATGAAAGTTGATTTTTTTTTCTAGAGAATTTTGTACGTGAGCAATGTGCATGCCGTACACAGTTTTAGAGTTTGATAGACAGATACATGTAGACACAGAAAGGGAGACAGACAGATACAAAGACAGAGACAGAGGGGATGAAAGAGGGAGACAGACAGAGACAGAGAGACAAAGAGAGACAGACAGGCAGACAGACAGAGACAGAGAGAGAGAAAGAGATACAGAGACAGAGGGAGATGAAAGAGGGAGACAGAGACAGACAGACAAAGAGAGAAAGAGAGAGAGAGAGAGAGAGACCGACCAACAGACAGACAGACAAAGAAAGAGACAGAGAAGAAACAGAAGCAGGTAAGGGAAACTGACGGAGAGGGGAAAAGGAACAGGAGAGAGAGAGAGAGAGAGAGAGAGAGAGAGGACAGACAGACAGACAGACAGACAGACAGACAGACAGAGAGAGAGAGAGAGATATTCAAAAACACAGAGAAACAAAGAGACAGAGACACAAAGAGGGGGAAATTGAAAACAGACTTAAAGAAAAGATAAAAACGAAACACAAAATAGAAAACAAAAAAACAAAAAACAAAAAACATTGAAAAGAAACCGACAAGAACGAACACAGACAAAAATCGAAAGAAAGAATGGGGAAAGGAGAGAAAGATTAAAAAAAGAAAAGAAAAACAAAACAAAAAAAACAACAAAAAAACCCCCCAGAAGAAATGACAGAAAGAACAAGACAGAAGCAAACCTAAAGAAAGGGATGAAAAGCACAGAAAAATATTTTCTTGCATATTTACGAGCAAGTTTTTCTTCATATAAATTCAGTGATATCATTATAATTATGAACTATGTCTGTATCTCGGTAGGGTCAAAAATGTCGGCCAGCGCACTTTTTTTTTTTCTTTCTTTTTTGGATTAATTTTTTCTTGATATATATTTTTTAATCTCCTGACTGTGGGCTTTACTTTATGTGTTCTGTCTTTGTCTCTGTCTGTCTGTTTCTCACTGTCTTTGTCCCTGTCTCCCTCTGTGTCTATCTGACTGTCTGTCTGATTGTCTATGTCTGTCTGTCTGTCTGTCTCTGTCTCTCTTGTTGTCTCTCTCTCTCAATCTCTCGCTGCCTGTCTGTCTGTCTGTCTGTCTGTCTCTCTCCCTCCCTGTGGAAATGCACGCGCGCGCGCGTGTGTACGCCTGCGTTGAAGTATGTATGCGTGCGTGAATGAATGTTTGTGTGTGCATGTGTGTCTATCTATGTATATATCTGTGAGAGAGAGAGAGAGAGAGAGAGAGAGAGAAAGAGAGAATGAGAGAGAGAGAGAAAGAGACAGAGACAGAGACAGAGAGACAGAGAGAGAGTAAGTGAGAGAGAGAGAGCGACAAAGAGAGAGAAAGACGTATAAATAAAGATTCCAAGGATCATACAAATAATTACCTTTGTACTTCCTCTACCCTTGAAATCTTTCCAAACGGAAGTGTGAATATGAAAACTTGAAAGGGCGAGAGAATTTGTAATATCTCATTGTTGTAGGAGCGTGAATGGCCCCTTTTTTTTTGTTAGGATCATCGCACTTTAAGAGATATTCCTTTGTGGTATTTTTTTGGTCTAATTTTCTAAGCCACGTCAATGACCACAAAAGCTAAAGCAGTTTTTACAGACTGATGATGACCAAGACGATGAAGATACTAATTTTAATGCTAAACAGTTCCGTCTAGGATTGAGACCGAGTGACAGGGCTTTACTCTACGCTACTATCAGAATATATCCTGATTTTTACCACACCGAGAGATACAAACACCTGCAGTGTTGGTCTGGAAGATTTGAACATCATCCTCAATGACACATCTATGAAGTGGATGAGTCTCCACTGTGTGGTCCCAGTCTTCTCAATGAGCCAATAGGACGCCCAGCTCTAGGTAATGATGAGAGAAAGGATCCGAAAAATCCCACTATGATTTTTTAAGGGATTGATGAGGATTCGAATCCACAGCCTTTCAGTCAGCAGTCCTTTGCAATAACCACTACAATATGGCGACTAGTGGCCCCGTTACCTTAGTTGGTAAGAGCGCAATATTGATAAGGCAGAAAATCTCACAATAAGTTTTGAAAAGATTGATGGTGATTCGAACCCACAACCTTTCAGTCGGCAGTCCGTTACATTAACAACTACACCACCGTGACTAGTGGCCCCGTCATCTTAGCTGGTAAGAGAATAATACTGATAATCCAGGAGCCGCTGGGCTGACTCTCAGATGGGTCAGGGTTTTAACACTTTGACTACTGCAAAAACTTAACTCTTTGACTCCCTCACTCTATCTACCAGATGGAGTGAGGGAGTCAAAGAGTTAAGTTTTTGCTTTGCTAGTATAGTTGACAAAGCAGGATGCTGGTGGACGGGGTATGGGAGTCGAAAGGTTAACATAAGATTTTCACCATTAAATGCCATCTGTGGTGCTAGTGCATTCGGAAGTTATTCCCAGCACGGACATGTTGTCTTAAGAAACAGACTGAAACTGAAAAACTTAAGGGTAATGGCTTGTTTCAGCGTACTGAAATGTTCAGGGTAATAGCTTGTTTCAGTGTACTGAAAACTTAAGGGTAATAGCTTGTTTCAGCGTACTGAAAACTTAAGGGTAATAGCTTGTTTCAGCGTACTGAAAACTTAAGGGTAATAGCTTATTTCAGCGCACTGAAAATTTAAGGGTAGGGATGGTTTCAGCGTACTAAATATTTGAGGATAATGGCTTGTTTCAGCGTACCGAAAATTTAAGGGTAATCGACTGTTTGCAGCGTATTGAAAATTTGAGGATAATGGCTTTTTGCACCGTATTGAAAATTTGAGGGTAATGGCTTGTTTCAGCGTACTGAAAAAAAAATCAAGGGTAATGACTTGTATCAGCGTGTTGAAAATATAAGGTTAATGACTTGTTTCAGTGGACTGAACAATTATGGAAAATGCCTTGTTTCAGCGTGCTGAAAATTTAAATACATTTTTTTGTTTTGTATTTCTATAAACATGCGACCATAATTGTATCATGTGAGAGTGAAATCAGTTTGCATCATCCGTAGCTCTGACTTGTATTCCTCTATATCATATCATTTATACATTTGTCTAAAGACAGCTATTCCAGTTTGGCCTATACTAAATTACATGTATAGATTTAAGATTTAGCAACAGTTTGATGAAATCAACAACACCTTTTTTTTAAAAGCATATGACTCCAAAGTGAATTAAAGATTCAGGAAAAAAAACTATCATGTTATGCACATTTTCACATTCACGGATCAGATCGAAGCGGCGTTATTGTGGAAGCAGAAAGCCGTGTTCACACTTAAACGTATTTGATCATCTCCTTGAATAAAAAGAATAGCATCTTCTTTACGACGTGCTAGGGTGGAGGTGGGGGTGAGGGTGGGGAGAACGTGCGGGCGGAAAAACCGTGAGAAATCGTTGATTGGGTAAAAAGACGACGGGATAAGTGATTAAGAATGACTGTTCTGCATGTTAAATAAAACGCCATGAATTTCAATGAAGCTAAAGCTGAAGAAGATCAAAAGAGAACCAAAGCAGCCAGGAAATGAGATCGTTGTTTGAATGTAGGTCACAAGATGTTAACAGTAACTCATCATGTTTCATGTTATGCACGCAGGCAATGATTCCATGTTTTTCTAATCTGGCAGCTCATAGCAATGTTACAGAACAAGAGCACAAAGAAGACAGCATTCATCCGAGTAATGGAATCATTGCTTAAATGAAAAGGACAAGATCTGAACTACTTGTAACCATTACATACATACATACATACATACATACATTACATACATTACATACATTACATACATTACATACATACATTACATACATTACATACATTACATACATACATTACATACATACATACATATATATATATGTGTGTATTATATGTATATCTATATATATATGTATATAAATATATGTGCATATAGATACATAGATACATAGACAAATAGAGATAGGTAGGCAGAGAGAGAGAGATAGAGAGACAAAGAGACAGAGAGACAGACAGATAGAGAAAGAGAGAGACAGAGAGGCAAATAGACACCCCACACAGACACAGACACACACACACACACACACACACACACACACACACACACACACACACTCGCGCGCACACTCACACACACACTCACTCACACACACACACACACACACACACACACACACACACACACAAACACACACACACACACACACACACACTCACGCACACACACACACACACACACACACTCGCGCGCGCACTCACGCAGACACACAACACACACGCACACACACACACACACGCGCACACACACACACACACACACACACGCACACACACACGCACACACACACACACACACACACACACACAGAGGGATAAACGGGGGGAATGGGCAAGAAGAAAGATGAGGAGTGAGTGGGCGGGCAGAGAAGGTGAGAGGGGAATTGGTACGTAGAGGAAATGGGGGAAGAATTTGTAGGAGGAGGGTATGAGAGGGAAATGGGCATACAGAGAGATGACGACGAAATGGGCATACAGAGAGATGAAGGGGAAATGGGCATACAGAGAGATGAAGGGGAAATGGGCATACAGAGAGATGAAGGGGAAATGGGCATACAGAGAGATGAAGGGGAAATGGGCATACAGAGAGATGAAGGGGCAATGGGCATACAGAGAGATGAAGGGGAAATGGGCATACAGAGAGATGAAGGGGAAATGGGCATACAGAGAGATGAAGGGGAAATGGGCATACAGAGAGATGAAGGGGAAATGGGCATACAGAGAGATGAAGGGGAAATGGGCACACAGAGAGATGAAGGGGAAATGGGCATACAGAGAGATGAAGGGGAAATGGGCATACAGAGAGATGAAGGGGAAATGGGCATACAGAGAGATGAAGGGGAAATGGGCATACAGAGAGATGAAGACGAAATGGGCATACAGAGAGATGAAGACGAAATGGGCTTACAGAGAGATGAAGGGGACATGGGCATACAGAGAGATGAAGGGGAAATGGGCATACAGAGAGATGAAGGGGAAATGGGCATATAGAGAGATGAAGGGGAAATGGGCATACAGAGAGATGAAGGGGAAATGGGCATACAGAGAGATGAAGGGGAAATGGGCATACAGAGAGATGAAGGGGAAATGGGCATACAGAGAGATGAAGGGGAAATGGGCATACAGACAGATGAAGGGGAAATGGGCATACAGAGAGATGAAGGGCAAATGGGCATACAGAGAGATGAAGGGGAAATGGGCATACAGAGAGATGAAGGGGAAATGGGCACACAGAGAGATGAAGGGGAAATGGGCATACAGAGAGATGAAGGGGAAATGGGCATACAGAGAGATGAAGGGGAAATGGGCATACAGAGAGATGAAGGGGAAATGGGCATACAGAGAGATGAAGACGAAATGGGCATACAGAGAGATGAAGACGAAATGGGCTTACAGAGAGATGAAGGGGAAATGGGCATACAGAGAGATGAAGGGGAAATGGGCATACAGAGAGATGAAGGGGAAATGGGCATACAGAGAGATGAAGACGAAATGGGCATACAGAGAGATGAAGGGGAAATGGGCATACAGAGAGATGAAGACGAAATGGGCATACAGAGAGATGAAGGGGAAATGGGCATACAGAGAGATGAAGAATGGGCATACAGAGAGATGAAGAGGGAAATGGGCATACAGAGAGATGAAGACGAAATGGGCTATAGAGAGAATGAAGAGGAAATGGGCATACAGAGAGATGAAGGGGAAATGGGGATACAGAGAGATGAAGGGGAAATGGGCATACAGAGAGATGAAGGGGAAATGGGCATAAGAGAGATGAAGACGAAATGGGCATACAGACAGATGAAGGGGAAATGGGCACAAGAGAGATGAAGGGGAAATGGGCATACAGAGAGATAAGGGGAAATGGGCAGATAGAGAGATGAAGGGAATGGGCATAAGAGGATGAAGGGAAATGGGCATATAGAGAGATAAAGGGAAATGGGCATAAGAGAGATGAAGGGAAATGGGCATATAGAGAGATAAGGGAAATGGGCATACAGAGAGATGAAGGGGAAAGGGCATACAGAGAGGTGAAGGGAAAGGGATATAGAGAGATGAAGGGGAAATGGGCATACAGAGAGATGAAGGGGAAATGGGCATATAGAGGAGAAGGGAAATGGGCATACAGAGAGATGAAGGGAAATGGGCATATAGAGAGATGAAGGGGAAATGGGCATACAGAGAGATGAAGGGGAAATGGGCATATAGAGAGATGAAGGGGAAATGGGAACAAAGAGAGATAGGAAAGGGAGAAATGGGAAATGGATCAGAGAGATGAAGGGGAAATGGGCATACAGAGAGATGAAGGGGAAATGGGCATACAGAGAGATGAAGGGGAAATGGGCATATAGAGAGATGAAGGGGAAATGGGCATACAGGAGATGAGATGAAGGGGAAATGGGCATATAGAGAGATGAAGGGGAAATGGGCATAAGAGAGATGAAGGGGAAATGGGCATACAGAGAGATGAAGGGGAAATGGGCATACAGAGAGATGAAGGGGAAATGGGCATACAGAGAGATGAAGGGGAAATGGGCATACAGAGAGATAAGGGGAAATGGGCATAAGAGAGATGAAGGGGAAATGGGCATACAGAGAGATGAAGGGGAAATGGGCATACAGAGAGATGAAGGGAAATGGCATACAGAGAGAGAAGGGAAATGGCATATAGAGAGATGAAGGGGAAATGGGCATACAGAGAGATGAAGGGGAAATGGGCATACAGAGAGATGAAGGGGAAATGGGCATATAGAGAGATGAAGGGGAAATGGGCATACAGAGAGATGAAGGGGAAATGGGCATATAGAGATAAAGGGGAAATGGGCACAAAGAGAGATGAAGTGGAAATGGGCATACAGAGAGATGAAGGGGAAATGGGCATACAGAGAGATGAAGGGGAAATGGGCATACAGAGAGATGAAGGGGAAATGGGCATATAGAGAGATGACGGGTAAATGGGCGTATAGAGAGATGAAGAAGAAATAGACAATAGAGGGACGAAAGGGGAATTGGCAGGTAGAGATGAGGGCAGGTAGGATGAAGATAAGGGAGTGGGTAGGAAGACAGATGAGGGGGAACGGACAGTAGAGGAAATTGGAGGAAATGAGCAGATAGGATGAGAGGGAGGGAAGGACAGGTAAAGGATGGATAGGGAATGGGCAGTAGAGAGATGAGGAGGGGACGGCAGATAAGGAATGAGGGGAAATTGGCAAGAAGAGAGGATGAGGGAAATGGGCAGGTAGAGGGATGGGCATAAGGGGACGATGGGCATAGTGAAGAGATTTTGGTTTTAAGGAGAAGGAATGGACAAGGCAAAAATGGGCAGGTAATAATAAAAGAGAGGGACATAACTTCTGGAATTTTAAACTAGCGAGCGTTTCTCGACCCCCAAGTTCCTTCTCTCCCTCCACTCTTCCATCCCAAAACTCCCTCACCCCTCTTCGATCCCAAAGTTTTCTCCTTCCCTCCTCCCGCCTTTCGACCCCCAAAGTTCCTCCTCCTCTTCGACCCAAGTTCCTCCCTCATTCACCCTTCTCGACCCCAAAAGTTCCCTCCCATTCACCTCTCGACCCCAAAAGTTCCTCCCTCATTCCACCCTTCTCGACCCCAAAAGTTCCTCCTCCCTCCCCCTCTTCGACCCAAAGTTTCCTCTTCCTTCATTCCTCCATCCCCCTTTACGACCCCCAAAGTTCCCTCTCTCCCTCTCTGACCCCCAAAGTTCCTTCTCTCACTCCCCCCTCTTCGACCCCCAAAGTTCCCTCCTCCCACCCCTCCCCCTCTTCAATCCCCAAAGTTCTTTCCCTCCCTCTTTCCCATCTTCCACCCACAAGTCCCTCCTCCCTCTTCGACCCCCAAATTTCCCTCCCTCCCTCTATCATCCTCAAAGTTCCCTCCGCCTCCTCTTCGATCCTCAATGTTCCCCCTTCTTCCTTTTCGACCCAAAGTTCCCTTCTCCTCCTGGACCCCCAAAGTTCCTCCTTCTCCTCTTCGATCCCCAATGTCCCTCCCTCTCTCCCTCTTCGATCCCAAATTCCTCCCTCTCTCCCTCTTCGATCCAAAGTTCCCTCCCTCTCCCTCTTCGATCCCCAATGTTCCTCCTCTCTCCTCTTCGATTCCAATGTTCCCCTCCCATCCTAAGTCTCCCCCCCTTCGATCCCCAAAGTTCCCTCCCTCTCCTCCCTCTTCGATCCCCCAATGTTCCCTCCCTCTTCATCCCCTTTCCCTCTCTCGATCCCCAATGTTCCCTCCCTCTTCGATCTCCCCATGTTCCTCCTCTCTCCTCTTCGATCCCCAATCCCTCCCTCTACCGTTCTCACCAGTTCCCTCCCTCTCTTCCACATTCCTTCCGATCCCCAATAGTTCCTTCCCCTCTCGAATCCCTCCCTCTCTTCCATCCCAAGTTCCTCTTCCTCTTCTCTTCCACCCCAAGTACCTCCCTCCCTCTCCACCCCAAAGTTCCTCCTCCCTCCTCTACCCCCAAAGTTCCCTCACTCCTTCTTCCCCCTCCAAATTCCCAAGTTCCCTCCCTCCTCTTCCTCTTCATCCCAAAGTTCCCCTCCCTTTACCCAAAGTTCCTTCTCCTCTCCCCAAAGTCCCTCCTTCCACTTCATCCCAGTTCCCTCCCTCCCTCTTCGACCCAAAGTTCCTCCCTCTCTCCATCTTCCACCCCAAAGTTCACTCCTCTCCCTCTCACCCCAATTCTCCTCCTCTTCTCTTCACCAAAGTTCCCCTCTCCCTCTTCTCCCAAGTTCTTCTCCCCTCCCAAGTTCCCTCCTCTCCCTCTTCCACTCCCAAAGTTCACTCCCTCTTCATCCCAAGTTCCTCCCTCTTCCTTCACCCCCAAGTTCCCTCCCCTCTCCTCCCCCATGCCCCCTACCACTTCACCCCTTCCCTCCCTCTTCACCCTCTTTCCCCCAATTTCCCTCCCTCCTCCTCTCCACCCCAAAGTTCTCTCCCTCCTTCTTTCCCTTCATCCCAAGTTCACTCCCTCCTTCTTCCACCCCAAAGTTCACTCCCTCCTCCTCTTCCACCTCCAAAGTTCACTCCCCCCTCCCTCCAGTCCTCTTCCCCAAACCTTTAAAGTCGCTCCACCTCCCTCCTTCCACCCCAATGTTCCTCCCTCCCCTCTTCGACCCCCAAAGTTCCCTCCTTTCACCCACCCCAAAGTTCCCTCCCTCACCCCCTCTTAACCCCCAAAGTTCCCTCCCTCCTTGTCCGACCATATATTTCCCTCCCATTCCTCCCTCTCCCTCTTCCACCCCAAAGTTCAATCCCTCTCCTCCCTACCTATATTCGATTCCCATGACACTTGTTTGTGTTTCTCTATTTGTTCTTTCTTTGTTTCTCTCCTGGTTCCGTTGACTTTTTTGTTGCTGCAATGGGAATAGAAAATGTAAGCTCTTTCCAAAACATCAAAAGAGGAATCAGACAGGGTTGTGTTTTGTCACCACATCTGTTTTCACTTTACAGCGAAAACATGAGAAACCTAGAAGAAGACCCTGGATTAAAGGTTGGAGGGAAAATGATAACATTCGATACGCAGATGACACCGTGCTAATTGCAGAAAATGAAAGGGACCTACAAAACCTTGTGAATATATTAGAAATAGAAAGCAAAGGTAAGATCCTGGAACTAAACAGCAGGAAGACTGAAGTCATGGTGATCAGTAAAATAAACATTAAATCCCCTCATGCAAAATAACAGCAAATGGCACAACCTTGACACAGGTTGATAAATTCAAATACCTGGGAACAATCATTTCATCAGACGGCAGATGCACATCAGAAATAGCCAGCAGAATCGTCCAGGCCAAAACAGCATTCAAGAAGATGACAAGCATTCTTACCAACAAATGCCTATCAATTAAGTCAGGAAGAGAGTTCTTGAATGTTATATAGAACTAATACTGTTGTACGGATGTGAGGCGTGGTCAGTCAAGCAAAGCCAGAACAAGATTGAGGCAGCCGAGATGTGGTTTCTAAGAAGAATGTTGAGAGTTCCATAGACAGCAAAGAAAACAAACGAGACAGTCTTGATGGAGGCAGACACAAGTAGATCACTCATAAAGAAGATTAGGAAAAGACAGGCAACATTTATAGGCCATTTTATGAGGAAGGGGGATTTGGAGCACCTAGTCATAACGGGAAAGCTGGAGGGAAAGAGCACCAGGTAGATCCAGGGAGAAAATGCTGGATACACTTACAGAGTGGCTAGGGACGAGGACGGGGGGGGGGGGGGGGGGGGGGTGCTAGGGGAAACGAGAGATAGAGACAGATGGAAGTTCATGATCGCCAACGCCATGCGGCAGGGCACCTGATGATGACGATGATTGATTAGTTGTATGTTTGACTTCCAGTTGACTTTAGTTTCCGTTCGTGATTCTTTTTTTAACTTTGACATAGCTGTACTCAGGTTTGAGTTGTGGTTCATTTTCTGTTCTTGATTTTTGTTCGTTTTCTTTTTTTTTTCTTTTTGTTTTTTCTTTCTTTTGTTGTTGTTGTTGTTCTTGGTCCTATTGGTTTTGCCGATATGTTTGGGTTTTTTTTTCTTTCGGTTTGTTTTACATTTTAATTTTCCTTGTGCCTGATATTACTTGTGCTCCTGATGTTGTGGTTCTGCCATTCAATATCTTCAACATGTAAGGTCAGCCGTCAACCTTGACTATTGTTGACCTGTGTGCGCAGAGATATAGGATAAAACAAAAATCTAAGGTGGCCTCAAAACCCCAACCGCTTACTCCTGAGTTCAGCTCCGAGGCAGCGTGTTGCGGCAGGCAAAAAAAAACCAAACAAAAAAAAAAGGGGGGGGGCGTAGGGGAGGGGGGACCCAGCCCAACCTGGTATCTGGACAGGCTTATCCGGTAATCGTAGCGACACCCAGGTCTAGACCTGGACCGGCACAACCCTATCCATTTACCGCTAGGCTAGTTGGGGGAGAAGTCTGAACTGGGATTTTGTTGAGCTCCCTCTTGAATGATATCAAGGAGGGAGCCTCTGCTGCTGTTGCAGGCAGGGAGTTCCAGGCGGGAATGGTTGATGGGAAAAAGCTGAACTTGTATGGGTCAGAAGAGGAGCTGCGATGAACAAATTTGTGTCGGTGGTTTGATCTTGTTTGGGTGACTCTCGTTACATGATCTTTCCAGTTAAGGTCACTTCTTATGTCGACGCCAAGATATTTCGCGCTGTCAACGTGTTCGAGAGCGTGTCCTTTTAATTTGTAGTTGAAGTTGATGGGTTTTCTTGATGTTGAACAAGTCAGGACATTACAATTTTCGGGGTGAAATTCCATCCCCTAATGCTGCTCCCACTCAGTGTGTTAAGATCTCATTGGAGCATTTTGCAGTCTTGGGTAGTCTTTATGGTGGTATAGACTATACAGTCATCAGCGAACAATCTGATGTTGGCCTTGATGTTCTGAGGCAGATCGTTGATGAAGATAAGAAATAGGATGGGTCCTAGAACTGTCCCCTGTGGGACTCCGCTGATGACAGGTGCCGGCTCAGATTTTTGGCCGTCAACTATAACGATCTTGGAGCGGTCGGAAAGAAAGGCCTTGATCCAGTCCAACGTCGATCCTCGTATACCATAATGGTCCAGCTTACAGAGGCGGCGTTTGTGAGGGATCTTGTCAAAGGCTTTGGAAAAGTCCAAGATTACCATGTCTGTTGTTTACTGTCCTGGTTTTTGGCGACGTCGTGGAATAATGTCAGCAGTTGGGTTTCGCAACTCCTTCTGGCTCATTTGTTGTTATTGTTGTTATACTCTGTTGTGGGTTATCTTTTTCCTGTGCCCGTTTCTTTTGTTTTTGTTATCTTCTTTTGCTGTTATTGTTCGTTTTGTTTCTTTGACTTGTATATTTTGGTTTAATATCTATTCTCTCTTTTGTGTTTGCTTTTTTCTTTTATTCTTACTGCTCTTGGTGTTTTTTCTCTTTTTTTGTATGTGTTTTTTTGTTTTGTTTTTGTTTCTTTAACTTCTTGATATCTTTTGTTATGTTCGTATTTATTCCCATTTGTTTTCATTGTTCTTGTTTATGCTTAACGTCTTTTTCCTGGTGTCTTTCCTTTTGTTTTTCTGGGGAGGTTACTTTTTTCTTGTTTTGCTTTGTTTTGCCGCTCGCTTTCTTCATATTGTTCCAGCTATTTTCCTTTTTTCTTTGGTCTCTGATTTTGATTTTGTCCCCTAGTTATGTTTCTTTAGTGTTAATTTTTCATTCTTGCTCTTTGTCCTGTTGTTATTTGTCTTGTTTGCTTTTTTTTGTTGCTGATTTTTTCTTTCCAGTCTTCTTCGTCGTGATTTTCTTGGCGATTTATGTTTTTGACCGTCATCATAGATTTTTTTCTTCTTATTGTTTTGCATCTTGTTTATTTTACTCTTCCGTTTCTCCCGGTTTTCTTGCTGTTATTGATTTCTATTCATATCTATCTATCCATGTTGATACTGTTGTTATCGACAGTGCAATAATAATTATGGATTTGCCGTTTACCGTCCACTATTCTTGTTTTCTGGGTTTTTTTTTTATAGTTTCTGATTGTTTTTTTATGTTGGTTTATTTTCTTTGGGGGGGGGGGGGGGTGGTACGTGGGTGGGTGGATGCGTTTTCTTTCGTGTTGTTGTTATAGCATAGTGATTACGTTCTGTCGATGTGCGTTTCTTTCTTTGTCTTCTTGTTTTTGCTCTGTCCACTAGACTTTGCATCTCGTTATTGTTAGTGATCTTGGTGTTGTGGTTCGGCTGTTTGTTGATATTATTCTTATGTTTGTGCTGTTGTCGCCTTTTTTCTGTATTTTCTCTTCCGAACAATTGTTTTGTTTTTCATGTTCTTGCCCCTCTTGTAGTTCTTATTGTTTTTTGTTCCTTTTCCTCGTGTTTTTCTGTCTTGTATTTCTTCTCTCTGAAGATTGTTTTGTTTGGTCCTGTTCCTTGGTGCCTTCTGTGTTCTGGTTGTCATGTGTTGATACTGTGATCGTATTCTCGCTGATGTGTTTTGCTCTTCTACACTTATTCTTCCTGTACTTGTTTCTCCTCTTGTTCCTGTTGACTTTGTTGTTCTTTTGTTTCTTTGACTTCTTGTGGTATTTGTTTATGTTCGTGTTTTTCTCTAGCTTCTGTTGTTCTTGTTGTAAATGCTCCACCTTTTTGTTTCTTTTGTTTCTTTTGTTTTTCTTTTGTTTTTGTTGTTGTTATTGTTGTTATTGTTGTTGTTGTTGTTGTTTTGTTTTCTTCTGTTTTATTTTGTTGCTCGTTTTCATATCGTTTCAGGTGTTTTTGTTTTTGCTTTTGATTTCGTCCAGTTATATTTGTTTAGGGCTTTTTTTTTTCATTGTTATTCTGGTCTTGTTGCTATTTTGTCTCCGATTTACTTTTTTTTTTTCCCTTCCTCTTTCTTCGTGGTTTTATTGATGACTTGTTGATATCTTTGCCGTTACTGTTATCATAGATGTTCTTTTTCTGATTATTGTTGTTCTGTTTCTTGTGCCTGTTACTCTTCTATTTCTCCCGATGTTCTTGCCGTTATTGGTTTTGATTTCGTATTCTTTTTCATGTTGATGCTGTTACTGATTGTACAATGATAATAGTAATGGATTTGCTATATATTGTGTACTGTTCCTGCTTTGTCTTTTTTGTGATTTTTGTTTATTTCTGTACTGGGATTTGTTTTTTGTTCTTGTTTCGTTTTGTTTTGAGGGTTTCTCTTCCGTGTTGCTGCAGCTATAATGTAGTATTTTAATTATCCTGTTCTGCGTTTGTTTGTTAATGTCTTCTTGCTTTTGCTCCGCTTAGATTTTTTAATTCGTGTTATCTTGTTTTTCGGCTATTTGTTGGTATTATTTTTATGATTTTGTTGTTGCTTTTGCTGTTTCTATCTTGTTCTTTCTGTATTTTTTCTCTTCAGAATAATGTTTTTGTTTTTGTTTTTCGTTTTTGTTTTCTTGTTCTTGCTGCTATTTTTATTTCTTATTGCTCTTGTTCTTTTTTCTCGTGTTTTTTCCGTCTTAGTTTCTTCTTTCTGAAAAGTTTTCTTTGTTCTGTTCTCAGGTGCCTTTGGTGTTCTGGTTCTGCCATGTGTTGATATTGTTACTGTACACTTGCTGGTGTACGTTTTGCTTTTGTATACTTGGTTCTTCTTGTACTTGTTCCTCTTGCTGACTTTGTTGTTTTTCTTTTGTTGATTTATTTGACTTCTTGTCTTTGTTTATGTTCGTAATTGTTATTTTTGTTTTTGTTGTTTTTGTCATTCTTGCACACATTTTCTCTTTTTTTTTCCTTTCTTTTTGTTTGTGTCAATTTTTTTCCATTTTTCTTTTCTGTTTTGTTTTGTTGCTTGCCTTCTTTATGTGATTTTAGTCTTTCTTTTTCCGTTGTTTTTGATTTTGTCCCCTAGTTACGTTCGTTCCATTGTTTTTCATTCTTGATCCTGTTCGTGTTGCTGTTCTTTTCGACGTGCTTTTTGTTCTTGACTTTTTCCCCTTTCACTGTTCTTTGTGCTTTTATTGGCGATTTGCTGGTTAAGTTTTTGCCGTTGTTGTCATCACAGATGTTCGTTTTCTGTTGCTTGTCTTACTGCTTCTTGTTGCATTGCTTCTTGTTCCTTTTGCTTTTCATTTCTCCTGTGTATCCATGTTGATGGTCTTGTTATTGATTGCGTAATAAGCATAGTTTAGGATTTGCCGAGGATTGTATATTGTTCTGTTTTCTAATCATTTTATCTTAACTTTCTTGTGTCTGTTTTGTCATGCTTCCTTTGATCTGGGTTTGTTTTGTGTTGTCTCTGTTGCTGCTGCATTTTTTATTTCGAGTTTTTGGTGACGAATTTTCGTTTTTTTCTCTTTTCTTTGGGGGGGGGGGGGGGGGGGGAGGAGGGAGGGGTTTTCTTGTCGTTCCTGTTGTTCTTATTATTTTTTGTTAGTTTTTTTTTTTCTTTTTTTTTTCTTGTCTCCTCTTACGTTTTGTTGTCTTCATTCTTGCCGTTTTTCGTTCATGTTGCCTAGCGTTTTCTCCGTTTCCTCTTCTGATCTTCCTCCTTTCCTCTTATCGTCTTTCTTCTTTGTTTCCTCTTCTTGTCTTCTTCGTTTTCTCTTGTTTTTCTTCTTGGTTTCCTCTTCTTGTTGTTAATCTTATAGTAAATGCCTTTGCTGGGTTTTTTATTTGTTTTTTTTTGTTTGTTTTTATTTATATTTATCCATTTTTTATTTGTGCTCTTTTCAGTTTTTCCCCTGTTGTTTATAACATTCCAAAAAGACTCACTTGTTCTTGTTCTTCTTGTTCTGATTTTACTGCTGCTGCTGTTGTTGCTGCTGCTTCTGCTTCTCTTTTCAGGCGCAATACGTAGCGTAACGCTTTTGCCGACACTGAAACAAATTGAATCCAAATTATACGCGCACAGACTAAAAATAGATACGTCAGTAAATAGAGAAATCAGTAGGTCTCAATGAATTGTTATTGTTATTGTTAGTTTTGTTTAAAGCTCAGCTGACTACGTAGAGCCATATGAAGGCTAGAACCATTTCAATGCACACACACTTTTGTTATTCTTGAAAACCGAAGTTGCTCTTCCAAACGCTTGCCAGCCAAGGGTCATCCTACGTTTGATTTCTTCTTTGGAGGAGGATTCTGTTGAGATGCGTTGGTCTAACTATATGTAGTGGTCGACCATTTCTAGCTATTCATTTTCGATCGTTACTTTTCTGTCTAGGTCTTCGATGTGGTTGTTGACCATAATTTTTGTTTTCTTCAAGTTTACTGTTAGTCCTACTTTTTTGCCGCATTCATCTACTTCAACATATTTAGCAGTTGATTGAGACTCTCCGCAAAGATGATAATGTCAATAAATCTGAGGTGACTGAGGTATTCTCCATCTATTCTAATGCCTTTTTCAGTCCAGTCAAGACAAATATCATATACGTTTACTTAAACAATGTAAGGATATGTCCCTGGCATTGGTATTTTGCGGAAGTTAACACCAAGGGGCTTAGACAACAGAAACTTGAATACAAATGCATACACAGACCTTAAGTACACAAAACATAGGTCTCTATACAAACTGACCTAGACGACCTAAAACTGCCACAAAGCAATTACATCTTCTTAGAACTGAAAATGCAGTTAATAAGTTAATACATGTACGCAATTAATCCTCATGGTATAAACTGGCTCAATGGAAAATAGTAAAATAGGGGTTTCTCGTCATCGTCATCGTCATCATCATCATCATCATCATCACTACCACCATCATCACCATCATCATCATCATTGTCATCATCGTCATCGTCATCATCATCATCATCATCATCAGTACCATTATTATCATAACTATCATTAGAATTAGAATTATTATTGTCATCATTATTATTATCATACAAAGCCCAGCCGACTGTGCAGGGCCATTGTCAGGGCTATAACCATCTCTAAACACACACCTCGTTGGTACCGAAAAAACATGGAAAATAGCATCAAGTACACATACCACCAATACAGTCACACACACAATCTAAGGATATGCCACTGGTGTTGATCATTCTGTCCAATTTATCACCAGGGGGTGAAAAAACACAAACCTGAACACCTAGACAATTATCTCTTCATGTGTACATTACATTTTGAGATAATGAAACATTTCTGTTTTATAACAAGGAACACTGGAGACGAGAAACATCGATTATTTGTCTTCAGCAAGCTACATTAGTGCTTAGCTAGTGGGCGAAATGCCTTGTTTCGTATTATTTACGTCCAATGTAATCCGAGCTATAGGGTACATGAACCACACACACACACACACACACACACACACACACACACACACACACACACAAAACGAAAAAAAATCAGAACGCGTATTTCATACAACCAAACAAAACAGGCGCAAGTTTTTGGCCAACTGGCCTTTATCAAGCGTAGACATATGAACAAACACCAAATACAAACGTTAGGAGAAAAAGACAACCTTCTCTGCAGCTTCCTCCAGTAGGTTACACGTTGATAGTCACGATGAGATTTACATGTCATCAAAACTTGACAGAAAAAATCAAATCAAAGCGCTCGCTCTCATTCACCAAAACATTCACTCACAGTCACCAAAACTCCAGGGTACAAATCACATGCAAACCGGGAGTAGGAGGACAGTAATAGAGTGGAACGAAAGGATGGGCATATAGAAGGGGAAATCACTACTGGACAGAAAGCTATGTCTTCAAGTTAGACTTGAAGTAAGACAGACTATAGAGGGGGAAATCACTGCAGGCCAAAAAGCTGTCTTCAAGTTAGACATGAAAGAAGACAGACTATAGAGGCGGAAATCACTGCAGGACAAAAAGCTGTCTTCAAGTTAGACTTGAAGAAGATAGACTATAGAGGGGGACATCACTGCTGGATAAAAAGCTATGTCTTCAAGTTAGATTTGAAGGAAGACAGACTATAGAGGGGGAAATCACCGCAGGACAAAAAGCTTTGTCTTCAAGTTAGATTTGAAGGAAGACAGAACATGTGACTGTCAAATAGACAGAGGAAGCTTGTTCCATTGGTATGGACCAGACACAGAAAAAGAGCGACGACTGACTGTGGAACATCTGCACGTTAAAGACACAAGCAAAACATGTGTACCTGAATAACCAACACCGTTTTCGGCATTCATTCTCGTTTGAAGTCAGTGTCCAGTAGTATTCATGGGCTCAGTGTATACACAAGAAAGACGGCAATGTTTTAAAGTTTCACTGACAAGGGTTCTTTTCCATATACATACATCCAGACTTACACAATGCTGAAATGCCAGCCATTTTCACGTCCTGTCAAGGTAATTTCAATAAAGTATGCGTTTAAACACAGTACTTAATTATTTCGTGTGTGTGTGTGTGTGTGTGTGTGTGTGTGTGTGTGTGTGTGTGTGTGTGTGTGTGTGTGACACACAGACAGCATCTTAAACGCATGCACGCTTGTGTGCGCGCCCCCTCCCCTTCCCCCTCCACACACACACACATACACATACATACACACACGCGCGCGCACACACACACACACACACACACACACACACACGCGCACACACACACACACACACGCACACACACACACACACACACACACACACACACACACACACACACACACACACACACACACACACACACACACACACACACAATCAAACACACACACACTGTAAACTCACCCTCGTCGACTCCATTCTGGACCGTTGAAGTGTAGCTGTTTGGCTTGCCAGCTACACTGACATGGCAGGGGTGATTTTTTTTTTCTGGGAAGCAGATGGGTTCTGGGACCTCAGTGGCACCGTTCATGTTGGGGATGTCTAAAATGACGTCCAGCCGAGACAGTTGCTTATGACGTTTCTTCAGAGCCATCTGTAAATAACCAAAAGATAACTATATTGCCATTGTGTGTTAGGTCTTTTTTCTCAAACATTTATTTCACATTTATATTCGTGAATATAGAATTTTGCATGTAATAGAATCAGGTCGGTTTTGTCTGTTATGTCTTTTGTGCATATACATGGACCGTAGACACCTAGTGATGCAACTAATTGTGTACGTGTTGAAGATGTGTGAAGCAGAATTTGACAAAGATACTGCAAGGGTATATTTAGCATCTTCATCTAAGAACAACACTGTAGAGGAGCAGACAGTAACACCAAGAGCTGTCTCACAAGGCTGAAGACAACTTAAGAATGCTGGACAAGTGTAAAGGTCCCTATAACACAGCACCAACCCTAACATGAGACTGTACAAATACTGTGTACTTTCCACTCTCCTTTACTTACCAGGACACTCTGAAGGTCGGGTAGATGGATCAGACTGTAGGTGACCGTGTAAACGACACCGTGTAGCGTCTTGGGATATTGACACAGGTCATGGATGTGCGGGGCTTCTTGTTCACTGATGGCACGGTGCAGAAAAGATCACTCCCGCTTTGCTTCCTGCGGACACAGGAACTTTCGTTAGAACGTACAACATACTAATTATAGTTGATATGTTCTGGTCATGAGTTTGTTGTGCCTGGGATTTACTAAGATTCATTGTTCTGCATATCGGTAGGCCCGACAAACTGAACTGAGTGGGAGTAGTTTTTTATCATTTTGTTGGAGTTTGGTGTCCGATAAAGTGTTTTGTGACGTGGGGTTCAACACTGCTATCCTAACCTTGTTTTGATACAGCGATCATAACACTGCCACCGACCTTGTTTTGTGATTCCGTGTTTTGTATTTTTCCCTATTATTGTTAGTCTTGTTTACAACCAAGCCGACTGCGCAAGCCATACCTGGACCATACCCATTTCATAACGTAATATCTCAATAAAAATATAAAAAAGAAAATATATAAATGCACTCGCACACATAATCTAAGGATATGTCCGTGGCGTTGACCATTTCGTCCAGTTTGTCACCAAGGGTTTAAGAAAATCAAACCTGAATGCAAATGTAAACATAACTAAGGACATTAAAACATAAAATTGGCCTAAATCACCTAAAATCATTTCTGCACATCACCCTTCTTTAGAGCCAACAATGCACTAAATACAGGTAGGCCTACCCAATTATCAGTCCTAAGAAATGTAAGGCTTTACAGAACACACGCAGTGCATGGACCAGACAGGCAGAAAATGAAAGAAAGAGAACAGAAAGCAAAGGAGGAAGGCAGAAACAGAGTGACGAAAAGAGTCAATTTTTAGCACAGAATTTCCTGGAAGTGGTGATACTATTTACACTGGAAGGGACCCGTTCCACAATAAGACTCAATACCCTGGCTGCAAGTAGCATGACCAGGCAAAGAAACAGGGGCCCATGTATTACACGGTAACATGCTCAGGCCCAAGTGGCGAGATAGCGAGTGGCAAGGGCGAGAAAAATGTGTGCTGTAAAACGGGACTTAGGCGGACGTGGATTTTAGCCAATGTAGGCGTTTATTTCGCAACAAAAGACGGAGTCGTCAAACACAAAGGCGACTTGCACGACCACCATGTTTACCTCACCGGCCAGTTTCTCTGGATGCTATTTTTTAACTTTACCTAGCAAATAGCTAGGTAGAACAAAGAAACGCTTCTATTAGCGTACCTCGCGAAAACCTCGCCTGCCTAGCGCGTATGAAACGTGCTACGCATCTCAAAAGTGCTGACTGTCCAGGCGGCAACAACAACGTATGTAGGCTACTTGCTATGGGGGGAATCCTCTTCAGTTCCACAGAATAACTTTGGCGTAAACGCTGTTTGACACATGTAGTTATCCAATCGCTACATAACCATTTTTCCCGCGTGACAACGGGTCATTCATTCCGGGGAAAAAAATGTCGCCATGATGCAGCGCCACCCAGTTTTTGTTGGTTTTTTTTGTTTTTTGCATGCGTTTTTTTTTTCTACGAACGATGCTTTTTTTTTTTCAGGATTTTTGCCCAAAGAATTCTTTTATCCCTGTGGATTTTTCAACATGTGCCAGGAGCACACAAGGACATCCATTTGTCATCTTATCTGAAAGACTAGCAACCAAACCACCAACAAGATATATTGTAATGGTGGGGGTGGTGGGATGGAGGGTAGACAACTTCATCCCGGAATGGAGTCTAGGTTTCTCGCATCCAAAACGGATCATATCATATAGTTTCCCCTCCCCTCTCTCTTGTATTCCTTTTAACCTCTATTCACGTCCAGTGCTTTTAGACAAAATTACAAGAGTCTGAAGATCTGAGTTTGTTAGAGAGAGAGACAGAGACAGAGAGAGAGAGAGAGAGCAGAGAGAAGAAAGAGAAGAGAACAAACAAAACAAAAAACAAAAAAAAGGAAGTCATTCACTTTGAAAATTTCCATAAACGCTCCGCTCAGTGGTACAGAGTTTGAAGATTGGAGATCGGAGAATTGTTAAAACAACAACAACAAAAAACAACAAAAAACTCATTACATTAGGAAAATTTCCATGTGCGTACCACACAAATCTGCCAAGAATTACTTCTAATCAGGCTCTTAGTTTGCACAAAATTATGCAATGGCGAAGTGTTTGAGGGGGAAGTACCTGTAAAACACTAAGCTCACACCATAAACACTTTTTGAAACATTAAAGGTAAGCAGCGAACAGGTCAGTTTTTATGCTGTCAGTGAGAGGGAACTTCAGATATCAGAATTTTGAGTCCACGACTTTATCAACAGAGACAGCAACAGCCCGCTACAAAACTAATGACACTACTGTAATCAGAGTTATAACGTAGTGCAAAAGAATGAAAATGCTTACCTTGTCAATAATTCACAGCAACTGATGTATTTCCCGTTCTTTGCTTTCACACTTGGCCTTTTTCAGCGGCCCAATAGACACAATTGCAATAAATGAATAAATATATGTAATACAAATTGCTGGTTTCTTTTCCCTGTTTGCTCCAGTCATGACGAAGTTTAACTGTGACTGCAGCTGAACGTCCGATAGTTCAGACATTCATACACGTGCGTGACCTGAACTCAGGCGAGAGACAAGTGCTCCCCGTGCAGATTATTCAGCTTTCACGAACTTGTGTGTTGTGTACACGTTGTGTGTGTGTGTGTGTGTGTGTGTGTGTGTGTGATGCGTGATGTGTGTGTGTTGTGTGTGTGTGTGTGTGTGTGAGAGAGAGATGAGTGTGTGTGTGATGTATATGTGTCTATGTGTGTGTGTGGTGAATGTGTGTGTGTGGTGTGTGATGTGTGTGTGTGTGTGTGTGTGTGTGTGTGTGAGTGTATGTGTGTGTGTGTGTGTGTGTGTGTGTGTGTGTGTGTGTGTGTGTGTGTGTGTGTGTGTGTGTGTGTGTGTGTGTGTGTGTTGTAAAACCATACCGTTTTGCATCCAATCAATCACACAAAGTCCCTGCATCATCAGCGATTGAACTTTGCAGGGTTTCACGTGAGCTTTCCAGAGAGACTGTCCTACTACAACCTGGGCCACCTATCAGACATGGCCTGCCTTCCAACCACACAGGATTTATCTGGTAAGTGAACGTACAGTAGCATCCCCTTCTGTGATGATGTCAGGGCTCTTCAAGGTAGTGTCCCCATCTTCTCGAAATACTGTGCTAGCAATTTCCACTTTTTTGTCGCTCTTTGTTTCAGCTTGAATAGATGAATAAAAAATAAATCTAAATAAATAAGTATCAAATAAATAAATAAATAAATAAATAGTAAAAATAATACATTAGG
>JAPXFY010000023.1:34136680-34139180 GCA_030674185.1 Monoplex corrugatus | reverse complement strand
TGGTAAAGAACTATTCCCCTGAAAATTGGACATGTTAAGTCATTCTTATATTGTCAAAGAAATGTGCCCTAAATGATCAAGCTAGCTTCAGAGGTACATCTCTATGTGATGCTAATAGTGAACTGTATAGTTCTGTTACAGATTGTACATTACAGAAATGGGTGGAACACAATAACATCACTGGTGAATACTTAGCTCGCTTTAAGAACGTTACCCTACCGTTGATTAAACATTTTCTCTCTTCGCATTTAGTTGTAAAGGCAATTTTCATTGAATCATAAACTGTATATAACATTTACTGACGTCAAAAAAGCATTGGACTCTTTCTCAAGAAATTTGCTTTGACCTGTACTGTACTTATAAATGATGATATTAAACATAAACTGTATCGATATATTAAAAGTATGTAATAAGAATGTAAAACCACGTGTAAGTTCTGGTGCAGAGCTTACAGGTTATGTGATATGTCCACACAGCGTTAAACAAGGAGATGCTTGTTGTCTCATACTTTTTAATTCATTTATGATTTTGCAATTAAAAAAGTGAGAATGGAAGACACAATGCAAGACTGATTGGTGATATTACTGAATCATTTATTCTCTGTTAGCTGATGATATAGTGTTATTGGATGAAACACCAGCTGGTTTTCAGACCCAACTCAATAACTTGTGTAAAGCTGCATCAACGCTTCAACTTAGGGTCAATATGGAAAAGACTACTATTGCCGTTTTCTGAAAAGGTAGATGTATGGCAGCAATAAAAAGAATTTTTTTATGAAGAAATATCGACAATCATAAACTGTTATATGTATCTCGGTGTGTATTCTTCCATTTATCATAGTTTTACGATAACCTGCCAATGCATTGCAAGTACAGCAAAAAATAATAACAACAATAGTAGTGATGATGATGATGATGATGATGATGATGATGATGATGATGATGACGATGCTGCTGCTGCTGCTGTTGCTGCTTCTAGTCTACTTACTACTACTACTACTAATCATCATCATCATCATCCTCATCCTCATCCTCATCAGCATCATCATCATCATCGTCGTCGCCGTCATCATCATCATCATCATCATCATTATCATCATCATCATTATCATCATCATCATCATCATCTAAAAAAGATAACTTTTCAGTTGCATATTTTGCATGAAATATACATGATCACATGGAATATACTTTTTAAAAATGTTTGATGCTCTCAAGTGCAAACCATTGCTCAATATGGTGCTGAAATATGGAAATTACATAATGCTGATGAATATATTGAAAATGTGCATCTGTATGCTCTCCATAAATTCATGGGTGTATGTATAAATACACTATTATATATATTGTGACCCACTCTGACAAAAGGTACAATAAGTCGGGCGAGGCCTTCTGCTGCTGTAGACTGAAAACTCTGAACAGGGACAATTACGTCCATTTTGAGTTTTCCGCGTTTTCATGCTCTATAACCACATTTACACCATGTCCTAACACAATAAAGTCAAATTCAATCGATAAGTATAATTTTTTGTGTGTGTTTTAATGTGTGGTATGTGCTATTATCTGGTCGCTGAAATATTCACAAGTTCCGTAACATTTTGGTGAGCAAAGTACGCTACGCTTTTCTTAAATGTATTTTTCTTTTTTGTTGTTTTGGATGGATGGACAATTAAATAAACAAGGGAAGTATGGAATTTCAGCTGATTTGGTTGATATTTAATGCTTGTTGCTAATGAGTTTCTGACCATACCCTTTCAATTCAGGCCTATTCTCTTCAACACTGTTTTTCTCAAAATGGCTGACTTGACCCCTCTCATCTTTGAAAGCCCATAACTTTTTTTGTTTGTGTAGCCTGAAACTCAACATCAGTACCATTTAAATTCTGAAATTCTAAACTTTATAGTGATACCAAAACCTAAAAATGCCTAAACTGAGACTTATTGTACCTTTTGTCAGAGCGGGTCACATTTGATTTTGATTTATAAAAACACGGGTGGTTTGCCCTATTTGTTTGAATTGAGACATACGCAGTATCAATTACTGTTTGAACATTTTTGAGCATGAATAAATATGCATCGCCATTCAAAGTATGTAAGATGTTGCTGGAATTAGACAGAAAAGGTAAAACTATGTAGGTGACAGGTATTCGTGATTTCTTGTTTCAGTATGGTTTTGGATTTGTTTAGTTGAACCAAGATGTTGAAAATAAAGTAATACTTTGCTATCGTAGTTGACAATGCAGAATGCTGGTGACAGGTTGCGGGAGGCAAAGGGTTAAACCAGTATGATACTATGAAACTACGAGGAAATGAGTATGTATATCTAATGAAAAACTTGATTGTAATCATAATCATACTATGTATTTAGTGCGATTTAATGCACATGTATTTAAACTCATCAGATTGTTCATATATGACTGTTTTGTATTGATTGTGATTTTGGTTTAGTTGTATTGTGTCTCTCTTTCAAGAAAAGGAAGTTTTCCTTTAACTAAACAAATT
>JAPXFY010000023.1:34116680-34126680 GCA_030674185.1 Monoplex corrugatus | reverse complement strand
TGTAAGTTCATTAACATTCCGAATTTCCAAGTTTCTATGTCTGTCTGTCTGTCTGCCTGCCTCTCTGCCTGCTTGCCTGCCTGCCTGCCTGCCTGCCTGCCTGCCTGCCTGCCTGCCTGCCCTGCCTACCTGCCTACCTGTCTGCCTGCCTGCCTGCCTGCCTGCCTGCCTGCCTCTCTCAGTAAATAAATAAACAACGAAACACGAAACGAGATGTTTAATAATAACAACAAAATCATTTTGAGGGTACTTTTCTTTTTTTACTTTTTTTTTATTTTCTCCAGTTTGGTTAGAAAATGTCATCATAGAGTACAACGCACGAAAATACTACCATGAATAAATCACGTTAATGACTGTTTTTATTCATAACAAATCCACATCAGCTCGTTTCGGTAAACATATCCAGCAAATATACATCACGGTGAAGATAATTATACCAAACGATTTCAGTTTTGTTGCTGTTTTTGTTTTTGTTTGTTTATTTGTTTTTTCGTTAGCGATCTGTCAGATACGTGCAGAAAGAAGTTCGCTTGACTTTTGCTTTGCGAACGGAATGCGAATCATACAGAAACATACTAATCTGATAATCTGATTTTTATTAAGCTTGCATCAAAATCATAAATAAAACACGCGATCGCTAATAATTTCTTTCATTTTTTCAACACTCACCAAGATTTGTTTTAAAAATTAGAGTCATGAAAAGTTTTCGTGTGCTTATTCATTATGAATATGCTTTCTTTATAGTTTGTAAATTGTTACATTTGTTATTACACCTCTGAAATTTCTTTTGTCATTCTTTACGAACATGATTTTTTATAGTTTATGAATATGCATTTTGATGCTGTAGTAAAATATTCTTATTTCTTTGGTATTCATGACTATGACGTTTGCATCATCAAAAAAACAAAAAAACAAAAAAACAAAAAAACAAAAAACAACCAAAGAACGGAACATTTGAAAGTGTAAATTTTATGTCAAAATCAGTCGTGAAATATATAATCAGTGAATTTTATTCACGTTTTGTTTCAGTGAACAGACATTAAGATGATTACATACAAAATATAAATAGATGAAAACGAAATAATCAGTTGCGTCATCTTTTGTTTTGATCGGGTTGCGTCGTATTTACTGATAAAAAACGAGACCGTGCATATAACGAATTCTGCTGCTTGGTACAATATGATTACCATGAGGAGCAAAAAAAAAAAAATCTTCAGCTGAAATAACATTATCCTATCAACGCATATAATACTTGCTGTAAAACTCACAAAATGAAAGCAGGGAAACGAAACGAAAAACACTTCTTATCATAGGTATTCAAATAATTCAACAACATATAAATTGTTAACAATGAAGATGTCGTTTTTTTCGGAAAAAAATGTCCATTTTATAGTGTTCGTTAATGGCCGCCATAAACAGTGATATTATTTAAACATATATACAACAAAAGCCATGCGAAAATAAAAATAACACGAAATTAATGAATTAGTAAATACAGTTTTCAAGTTTTCAAAACGATCAGAAAGAAGAAAGGAAGAGTGGGGTGGGGGGGGGGGGGGGGGGGGGGGGGAGGGGGGAGGGGGAGACAGGGAGACAAAGTAACAGATAGACAGACAGACAGACAGTCAGACAGACAGACAAACAGGCAGAGGAAGAGAACACCAGATTCAAATAATAATCGTAAAAATGTTATATTTCAATATGTTTTGTATTAGTGCTGAATAAATGTGTAACATAACAGTTTGTACGTGTAGCCAATCGATAAAAAAGAAGATAGAAAGGAGTAAATGGCATATCAACAATAATAGCAATGATAATGGTCATGATAATAATAATGAATAATAATAATAATGATAATAATAATGATAATAATAATAATACAATAATAGTAATAACAATAATAATAATAATAATAATAGTAAACATTATTTAATATAACAATAACAATAATACTAATATTAAACATAATAATAACAATAATAATAATGACATTTATACAGCGCAAAATGTTGATGCATAAAACAAAAAGAACAAAAAAACAAATAAAAATCAAAACAAAAAAGCGCGAGCTCTCACAATCCACCAAAGCATTCATGGGCAATGACCCCCCCCCCCCCCTCCAGGGTACGAAAACACACCCTGACCAGGAAGAACCGGGGCACAACTGGAGTAGGACAGAGGGGTTGCACGCACAGAGGAGGAAATCACTGCTGGGCAAAAAGGTATATCTTTTAAGTTAGACTTAAGGCAAGACAGAACTTGTCACCAAAACTTTACCAACCAAACAAACGAAAAATACAGTTGAAGAAGCACAAAGAAACACGCACACAAACAAACTAGCAAACAAACAAACAAACAAACAAAAACCTAAGCAATCTACGAGGCCAACTTACAAATTAAAATGGGCCAATCGATCATATCAATCAGTCAATCAATCAATTAATCAACCGACAAACAACAAACAAACTCACAAACAAACAGAAAAAAATACATTATGCATCTGTTTACATATCGATAATAATCATGTGAACAAACAAAAATTGAGAATTTCTCGATGATACACATCTACATTTTTTTTTACTTTCTTCAACAAAATAGGACATCACCATTGCTCGTGTTTCGTTTTACAAAGATATATTTGGATAAGTTGTAAAGGGGGGGGGGGGGGGGGGGGGGGGGGGGGGGGGGGGGGGAAGCGATATCAAGGAAAACATGTCCTGTTATGTGAACACAAACACACACACACACACACACACACACACACACACACACACACAGAAACACACACACAGAACACACACACACACACACACACCACACACACACACACACACACACACACACACACACACACACACACACACACACACACACACACACACACGGCTGGCGGTCAGAAGACCTTTCGAAAATGGACTAGATGAACGTGAAGAGACATCAGTACACACACACACACACACACTCTCTCTCTCTCTCTCTCTCTCTCTCTCTCTCTCTCTCTTTGTGTATAATTCCCTCCTTTCTAACCCAAACTAAATAAACGAAAATCCAGTTGTACACACGTGTATACAATGTTCCCGCAAACACTCTCTCGCTGTTATCTTGTTAGCGTATTTACATATTTATGCATCTATTTAGCTATTTGCTTGTTTCCTGTTTCCAGTTATTATCACTTCAGATCTTTACTACAATGTACTGAAAACAAAGGCGAAAGAATGATTGATGTACAGAGAAGAAGAAAGAAATAAGAGAAATTAAAGAAAACAGAAACAAATATATAAAAAAAAGAGGAAAAATTATGAAACACAAAGGAAGACATAGAATAATTGACATGAAAAATAAAATTCTAAAAAAATCGAAGAAGGCAGAAAGAGGAAACATTATCCTATCAACGCATATAGATCTAATACTTGCTGTAAAACTCACAAACAAGGAAAGCAAAACATAACCAATCCAAAAAAAATAAAATCAAAAAAAAAAAAAAAAAGATTAGGAGGAAAAGTAATGAAATACAAAGGAAGATATATAGGAAGAGAAAAACGAAAACTTGAAAATTAAAAAAAGCGAAGACAACAGAAAAAAAAAAAAAAAAAAACAAGGAAGGAAAAATAACAAATTAAAATTGAATTAATCATAAACATAAAAAAAGGAAAACGTAAAAAAAAAAGATAACAAAAATAAAAATAATATAAATAGAAACAGAAAGATTAATCAAAAGAAAATTAAAATATATGGCCATCAAAATTGTGTTTTTGTCATTGTTGTGAACTATATTTTATAGGATGGGAAGAGAAGGAGCTCAAAAAGAGAAAAAGAAAAAGACATGGCAAAAAAGAGAAAGGGATAAAAAAAAAAAAAAACCAAGAAAGAGAAAATGATGAAGACAAAATGAGAAAGGAAGACGGAGAGAGAGAGAGAGAGAGAAAAAAAAAAGAAAACAAAGAAAAAGAAGAAGGGGAGGAGGAGGAGAACGAGGAGAAAGAAGAAAAAGAAAAAGACGATGGTGAAGAAGAAGAAGAAGAAGAAGAAGAAGAAGAGATGGTGAAGAAGAAGAAGAAGAAGAAGAAGAAGAAGAAGAAGAGAGAAGAAGAAGAAGAAGAAGAAGAAGAAGAAGAAGAAGAAGAAGAAGAAGAAGAAGAAGAAGAAGAAGAAAGACGATGGGAAGAAGAACAAGAAGAAGAAGAAGAAGAAGAAGAAGAAGAAGAAAAGAAGAGAAGAAAGAGAAAAAGAGAAGAGAAAAGACGATGGTAAGAAGAAGAAGAAGAGAAACAGGAGAAGAAGAAGAAGAACGAGGTGAAGAAGAAGAAGAAAGAAACAGGAGAAGAAGAAAAGAAGAGAAAGAAGAAGAAGAAGAATAGAGAAGACAAGAAAAATCGGAAAAAAAGAATATAGAGAGAAAAACAAAGAAAGAAGAAGAAGAAGGTAAAAAAAAAAAAAAAAACGAAAATGAATAAGAAGAAGCAAAAGAAAAGAAGAAAAAAAAGAAAAAAGAAAGAAGAAAGAAAGAAAATAGAAAGAAGAGTGAAGACAAAGAAGTACAGAAAAGGCAAGGGAAAGGAACGAGGAAACAAAAATACCACCACCACCACCACCACCACCCCCCCCCCAAAAAAAAAGAAAAAAAAAAAGAAAAAGAAAAGAAAAAAAAAAGAAAAAGAAAAAAAGTAAAAGAAAAAACAAAAGAAGAGAAAGGAGGGGGGAAAATATGAAGAAAGAGACACATACAAACAGAGAGAAAGAGAGAAAGAGAGAGAGACAGAGATAGAGACAAAGACAGACAGACAGACAGAAAAATAGAGACAGCAAGACAGAGAGACATAGCGAGAGAGGGAGAAGACAGACAGAGAGACAGAGAGACAGAGACAGAGACAGAGAAACAGAGAGAGAATAAAGAAGAAGACGAAGAAGAAGAAAGAGAGAGGACAGGACAGAAGAAAAGAAAATAGAAAAAGGAACAAAAAGGAGCCATGAGACTAGAAACATTATTGAGAAAAAAAAAAAAAAAAACGAAGGAAAAAGGAAAGGGAAAAAAGACACTGGCTTCTCTGTTGTCGTCTTCAGCCAGAACGTGATATCATGTGACTTCATCATATCGCAGATCTGACGTGATGTCACATCCATCGCGCGCTCCAGGAAAGGTTTACCTCCCTTCATGTCACGTGCTTTGTCAGCGCGCGCTTCAGACTCGGGTCACGCCGCTTCAATCTTGTGGTCGCCGCCGCACGCTATGTAGGGGACTCTTTGACACACACACAGACACACAGACACACACACACACACACACACACACACACACACACACACACACACACACACACAGAGGTAGACAGACATACGGACGGACAGACAAACTGGCAGACATACACATTCACGTGCACATGTACTACCCACGCACGAACGAACACACGCACGCACGTACGCGCGTGCCCCTCACCGGCCGGCCCCTTTTTCATAAGACTTCCCTGGTCCGACTCCCAAATAGACACAGACAGAGAGCTAGAGAGCTAGAGAGAGAGAGAGACAGGAGAGAGAGACAGAGAGAGAGAGAGAGAGAAAGAAAGAGTGAGAGGAAAGGAGAGAGAGAGAGAGAAAGAGAGAAAGAGAGACAGACAGACAGAATGACAAAGTGGGGGAAAGTAAAGGATCATGATGAAAGACAAAAAAAAAAAAAAAAAGGAAAGAAGAAAAGAAAAATACAAGAAAAATAATAGAGAGAAAAGAATTAGAGGAAAGTATCTTTAACAAGAAAACAATTAGAAGAAAAACAAGAAACGAATAAAGAAAAAAAAAAGATTTAAAAAAAATAGTAAAGAAACAATACACTAGAAAACAAACAAAACGAGAAAAAAAAAACCCACTAAAGAAATGAGAGGCATTTTTAAGAGGGAAAAAAGAAAAAGTAACCAAAAAAGAATGAGGAATAATGTGAAAAATAGAACAATTTGTTTTTGTTTTGTTTGATTTTGGTTTATTTTGGTTTAAAAAGACAGGAAACGAGGAGAGACAAACAAGAAACAGAGAGAGGAAAGAGTTTGGTAAACAGAGGAAATTGTGGAGAAGAAAAGGAAGGATAAAAAAAAGAAAAAGAACACACACACACACACACATATACACACACACACACACACACACACACACACATACACACACACACACACACACACACACACACACACACACACACACATTATGTAAACCAAACTATACTCACATTGTAACCCCCCCCCCCACCCCCAACCTCACTTCCTTCACAACACCACAACCGACAGCAACAAACGTTTACATCACAACAAGGGAAATAACTATAACACAAAAAAGACAATGAGGTAGACAGTTTCTTCCCTTGTCAATTAAATTGGCTTTTCGACCCTGCTGGCAACTGTGACCACAATATTAAAAATCAAAAGAAAAAAATTAAAACAAAAATCACGTTAAAAGTTATTTTTTCTTAAAATTCATTTTGGCTGAACAAATTCATCGATAGTCCGAAAGAGGTTTATGGCTCTCTGATAAGTAGTTAAATACATTCATTCATTCGTTCGTTAAAAAAAAAAGAAATTACAAAAATCGAGCAGGGGAGATAAACATTACAGGCGGATGGCGAATGGAAAACATGGGAAAGATGTACAAACCGATTAAAGATCTCTTTCTCTTTGTCTTTCTCGTTTTTTTGTTTGTTTGTCTGTTTTTTTTGTTTCGTTTGTTTGTTTGTTTTTTTGTTGTTTTTTGCTTTCTTTCATTTTTCTTCACGCTCAACACAAGATTGACTTACAGCGTGACAGTGACTGAGCCATTATTGACAATACTAAAACAATTGTCTATATATTTATACATAAATACACCTCGTACACTCATGCACACACAGTACATGTAATTACACAGACAGGCCAAGACAGGCTCTATGAATATTTGAATATTTTTGTTCTGAAAACATAATAATTCTGCAGCATTTTATATTGGTATTGAATTCAGTTTTCAGTCCTTTGCGGCAATATGCAGTCAGGTTAAAAGATTAACACAATATAGCTGTTTACATTTGTTACTTGGAGGAGCAACCGTGGAGTATTTTTTCCTTTTCTTTTTTTTGTGAAATTAGGTAAATGTTCGGAGCAACATCAGTCAAAAACATAACACACACACACACACACACACACACACACACACACACAACACGAACACACATACACAGAACCGAGCGCATCACACATACACACGCAGGGAGACACACTTAAAGCGCGCACATACACAAATAGAAAAAAAAGTAAAGCACTCAACGAAAAAATAAAAAGTTTAACAAAGGTCAAAAATCGGTCTGAAGCGCGCACACAAATGCTCGCACATACTCACACTTACACACATATAAACACACACACGCGTATACAAACACACACACACACGCGTATACAAACACACACACACACACATAAATGCACACACGCACATAAACACACACACGCTCATAAACACACATATACATAAAAAAAAAAACACACACACACACACACACACACACACACACACACACACACACACACACACACGACAAGAAATGTTGTGACCTACATCGATCACTTTGTTGATCAAAATGTGTACCGTATTTAATCGTTCAGCTCCATACAGCGCTGTGCTCTCGATGGTAACAGATAAAGTAGTCCCACACCCCACCCCCAATCCCTTTTCAGTTGCTTCAGGAGAAGTTACACACACACACACACACACACACACACACACACACACACACACACCACCACCACCACCACCACCACCACCACACCACACCACACCTCATCATACTCAGAATCCTTTTCTGTATAAAGTCAAGGAATTGTAGCTGTGTTTAAAAATCCCACCCTGGAGCAGCACTGTAATTTAAAACACACACACACACACACACACACACACACACACACACACACACACACACACACACACACACACACACACACACACACACACACACACACACACACACACACATTAAAACATAAAAAAATTCCAGTTTCTTTGTAGCCTTGAAGTTCTGGCCTGACATTCAGACCCAATCTTGAAGTTCTGGTCTCACAAACAGACCTACCTCAAAATTCTTGTCTCACAAACAGACCTACCTCAAAATTCTTGTCTCACATACAGACCTACCTCAAAATTCTTGTCTCACAAACAGACCTACCTCAAGGTTCTGGTCTCACACACAGACCTACCTCAAGGTTCTGGTCTCACACACAACCCAACCTTTAAGGTTCTGGTCTCACATAAAGTCCCAACCTTGAAGTTCTGGTATCGCAGAAACCACCAGCACAGGAGTTCTGATTGCACCTAAAGACACAGCTTTGAAGTTCTGGTGTCCCACAAGGACCCAGCGTTGAAGTTTTGACTTTGTTGGAAGAATTATCTTTGTCCTTCTGATGTAGTTTTTCGTCCTTAAAATTCTCGTCTTCTTGAAAGATGCATGATCTTAAAAGTTCTGATTTTTTTCTAATTTTTGTTTTTTTTCTTTAAATTTTGGATACATACAAAGGTCTGGCATCGGTGCTTGAAGTAGTGAATTTGCCTAATGATTCAGTGTGTGTTGTTGAAGCTCGGTTCCTGCTAAAGATCCAGTGTGGACAGCCTTCAGGTTCTGGTGCCTATCAATCGAAATTCTGGTTTCACTGACTGAATAGTAATTATGATCCAAAGTGTGCCTGAAATGCACTAGAAAGTATCATGTTTGGAAACCTTTTGTGAAACAGCTTACTGTTTACAGACGAATAGGGTGTGGCTCCCAACGTGCTGAACTACGATATTTTGGGTACAGAACAGAACACGATAAATCGAGTTTGTTTGTTTTTTTTATCTGACTGTCCTTGTAAAATGACAGACCATAATCATTCAGTTCTACATATCACTATTCTTGCTTTTGAATCTGTGATCACTGAAGAAGACACAGAACAAAACAAAACAAACAAACACACACAAAAAAACACAAAAAGAAATCAAGAAAAAGAAACAAACAAATTCTACCACAATCTCCAACAACCACAAAACAATGGCTGTTAAGGTAAAACTTCATCAGAAACGAACCATCGATGCAGCTGATATAATGTTAAACATTATCAACGCAGTACGTAATGTCATTCAATTTAACGTCTTTCTTTCATTTTTTTCTTCTCCCATCACTGTATCATCCAAGTCCATAGTTGACGTTTTACAACAAAACGTTCATTTTATTCCCGTCAGGTGTATATATACTAGTTGAAAAAAAGTCCAGTTTCACAGACAAAGCATATCATTCCATGACAGTTCAAAATACTGTTTGAAGAAATTCAGTTCCACAGAATCAAAATGAAAACAAAAAAGTAATCCAGTTTCGGAGAACTTTAAACACGGGCAAAGCATTCCGATTTGAGTCACTTCAAATACTGCTTGAAGAAATTCACAGAATCAAAAACACTAGGTTTGAAAAAGAAAACTGAAAGTAATCAAAAACAATCAAACCAATAAAACCGGGTTTCACAAAAAAACTTGAACAGTAATTCTAGAAATCCGGTTTCAAGGGAAACTGAAAATACCAAAAGGGAAGAAATTTAAGGTGTCCTCGAATTTCAACCACTGGTTCAACAAAGTCCGCTTTAAGCGAAGACGAACACGCTTAACTCGACTGCTCATTACCCGAATCCGAATTGTCACTGTGGCGACAGTCGATCTCTTTTTTCAGCACCTTACACGAGCTGTTCAGCTCCTGTATGGCTAACTTCTCCTTCTTCAGTTTCATTCGTCGGTTCTGGAACCAGATCTTGATCTGACGTTCCGTCAAGCAGAGCGCATGCGCGATCTCGATCCTTCGCTTCCGGGTCAGGTAGTGGTTGAATTGGAACTCCTTCTCCAGTTCTAGGGTCTGGTACCGGCTGTACGTTTGCCTCCCTCGTCTCCTCTGGGCAGAATTGGGACCTGAAACAAGAATGGAACGAACACTTGAAGATGAGGTCAAACATGTCCAAATCTGTTTTGTCTCTCTCTGTCT
>JAPXFY010000023.1:34104180-34111680 GCA_030674185.1 Monoplex corrugatus | reverse complement strand
TGTGGTGTGTGTGTGTGTGTGTGGTGTGTGTGTGTGTGTGTGTGTGTGTGTGTGTGTGTGTGTGTGTGTGGTGTGTGTGTGTGTGTGTGTGTGTGTGTGTGTGTGTGTGTGTGTGTGTGTGTGTGTGTGTGTGTTGCGTATACGCACGCGCATGCAACGAGCGTGTCCTGTGCTGGGTTATGACAAACCATCTGTGATAATCTTTTGGGGCAGAGGGGCAGAAGAGGATAATCTTACCGAATACAAACACTGTAACAATCAAGGAGTAATGATAAAACTAACAAGCAAACAGAGATATGTGGGAGTTACAGGCATAAAACAATCGGTCTTAAAATTGTGTGTGTGTGTGTGTATGTGTGTGTGTGTGTGTGTGTGTGGTGTGTGTGTGTGTGTGTGTATGTGTGTGTCTGTGTGTGTGTGTATGTGTCTGTGAATGTGTGTGTGTGTGTGTGTGTGTGTGCGTGTGTCTGTCTGTCTATCTGTCTGTCTGTGTGTCTGTGTGTCTGTGTATACCACGAGCAGTGAGACTTAACCTTTTTAACGCTCGGTTGATTTCGGTCAGTGAGTGATACTTGCGTTACAAACCAAAAGGCATCAAGCCACATTAGTGTCAGCAGCAACTTAATGCCTTTTGGGATATGATACTGGCAATGAAAGTGTCAATGTTACTCTATTTTCCAACGGTAAAAGCTAGAAGCTCGAAGTCGAGTTTCAAACTTGCCGTTGTTAATCTACATATATCTGCCCAGAAGTAAAGATACTGAAAAAAGAAATGTATCTATAGACCTGTTTAAGAACAACAACAAAAAAGAAAAGAAAAGAAAAAAACACCAAACAGAATGACAAACTAGCAAAGTAAATAGACCTCTGACTCCACAAAATGAATGGAACAAAAACAAATAAGCAAGCAGGCAAAAAAGCAAACATACAGACAGACAGACAGAGAGACAGAGAGACAGACAAACAAGCAAGCAAACAAACAAACAAACAGAAAACCAACCAAACCAACAAACAAACAAACAAACGAACAAAAGAACAGAAAAACAATCAAAGAAACAAACAAACACACGAACAGATAAACACACAACCAAAAGAAACACACACACACACACAACCAACAAAACAAACAAAACAAATAAACAAGCAAACAACCAGTCAAACAAACCAACAAACCAACAAAAACAACAACAACAACAAAACAGGGAAAACAGACAAACAAACAAAACAAACAAACAAAAGAGCCCCCTTTGAAAGAAAGACAGAGAACCAAACAAGTGGTCATCCACAAACACATGGAAATGAAAAAAAGAAACATGGGAGATAATTCTCAAGAGTTATGTCCTTTGATTAATATTATAAAAATTCTCCCTGCTTCCCTCTTATTTCTTTGAAAAAAAAGAAAGAAAAAACAAACAAACAAAAAACACGAGAACATAATACACAATACTCAAAACAAAACGCACGCGTACATTAAACACGCGTTCTCTCATTCTATTTTCCAGTGTTTCAGTCCCTATTTCGCTTGAACGCCAGCATAAGTCATTCATTTTTCTTCCAGTCAAGCACCACTCCACTACGGCCAACACTACTACTACCAGCCACCAGCACAGCAACAACAACAATAACAACGAAAGAATGTAGACCCTAAGCGTGCCACTGACACCGCGACAAGACAAATGAAGAAAGAGAAGACAAAAAAGAAAAAGTACAGAAGCAATTTCAAGGATGTCCAAGAGGCTCGACCCGTCAGTCCTTCACATGATAAATGTCAAGTGACCACTGTCGCCATCGTTGTCCACCTCGCGTGGTCAGCACGCTCTTGACACGGGCCTGTGACACCGGCCATCACCCCACCCCCTCCCCATCCCCCCTCCGCCAACCACCACCATCATTTTTGACCGTTTCCTTATCCCCCCCCCCTCTCCCACCCCTCCAAACCCCCTATCTCCACTCATTTCTGACCTTTCACATTGCTTATATGTAAATGAGAGTGACCGCCAGGGACCTTATGGCGGGCCCCAGCAGCTCGGTTAGTTTGAGCATTGGATTCACATGGTAATGGTTGTGGGTTCGAATCCCGGGGTGCGCTATATTAAAACTGGCCCTCACACTGTCCCATCTTAACATCATTGTTGTTCTAGTGGTGTCAGTATAGGATTAGATAAGCCCCCCCCCCCTTCCCCCACTTCCCTGGGATGGTTATCCCCGTCGGCCATATCACCTGAGAGGTGTGTGGGTCTCGACGTAAAAAAAACTGAACCAAATCAATCAATCAATCAGGGACCATAATCATTGTCAAAGTGAAGTAAATGCGGGTAAATGAAGAGAATGAACGCGAGTTTGTCTCCCTTGCAAGGTTAAAAACAAACATAAAAAAAACACGAAGAGACAAAAATATACACTTTTTTAAATTTACAAAATAAATTTGTCTGGTCTAAATTACAAAACGAAACGAAAGAGAAATCTTTGAAGAAGAGTAATCACCAAGGGCCCATTATCACTGTCAAGTAAAGTAAATGCGAGTACCTGAAGAGAATAACAGTGAGTTTGCCTTCCTTGCAAGGTAAGAATAAATTACCATGCTGAGACCTTTACTTGACAGAATAAATTTGTTTGGTCTAAAATGCAAAACGAAACAAAACAAAAAAATCTTTGAAGGAAACAACAGAAATAGAAAGAAAACGAAAAAAAAAAGCCATTTGTCAAGCCACGAAACACACTTATACACACACTCACGCACACACACGCACACGCACACGTGCAAGCATGCACGTGTATGTGTTGTGTGTGTGTGTGTGTGTGTGTGTTTGCGTATATATGTGTGTGTGTAAGTGTGTATGTGTGTGTGTGTGTGTATGTGTGTGTCTGTGTGTCTGTGTGAAGAGAGAGAGAGAGGATGAAACAGAGAAAGTGAGAGAGAGTGTGTGTGATGACAGACAGACAGACAGACAGTGAGCCAGAGACAGACAGACAGACATAGACACAGACACAGACACAGAGACACACAAGACACACAGACAGAGATAGCCAGAGGAAGTACAGAGATGGAGAGATACAGAAACACAGACAGACAGATACTTAGAGACAGAGACACAGAGACAGAGACGCAGATAGAGATTTAGAGAGAAAGACACAGACACACAGACAGAAAAGAAATAGAGACACAGAGAGACAGAGACACAGTGACAGAGAGATATAGAGAGACACAGAGAGCAGAGACAGAGAGACATACAGAAACAGAGACAGAGAGACGTAGAGACGAAGAAAGGCACAGTATAGAGAGCCATACAGAGAGAAGAGAGAGAGAGAGAGAGAGACAGACAGACAGACAGAAGCAGAAATAGAGACAAAGAGACAGAGAGACAAAGAGATAGAGAGACAAAGAGACAAAGAGACAGAGAGACAAGAGACAGAGAGCAAAGAGACAGAGAGACGAGAGAGAGACAAAGAGACAGAGAGACAAAGAGACAGAGAGACAGAGAGACAAGAGACAGAGAGACAAAGAGACAGAGAGACAGAGAGACAAAGAGACAGAGAGACAAAGAGACAGAGAGACAGAGAGACAAAGAGACAGAGAGACAGAGAGACAAAGAGACAGAGAGACAAAGAGACAGAGAGACAAAGAGACAAGAGAGAGAAAAAGACAGAGAGACAGAGAGACAAGAGACAAAGAGACAAGAGAAAGAACAAAGAGACAGAGAAAGAGACAGAGAAGACAAAGAGACAAAGAGACAGAGAGACAAAGAGACAGAGAGAGACAGAGAGACAAAGAGACAGGAGACAGAGAGACAAGAGAAGAGACAAAGAGACAAGAGAAGACAAGAGACAGAGAGACAGAGAGACAGTGAGACAGAGAGACAAAGAGACAAGAGACAAGAGACAGAACAGAGAACAAAGAGACAGAGAGACAAGAATGAGACAGAGAGACAAAGAGACAGAGAGACAAGAAGAGAGACAGAGAGACAAGAGACAGAGAGACAAGAGACAGAGAGACAGAGAGAACAGAGAGACAGAGAGACAGAAGAGACAGGAGACAGAGACAAAGAGACAGAGAGACAAGAGAAGAGAGACAGAGAGACAGAAAGACAGAGAGACAAGAGACAGAGAGACAGAGAGACAGAGAGACAGAGAGACAGAGACAAGACAGAGAACAGAAGAGACAGAGACAGAAGAGAGAAGAAGAAAGACACAGAACACAGAGACACAGAAAACAGGACACATAAAAATAGAGACACAGAGAGAAAAAAAACAAGAACACAAGACACAAAAAGAGAGAACGAGATTTACACTAGCACCACTCGGCAAACCATCTTCCTTCACACTCATATCTCTTTCTCCTGCAACAGTTCCTGTGTCTCTCTACTCCCACGCCGCTCATTACGGCTCTATAACACAGCCCCCAGCCCCCAGCCCCCAGCCCCACCGATGATGAAGCTGAGGTCATCATGACAGCAGTGCATGAAGAGCCCACAGACGCTGGGGCAACATTCTTCACAATGCTGTCATTATGTGGTCAGCTCGCCTATCAGCTTTCAGTTCTCTGGGCTCCTCTCGAAAGGTATGATTAGCTCAGATAGATTCAACGTCTTTGGAGAAGCGCGACGAATGCGGACGAGACGCGACATCCAGATGCAGCGTATAGTTTGGCAGACAACGCTCTACAGAAGCGACGCTGATCAGAGAGAGAGTGGAGGGATCGAGAGAGGCAAGACAGATAGAGAGAGAGAGAGAGAGAGAGGGGGGGGGGGAGAGGAGAGAGAGAGAGAGAGAAAGGAAGAGAGAGAGAGAGAGAGAGAGAGTAGAGAGGAGAGAGAGAGAAGATGAGAGAGAAAGGATGAGAGAGAGAGAAGAGAGAGAGAGGGAGAGAAAAAGAGAGGAAGAGAAGAGAAGAGAGAGAGAGAGAGACAGACAGACAGACAGACAAAACAGACAGACAGACAGAGGAGAGACGGACCGACAGACAGATACAGAGAAACAGAGAGACAGAGACACAGACAGAGAGAGAGAGAGTAAAGAGAACACAGAGAAACAAAGAGAAGAGAGAGAGAGAGTGAGAGAGAGAGAGTGTGTGTGTGTATGTGTGTGTGTGGAGAGAGAGAGAGGAGAGGAGAGAACAGACAGACAGACAGCAGAAGAGGGGGAGGGAGAGAAGAAGAGAGAGAGAGAGAAAGACAGAGACAGAGAGAGAAGAGAGACTAAGGTGGGAACGGACAGAGATAAGCGACAGACAGACAGACAGACAGACAGAGAAGAGAGAGAAGAGAGAGAAGACAAAACCTAAGATGTATCGAGACGTACCCCCGAGAGAGAGAGAGAGAGAGAGAGAGAAGAGAGAGAAGAGACAGAGACAGAGACAGAGACAGAACAGACAGACAGACAGACAGACAGACAGACAGACAGGACAGACAGACAGAGACAGAAAACCAGAGATAGAGAGACAGAGAGATGGATACGATGATGCGAGAATAATCAGAATTTTTAGTGGAGCACTGAGAAATCAAAACTGTTAGATGAACTGAGAAACTGTGTTGATATGGACTTCCACTTCGGATAAAAGAGAATGCGGGACAGGGCTTTTAACTCTACTCTTTACGTTCATAATAAATTATATTCTGGCTTTTTAACCAGAGTCTAGAGATATAAACACCTGCGTCACCTGTTGGGTCAGCAAATTTGAGCAACATCTTCAATGACAAATCCGTAGAATAGATGAGACTCAATCGTGCGTGGTTCCAGTCTTCCCAACGAGTCTGAAAACTCATTCCTGGTGTCAGCTTAGTATTTCATAGTCCCGTTCCCTCTCACGCCCACCCTCCTTCCTCCTTCCTTCCTCAAGACTTTTTTGCCGGTGCAAAAGTTTAATTTTCAGTTTGTTTCTCAAGATGACGTCTCCGCGCTCGGAACGAATTCCATGTGCACTAACATCTCAAGTGCCATGTGTATGGTGATCATAGCACAAGCCTTTTTAACCCTGCGCATTAACCCATGAGCTGGCCAGGTCCTGAGGCCCTACCTAGACTATGTTTTACCTAGTCTGTATTTTATACTGGTATTTTATCAGCCTATCAGTGGAATGATCTTGGTTGCATGTAAATGACATGTGCATCTGTGTATCTTACTTTCACTGTTTTAGCGCAGGCACAAGGCGTTTGCCAGATAATTAGTGAGTAGATTTGTCTGAGCAGAGCGCATACGGAATTTTCCGAGTGCGATGAATCCCATAAGGACAGCTGCAATATCTTAACTCTATATGCATGAAATGGCGAGGCAATGTTCCGCCTGTTCTGAGCAGCCGGCATTTTGCCAAACTCGTTCCGGAAAAAGATCATGCACGTGCTCGGCTAAGATCAAGGCCACTTATTTCACAGACTATATGCACAACCGATGCCGATTTTTTTTTTAAAGAAAATTGAAAAAAAAAAAAAAGTGTTCTGATTTTTTCTTGAATGCTTATAAGCACGTTCTTTAACCTTTTAACTTTTGCATCCCATCCACCAACTGCAAAAACTTAACCCTTTGACTCCCTCACCCTATCCACCAGCTTCCTGCAGGAATATGATGGATAGGGTGTGTGGGAATTAAAGGGTTATTTTTCTTTTTGCTCTGTTACCATGGTTGACCTTGCGGGATACTGGTGGACAGGGTGTGGGAGTCAAAAGGTTTTACACACACTATGCAGAGGGAATGTCGCGGCGCAGTCTTCATACTCCGTCTTTGGTGAGAGTGCCTGCTGGGTGTTTTCAAGTTTCCATGATCTATCAGATACTGACATAACTTATAGAATCTTTAACGTGCATATGTGGTGTTTTCCGTGCGCATGAACTCGAAAGGGGTTTAGACACTCTGTAGTATCATCATCATCATCATCATCAAGTGCCTTGCCACATGGCGTTGGCGATCATGGCCATGTAGATGCACCTGTCCCTTGTTGCTGCAAGCACATCATCCACACTCTTTGTCCTCAGCCACTCTGCAAGTCCGTCCAGTAATTTTTCCCTGGTTCTACCTGGTGCTCTCTTTCCTTCAAGCTTTACTGTTGTCACCAGGTGCTCCAATTCCCCTTTCCTCATAAATTGGCCTATAAATGTTGCCTGTCTTTTCCTAATTTTCCTTAACAATGATCTTGTCTGCACATGTTATGACCTGGAAAATCAAAAACATGTCCACCCTTTATTCACCAGGTGGGAAGTACCCTGGCAGGATCGAACCGCAGACCTTCTGACTGAAAGTGTTGATGTCTTACCCACTTGGCTACAGCAACCGTGGTAATTCAGAGACTTTACACAGCCGACGCCGACAAACATGCTGTATGGACTGACATTACATTTCTTGTCGGCGTGTCAGTACTGGGGGGTCGGTATGCCACACCAGTGTTGTCTCGTGTTACATTTAGTCCTCTTCTCCCACTGGACGAAGCAGAGGGAGTTTCAGTTTTTTCTCATAATTTTGTATTTGGTGTTTGTTGTGATCTTACATTCACGCTTGACAAAGGTCAGTTGG
>JAPXFY010000023.1:34084180-34086680 GCA_030674185.1 Monoplex corrugatus | reverse complement strand
GTAGACAATTACGTCTGGAAGCAGTTCCAATTAAAACAGAAAACGTATGATAAATGTCACATGAACTTTGAAGTTAGCAAAATACTTAAGCAGCTTCATGCCAGCAGAATTATACAATCCCTTATGTATAGATGGAAACTTGATGCATTCAAAACAAAATGCACCAAGAACATAGTATGTCTGTGTGGAAAGAAGATAACACATAGTCATATTCTTTCTTGCGTTGAGGTAAAACGACATATTCCAACACTATCTATGAGTACAGTTTCTGATATATTTGCCTCATCATCATTACTGTATGAATTATTTGTAAGCCTGTCAAAAAGTCCTATAGCGAATTACCTTTAAAATGTTATTTCACTTGTTCATTGTTATGGTTAGTTAATTATTAGTTTTATTTTTTTTCTTCGTTTCTTCCAGATATTTATCAATTTTGTTTGTTAGTTTGTTTTGTTTAAATCGTTAATTATGGTAACATTATTTGTTAGTTTTACCTTCCTCTCTTCAAAACAGTTGTTTTCTGGATCATCTTTTCTCAAGTTCAAAATTGACAATTTTCAAATATTCTCTTCACTCCTCCTGTTATCATCCCCCCCCCCCTTTTTGTTTTGTTTTGTGTGTGTCTAAAATCACTTTAGTGAATAGACATTAAATCAAAGACCACCACCACACACACACACACACACACACACATATATATATATATATATATATATATTATATATATATTATATATATATACATGTATACGCACATGCACACACACCTCTCTCTCTTTCTCTCTCTCTCACATACACACACATACACACAAACTCACACACATACATACACACAAACACACACACACACACACACACACAAAGACACACACACACACACACACCACACACACACACACACACACATACACACACACATCGATTTTGTACCTATGAGTCAGTGACGGTTCCAATTTCATTAAAAACAAAAATGCTAGTATAACAACAACATGAATACATAAACAAATAAATAAATAGATAAATAAATAAATAAATAAATAAATAAATAAATAATACAGAAAGAAAGACAGACAGACAGACACACAGAAAGAAAGAAAAAAAATGAAAAGAAATAAAACAAAAAACGGCGACGTACACCATTTCCGCGTGGCTTAGCCTCAAAGCCTTCGTTCTTTTCTATCCTTCTTCATTTTAAAAAAAAAAAAATTCTTTTCTTTTTTTTTTTTTCTTTTTTCTTTCCTTTCTTTTCTTTTCTGTTCCTATTTTTCCCCGTCTTTTTTTTCGTTCCTCTATTTCTCCTTCTCCTGTCTGTCTATCTCAAGCTTGATTCTCTACTCATTTCGTGCCTCACGCGAGGACGGCCCGGCAGAGAGAAACCAGAGCGAGGCTCACATTAAGGTTTTCCCGGGTACAGTTTCCTCCGTGTGTTCAGAATAATGGAACTCCCCTCCCTCCCTCAGTCCCCTCCCCTCCCCTCCCCCTCCCCTTCCCTCTTACCCTAGCACATACTCCCTCTCTCTTCTTTGCCCATCCTGTCTCTCTCTCTCTCTGTCTCTCTCTCTCTCTCTCTGTCTCTCTCTCTCTCTGTCTCTCCGTGTCTCTGTGTCTCTGTCTTTGTCTCTCTCTGTCTCTATCTCTATCTCTGTCTCTGTCTGTCTGTCTGTCTGTCTTTTCTCTCTTCTGTATCTCTATATCACTGTCACGGTCAACCTCTCTATTGATTCTGTTTTTCCGTCTGTGTGTGTCTGTGTGTATGTGTGTCTTGTCACTGTCTGTCTATTTGTTTGTCTGTCGGTGTGTCTGTCTGACTCTGTCTGTCTCTGTCTGTCTCTGTCTGTCTGTCTGCCTGCCTGTCTGTCTGTCTGTCTCTTTCTCTCTCTCTCTTTCTTTCTTTCTTTCTCTCTCTCTCTCTCTCTCTCTCTCTCTCTCTATATATATATATATATATATATATCTCAACCTCATTGTCAACCTCTCTAATAGTTTATCCGTCTCTGTGTGTGTCTATCTGTGTGTCTGTGTGTATGTGTGTCTTGTCACTGTCTGTCTGTGTATTTGTCTGTGTGTTTGTATGTTTCTCTCTCTCTCTCTCTGTGTCTCTCTTTCTGTTTCTCTCTCTCTCCGTTTCTATCTGCCTGTCTCTGTGTGTGTGTGTGTCTGAGTGTGTGTGTGTGTGTGTGTGTGTGTGTGTGTGTCTCTCTCTCTCTCTCTCTCTGTCTCTGTCTCTCTCTCTCTCATTCTCTCTCTCTCCCCTCTCTCTCTCTCTCTCTCTCTCTCTCTTTCTCTCCTCGACGGAACGCGTAAATGGTATAAAGAAATAAGGAACAAACAAACAAACAAAAACAAACAAAAAAGACACACATACATTCACACGCATATTTTGTGTCTGTGTGTATGTCAATATGTCAATCTTCGTGAGTGTATGTCAATCTCTCTCTCTCTCTCTCTCTCTCTCTCTCTCTCTCTCTCTCTCTCTCTCCTCTGTGTGTCTCCCTCTCTCT
>JAPXFY010000023.1:34071680-34076680 GCA_030674185.1 Monoplex corrugatus | reverse complement strand
ACTTGTTACTGTAAACAAATGTCATGTGTATAGAATAGCAACGGCATGTTTGAAAAATGGCTTCTAGCCAATAGCTTTTACCGTTGAAAAATAAAGCATCATTGTCATTGTCATTGTCATTGTCATTGTCTCTCTCTCTCAAATTTATAACATGTTTGACATTGTATGTGGTATGTTTCATCTGTTGTAGTTGTTGTTGTTTTATATGCGTATATTGTGTGTGTGTGTGAGTGTGTGTGTGTGTGTGCATGTGTATGTGTGTGTGTGTGGTGTGTGTGTGTATGTGTGTGTGTGTGTGTGTGTGCATGTGTATGTGTGTGTGTGTGTATGTGTGTGTTTACGTGTGTGTGTATGTGTGTGTGTGTGTGTGTGTGCATGTGTATGTGTGTGTGTGTGTATGTGTGTGTTTACGTGTGTGTGTGTGTGTGTGTGTGTGTGTGTGTGTGTGTGTGTGTGTGTGTGTGTGTGTGTGTGTGTGTGTGTGTGTGTTTAAAGTAGCAAGGATTAGCTGTATATATGATCATGACGCTCTATCAACAAAAACGTCAAAAATGTACATGTTGATGTTCTGCTAACATCCGATCCCAGCTCCTCGTCTTTACACACACACACACACACACGCACATGCACACACACACACACACACACACACACACACACACACACACACACACACACACACACACTCACACACACATACACACACACACACACGCACACACACACAACGCACACACAACGCAGACGCAGGCACACCCACATACACACATACACACACACACACACACACACACACACACACACACACACACACACACACACACACACACACACACATTCACACGAATCGTAGTCGATTACCGTTAAGCCCAATGCCCTACTTACACACACACACACACACACACACACACACACACACACACACACACCCCACACATACACACACACACACTCACATACACACAAACACACACGTCCCCCCCCCTGCCCCTTTCCCCGTCTAATATCACTTATAGCGAAAAGACGTTAAATCAAAGAACGAACGAAGGAACACACACACACACACACACACACACACCACACACACACACACACACACACACACACACACACACACACACACACACACACACAACATACACACACACACACACACACACACATACACACACATACACACACACACATCCTCCCACCACCCCCACCCCATCCCACCCCCACCCCACCCCCCCCCACCCCACTTTTTCCCCAACAGGAGAAATTGCAAAAATCCAGGGGAGCGAAGCATATGAAGATAGTGGAGGGTTTCGGGTGGGTGTTCTCAGCTGGCAAGGAGGTCCCACCAGAAATCAGAGAGACCACCAAGTACCTTTGCCCAGAAGACGCTGGAATCCGTGCTGGGACCGACAGAGAGTGGTGTGGGTGAAACAGTTCATAGCCATACATTGTTCCTCCCCTCCTCGCCTCCTGCCTCTTGCCTTCTGCAACTCTGCGAGTTCCTTCTGGAAATCTCTTTGGGAGGCTATCGTACATCATCATGTCATATGGTGTGAATTTATCATGGCTTTTTATTTTTTCTCTTTCCTTTTTTTTTCTTTTTTAAAGCATGTTATGCTTCGTGCTGTATGGTGTGTTGAGATGAGAGTAATAACTGTTTTGCTCTGCAAGATTTTCATTATCATCATCATCATCATCATCATTATCTCTCTGTCTCTCTCTCTGTCTGTCTCTCTGTCTCTCTCTCTCTCTCTCTCTCTCTCTCTCTCTTTCTCTGTCATGCTTGACGTTTACCTTTTTTTTCAAATATTCTTAGGCTATATCTGTGTAAAGTATTAAGGAGTGCCATCCTTCAGTAATAATTGTTTTAACTCTCCCTCCCTCTTTCCCTCCCTCCCTCCCTCTCTCTCTCTCTCTCCATCTCTCTCTCTCATGCTTAATGCTTCCTTTCGTGTCTTTTTTTCAAATATGATAAAGCTGTATCTATGTAGAGTAGTAAAGTGTGCTATCCTTCAGTAATAATTGTTTCTCTCTCTCCCTCTGTCTGTCTGTCTCTCTCTCTGTCTGTCTCTGTCTCTCTCTGTCTGTCTGTCAATCTGTCTGTCTGTCTGTCTGTCTCTGTCTCTGTCTCTGTCTCTTACAAATAATATTAAAGAGGACCTGTATCAGTTATAATTCCTGTACCAGATCGTCCACACAAAATTATCAATACAAGATTACCCAACAAAGTCGTGTAGGCCTACCTACATATCAGTCCTCGGTCTGTATTACAAATATGACACGTTATGGACGCCCGTCTTATATCTCCTGTAAAACCTTGTCCTGATCAAGAGGTTATGGTGCTTCGGCGTCTCCCTAGAGTTATGCGTGCAGCAGGCTTCTGCTCCCAGTAGAGCTATCCGAGACAAGTCAAAACGCAACCCACTGATCCTTTAGACTGGCGGGTCTTTCAGGTCAAACAGCCCCACCTCTCAAAACCAACCAACCAACCAACCAACCAACCAACCAACCAGCCTACCAACTTACCAACCAACCAACCAAATAACCAACTAACCAACCAACCAACCAATCAACCAACAAAAACAACCAACCAACAAACAAATCAAGCAACAAGCAACAGCCAACCAGCAACCACCAACCAACCAACCAACCAACCAACCAACCACCAACAACAACCAACCAACCAACCAACCAACCAACCAACCAACCAACCAACAACCAACTAACCAACCAACCAACCAACCAACCAACCAACCAACCACAACCAACCAACCCACAACCAACCAATCAACCAACCAACCAACCAACAACAAACAACAAACAAACAAACACCAACCAGCAAACAAATAATGCAACAACAACAAAAATCCCTCAAACAAGAAAAAAACAACACCTTCGTTTACCGAAAAGGCAACAGAAAGAAGTCGAAAACAGTGGATTAATCCAACTTCTCGCCCTCTCACACGCACACATTCACAAGCTTCATGGTCGATTATAGTCAAGTCTATCACTGCATACCACCTTTCCTCTTCTTTATCTATTTCTAATACAAAAAACTATTGGGAACTTCCAGGGGGTAGGAATGCTTGTATAAGAGGCATCAAGAGAAGTGTGGGGAGGTGGGAATTCTCTGATTGGCAAGAGGGGTCCCAACGGAAATGAGGGAGGACCACCAGGTACCTTTAGACAGAAAGACGTAGAAGACGTGCTGGGAGTAACACAGGGTTGTGTGGGTGAAGCAGTTCATAGCCATACATTGTTCCTGACTCCTTGCTTTCTGCAGCTCTGAGGCTTCTCCTGGAGATCTCTTCGGGAGGCTATCGTGTATCTTTACGGTGTGAGCTTATCGGTGTTTTTTTCCACCTCTACCAGGCGTGTTTAAGGTCTATACTGTGGTGTCATTCATTGAGGTAAAACTGAAACGTCTGTGTTTCTCCCCAAGTCTCTCTCTCTCTCTCTCTCTCTGACCTTCTGTCTCTCTCTCTGTGACCCTCTGTCTCTCTCTCTTTCTCTCTGTCTCTTTCTTTCTCTCTGTCTGTCTGTCTGTCTCCCTCTCTCTTTTCCTGTCCTGTTTGTCTGTCTGTCTACCTATCTCTGTCTATGTCTCTGTCTATCTATCTATCTCTCTATCTATCTATCTGTCTGTCTATCTTTCTCTCTCTCTTTCTCTCTCTCTCTCTCTCTCTCTCTCTCTCTTCCCTCTCTCTCTCTCTCTGTTTGCCGTCCTCTCTCTTCGCGCGCGCGCTTTTGTATTGCACTTGGAACATGTATTAAGTGCACTTTGGGCTCTAGGTTAATGTGATATGCCAAAGCAATTCAAGGTAATTCAGGCCTGTTTTATGTACATTTCAGTGTCCTTAGTTATGTTTGAACTTGTGTTAAAGTATTTTTTGATCCCCTAAGTCATAAATTGGACGGAGTGGTCAAAGCCAGGGGCATCTCCTTAGATTATGTGCGCGAATGCATTCATATGTGTACTTTTTTTTTTTTTGCTTTGCTTTTTGAAGTATTGTGTATGTTTTGAAAAATGTTATAGTCCTGGCATGGCCCTACGCAGTCGGCTGGGCTTTAAACAACATAAACAACAACAATGATAACAATAACAACGATTAATACATAACACAGGCAAGTCAACCCTTACTAACACAACCAAGTCCATTAACACTTTGGCCAAAACCTTTACTCCTCCACATACATAACCATGTACACACATGCTTCGTGGTCTATTACGATCAGTTCCACTGCCACTTTGACCCCTGCATTCTAACCCCAAAAGAGATTGCGAAATTCCAGAAGGCGAGTGCGCGGAGAGTATCAGGGATAGCGGGATGGGTGTTCTCTGACTTGCTAGCAAGAGGGTCCTCAACTGAAATCCTGGAGAATTCCAGGTTCGTTTAGCCAGAAGACACAGGGAGGACATGCTGTGACCGACAGAGAGTAGTAGTATTGTCGGTGAAATGGTCCATACCATACATTGTTCTTTTGCCTCCTGCATTCTGCAACTCTGCAAGTTCTTCTGCCTGATGGAACTGGTTGGAAGGTTATCGACTACAGTCATATGGTACGAATTGGGCTTACCTCCCTTTTTTCACTCTTTGTTTTTTACTTCTGTGACGTGAGGAGATGAGATACAACTATAGCAGTCTTGTTGTTTGAGGAATTTAATCTGTCTCTGTCTTGTTTCTGTCCGTCTCTATGTATGTCTTTTGCTCTCTCTGTCTCTCTGTCTCTGTATCTCTGTCTCTCTGTCTGTCTGTCTCTCTGTATCTCTGTCTCTCTGTCTCTGTCTCTGTATCTCTGTCTCTCTGTCTCTGTCTCTCTGTCTCTCTGTATCTCTGTCTCTCTGTCTCTGTCTCTGTATCTCTGTCTCTCTGTCTCTGTCTCTCTCTGTCTCTCTCTCTCTCTCTCTCGGTCTCTCTCTCTCTCTCTCTCTCTCTGTTTCTGTCTGTTTCTCTGTCCGTCTTTCGTTTTGTCTGTCTCTCTCATTCTCTGTCTGTCTGTCT
>JAPXFY010000023.1:34061680-34064180 GCA_030674185.1 Monoplex corrugatus | reverse complement strand
TGTAATATCCCTTTCCCCTGTTTCGGTAGTTCTTTCTTGCGCGCTTTCTCATTACAATTTCTATATTTTTGTTACTCTTTTTGATGTTCTTCGAACGGTTAGTTGACTAATGGCAGGGGTGGGGGTTGATGGGTTGAGGAGTTATATGGGTCCCTCTAGGTCAATGTGGCTGTGTGTCCGTCTGTGTGTCCGTCTGTGTGTCTGTCTGTGTGTCTGTCTGTCTGTCTGTCTCTCTCTCTCTCATTCTCTGTCTCTCCCTCTCTCTCTCTCTCTCTCTCTCTCTCTCTCTCCTCTCTCTCTCTGTCGGTCTGTCTCTGTCTGTCTGTCAGTTTGTCTGTCTGTCTGTCTCTGTCTCTCTGTCTCTGTCTCTGTCTCTCTCTCTCTCTCTCTCTCTCTCTCTCTCTCCTTATTTTCTCTCTATTCTTCTTCAAAAAACTAGGGTTGACTGTTTTATCAGAAAAGTTGTTGTCTTTGCAATTGTAGTGATTTTTATTTAACCCAGAAACGTTTGGACCTATCCACATACAAATGGAAATAGACAGACAAAAAGAGAAATAGACAGACAGACAGACAGAGACAGAAAGAGGTTAACAAGCGGCTCCACAATTAAACGGAGATATAAAGGCATATATATATACACGTTGGAAAATTAGTGGGCGGGTGGGTGGGGAGGGGGAGGGGGAGGGGAGGGGGAAGCTGCATGCCAAAGCTGGAAACGAAAATTCAAGCAGACACACAGATAGCAAAGAACATGGAACGAGGAGAAAAAAAAAAAAAAGACTTTATACAAAAAAACTAGACGAGAAAGTTGCAGATGTTAAGCCATATACACTTCGAAATTAGTGGGTGGGTGGGAGTTAGCTGCACACTAAAAAAACGGAAAACGAAAATTCAAACAGAGTGACAGATAGAAAAAACACGTAGCGGAGGTAAGAGGAAAAAGACTTGATACAGAAAACTAGACGATAAATTTTGGGGGACGTTAAGCCATATACACTTCGAAATTAGTGGGTGGATAGAGTGTGAGTGTGTGTGTGGGGGGGGGGGGGGGGGGGGGGTAGCTGCACACCAACGCGGAAAACGAAAATTCGAACAGAGTGACAGATAGACAGAACACGAGGTGGAGGTGAAAGAAGAAGAAGAAAAAAAAAAGACTTGATACAGAAAACTGGACGATAAATTTGATGACGTTAAGTCATATATACTTCGAAATTAGTGGGTGGATGGAGTGGAGTGGGGAAGGTGGGGAGCTGCACACCAAAGCGGAAAACGAAAATTCAAACAGACAGACAGATAGACAGAACACGAAGTGGAGGTAAAAGAAAAAAAAAAAAAGACTAGATACAGAAAACTGGACGATAAATTTGATGACGTTAAGTCATATATACTTCGAAATTAGTGGGGTGGATGGGGGTGGGGACGGGGGGAGGCGTCCCCACCACAGCAAAAAGCGAGTATTCAAAAAGACAGACAGATAGACAGAACACGAAGTTTAAGGTAAAAGAAAAAAAAAAGACTAGATACAGAAAACTGGACGATACATTTGCAAATGTCAAGCTATATATATATGTACACTTCGAAATTAGTGGGAGGATGTGATGGGGGTGGGGATGGAGGGAGGGAGCTGCACACCAAAGCGGAAAACGAATATCTAAACAGACAAACAGATAGAAAGAACACGAGGCAGAGGTAAAAAAAAATTTTAAAAAAGACTTGATACAGAAAACTGGACGATAAAGTTGCACATTTCAAGCTATATACATACACTTCGAAATTAGTGGGTAGATGGGGTTGGGTGGGGGTGGGGAAGGTGGGGAGCTGCAGGCACACCAAAGCGGAAAACGAAAATTCAAACAAACAGAAAGAACATGAGACATAGGTAAAAGACAAAGACTTAATACAGAAACCTGGACGATACATTTGAGGATGTTAAGCCATATACACTTCCAAATTCGTGGGAGGATGTCATGGGGGTGGGGATGGAGGGAAGGAGCTGCACACCAAAGCGGAAAACGAATATCTAAACAGACAAACAGATAGAAAAAACACGAGGCAGAGGTTAAAAAAAAAAGACTTGATACAGAAAACTGGACGATAAATTTGCATTCCACCCCACACACACATACACATACACAACAATGGCCACTCTCCTGTCTCTGTGTCTCTCTGTGTCTCACTCCCCCCAACTAGTCAGCGCCCATGATGTGAAGTCGTAAAGCCTGCAAGTACCGGTGCCATGCTGCCCTTGTAGTGGCTGATAAGTCTCCTCAGGTACAAGACCTCCTTTCCTGCTAATTCTTCCTGCTTATTGTCTTCTTGGTGCGTCTCTCTTTTTGCTTTCTTTTGTTTCGTTTTTTGGTCTTTGGCTTGATGGAAGGGATGGTGGTGGTTTACGTAGATTAGGGATGAAGTTGAGAATGTGTGTGTGTTTTGGAGGGGTGGTGGGTGGGTGGGTGGTTGAGTGTTTGCGGATGTGTGGGGCCGGGTGTCAGTCAGTGCT
>JAPXFY010000023.1:34044180-34046680 GCA_030674185.1 Monoplex corrugatus | reverse complement strand
ACCTATTCATTTATATACTTGGCTTTTGTCTCAGATTTTCCTCTGTTGTCTTTACAATTTCATTGTTTTAATCTTTTGTTTGTTGCCTTGTTCTTTCATTAACCTATTTGCTGCCTTGATTCGTTGATTGGCTGGTTGGTTGGTTGATTTGTTCCTTGGTCATTCATTTGATGGTGGGTTGGCTGTGTATGTGTTTCTGTGTGTGTGTGCAATGTGAGTGTGTGTGCGTATGTGTGTGTGTGTGTGTGTGTGTGTGTGTGTGTGTGTGTGTGTGTGTGTGTGTGTGTGTGTGTGCGTGTGTAGTGTGTGCGTGTGTGTGTGTGTGTGTGTGTGTGTGTGTGTGTGTGTGTGTGTGTGTGTGTGTGTGTGTGCGTGCTTTTTATGTTTGTTTTTGTTGTTGTTGGGTTTTTCGTTTTCGTTACTCTTTTTTATTTGGGGGGGGGGGGGAGGGGGGATTGAGAGAGAGAGGTTAGAGATTTGTTCAGTGTTTTGTCATACCTCGTGCTTTTCGTTGCGAATTTCATCTTCTTGTGTGACGTTTGTTTATTTGTTTGTTTGTTTGTTTGTTTGTTTGTTTGTTTTGTTTGTTTGTTCTTTCTTTCTTTCTTTCTTTCTTTCCTAGTTAGATTTCTCAGGCCACAAGCTTTTTTCTTTGGGATTTCCACCACTACTCCTTTTTTCTTTAAAATTTTTTTTTTCTTTTCTTTCTTTTTTTTTTTTTATCTGTCCTTATTATTTTCTCCCTTTCTTCATCCTCTCTCTCCTACTCTGTTTCTTTATGTTTCTTTTTTATCTCTCTGTCTTTCTTCCTTCTTCTTTCTTTCTTTCTTTCCATATCTGTCTTTCTTCTGTCTTTTCTTCCTTCCTTCTTCTTTTTTTTTTCCTTTTTCTTTCCTTAATTTTTTTCTTTTTAAATCAAACCATGGAGAAGGGAATAACGGCAATAAACAATAAATCATTCATTTTGCCACAGCCGGGAGACAGGACAAGAGCGCAGGAGCGAGAGAAATTAACTACCTAACTAACTGACTGACTTCGGCAAGCCATTCGACATCGCAACAGCAGTGGTAAAGCCCGCCTTTTCAGTCGTGAGCGACACGGAAATACTTTTTCCCCAAATTACCTTAGTAAATTCCGATGCCAGACAGCCTGCTATTGACGTTTCTATTCGCTATCTGCGAGCACCAATTCCAGAAGGAGAAGAAGACGGATACTGTTCTTTTAGTCTGCGAGACCTTGCGAGGCATAGATAGAAATAGTCACACGAGACAGGCTGCATAAGCCGCCGACCCAACTCGTGGGTTATGTCGGAGAGCCCTTGCTTTGTTATTGTTGTTTAATTAAAGCCCAGCCGACTGCGTAGAGCCATATCAGGGCTATAACAGCTTCAAAACATACAAAACTTCAACAAGTAAAATGAAAAAGAAAGAAAAAAAAAACAGTACACGTATCAATGCATTCGTGCACATAATCTAAGGACATGCCCCTGGCGTTGACCACTCCGTCCAATTTATCGCACAGGGGATTAAAAAAGACACATCTGAATAAAAATATAAGCATACCAAAGGACACCAAAACATATTTAAAATAGGCATGAATTACCTAAAAATTGCTTCCGCGTATCTCACCTTGCTAGAGCCAAAAATGCATTTAATACATGTACCCAATTATAAATCCTAAAGAAAAGCACGTATGACTTTATCGAACACATACAGGTGAATGGACCATTAAGGCAGAAAATCGAAGGTAGAAATAACAGAAAGCATAGGAACAAGGCAGAAACAGAGAGAGTGACAGAAAGAGAACATTTCTAGACAGGAATTTCCAGAAGGTGGGGATACTATTTATACTGAAAGAGCCACCAGCATCCAGCCCTTCAATGCGTAGATAGACATAGTTAGACGAGATGGGCTTGCATGGCCCATGTCGGCATCTTTCTTTCTTCTTTCATCCGCCGTCTTCAGTTTCGGTTTCGGTTTCTCAAGATGACGTCTCCGCGCTCGGAATATATCCCTATAATATGCACTGACGGGACATACGCCATGTTATGGCTTTTTTCAATTTAGTTTCAGTTTCTCAAGATGATGTCTCCGCGCTCGGAATATATTCTACATATGCGCTGACGCCACGTACTCCATGTCATGGGCTAAGATTCAGAACGGTCATAGCGTAAGCCCTCAACCTTCACCTGTCGCGTGTCACCGATTCGGTGTTGGCGCTGCACTCTTGACAACCTCTCAGCGCTCGTCCTGATTTGACAATTCTCGATATTTAGCTGGATGTGCTATGTCGGATGTATGAATGAGTCTGCCTTCTTCTTTACCTATACTGTGCATGAACTCTACAAATAGCAAAGTCTAAGTGGAAAAAAATATGGGTCGGACAAGTTTGAACCACAAAACCCTCGTATTATGAGCATGATATTCTAAAACTAGGCCACTACAAAGCAGGCCACATCTAGCGATGAATGTGACCGTTTCGCCCACCCCCCCCACCCCCA
>JAPXFY010000023.1:34004180-34011680 GCA_030674185.1 Monoplex corrugatus | reverse complement strand
CACAAGTCTCAAAGACACAATCGTTTGGCTAAAACTCTTAACTCTGTCACTTGGTTAACTCTCCTATACATTTCCTTCTTCGTTCTTAACATCTCTTTTTTTTCCTTATGTATCTTTAACATCCTCGTACACTTTCCCTCTTCCTCTCCCATTAACATGAAACGTCTCAAGTCTTGAATGAAATCTACATTTTTTTTTTTTATTTTTTTTATTTATTTTTTTTTTTTTTTGGGGGGGGGGTCTCAAAATTGCCTATATCTACTTCCTATTGCCCGTGTTCATTTTCTTTTTCGTTTTTTTAAATTTTCCTTACTTCTTCTTCTTCTCTTCTTCTTCTTCTTCCTTCGCTCTTCCGCCACCTTGTTCGTTTAATTTTGTGTCTAAAGTCGTTGTGGTTTGAACGAAACCCTTACCTGTCCTCAATTACCTTCACATTCAATCACATCAGTTTGTCTTTCCGTGCAATCAAATTCCTTGTTTCTGCTTCTTCTTGTTTCTCTTTCTCTCTTCTGCTGCTTTTTTTTTTTCCATTGTTGCTCTCCTTGTTCTTTACCACCCCTCTCTCTCTTATTAATGAAAGAAGAATTTGTTGTCTCAAAATCGCCCATAACCACTTCGTTTTGCCTGTATTGGTTTTATTTTTGGTGTCTTTCCTTTTTTTCCTTTCTTCCTTCTTCTTCTTTCTCCTTCGCTCTTCCGCCACCTTGTTCGTTTAATTTTGTGTCTAAAGTCGTTGTGGTTTGAACAACACCCTTACCTGTCCATAATTACCATCACATTCAATTCACATCAGTTGGTCTTTCCGTACACTCAAATTCCTTGTTTCTTTTTCTTGTTTCTCTTTTCTCATTTTCTTTTTTTTTCCCCGTTTCGTTTTTGCTCTCCTTGTTGTTATAATTTGTCCTACCTAACCCCCTATCTCTGTCTTGAAAAAGAAGATTGTTTTGTCTCAAAATCGCCCATAACCACTACATTTTGACTATACTTATTTTCTTGTTCGTTTCTTTCTCTTTTGCCTTCTTCTCCTTCTGTAGTCTCCCTCCACCTTGGTCGTTTAATTTTGTGTCTAAAGGCGTTGTGGTTTGAACGAAACTTAATTTTCTCAATTACCTTAACATAAATTACCACTTTATGCTTTGTGGCTGCGTCTATGCTAGCTGAATGGGTAGCGCAAACTGTGTTGGGTTTAAGAAATTCTACATGGGAGATAACTCCGTGACTCTCAAGAGTTATGTTACTTAGTTGATATTTAAAATTCTCCCTGCTTCCCTCTTATTTCCTTTGGTATTCAATCCACATTAGTTTGTCTTTCAGAACAATCAAGTTCCCCGTTTCTTTCTTTTTCTCTCTCTCTTTCTTTCTCATCTTCTGCCTTATTTACTTCTTTTTTTCTTCTTCTTTTCCTCTCCTTGTTGTTGTAATTGTGTTCTACCCCCCCCCCCTCTCTATCTTAAAAAAAGAATATTTTTTTGTCTCAAAATCACCCATAACCACTTCATTTTGGTTGAATTCATTTTTTTTTTTTTTCGTTTCTTTCTTTCTTTTTCTTCTTCTGTGGTTTCACTCCATCTTGTTTGTTTAATTTTGTGTCTAAAGTCGTTGTGGTTTGAACAAAACTTTTACCTTTCCTCAATTACCATCACATTGAGTTCACAGCCAGTTTGTCTTTCCATACATTAAAAGTCCTTGTTTCTTCTCTTTTCTCATCTTCTGCTTTTTTTCTGTTTTGTTTTTTGCTTTCCTTGAAATTCTGTTCTACCTACCCTGCTGCTTATCTCTTTAAAAAATCGTTTTTCGGACTATCTTTTAGCTTTATCAAATGCCTACATTTTCTTCTTCATTCGATCCTTCATATTTCCTTTTTGTTTTTGTTTGTTTCGGTTTTTTGTTTGTTTGTTTGGGTTTGTTTGTTTTTTGCTTTGTTTGTGTGTATGTTTGTTTGTTTGTTTGTTTGTTTGTTTTGCTTCTTCTGATCGTCAACATCCATATTCTCCCTCCCTCTTCCCCTCCCTCCAAAAAACAGAACAAAACAAAAACAAACAAAAATTTTTAAAAAACCAAAAAAAAAAACCATTCACAGTCGTGAATGAAATCCACACTTCTTTTTTTCAAAATCATCCACAGCACTTAATTTTGCCTGTAGTCATTTTCTTTTTCGTTTTTTGTTTTTTTTTCAACTTTCTTCCTTCTTTTTCTTCCTTCGCTCTTCTTCCACCACCTTGTTTGTGTCTACCTTTTGTGTCTTAAGTCCTTCCGGTTTGAACGAAACCTTTACTTTTCCTCAGTCACCTACACATTCAATCCACATCAGTTTGTCTTTCCATACATTCAAAGTCCTTGTTTCTTCCTTTTTTGTTTTCTTTTTTCTCATCTTCTGTTGTTTTTCTTTCGTTTTTTGTGTGTGTGTTTTTGTTTTGTTTTTGCTGTCCTTGTAATTTTGTTCACCTACCCTCCTCCCTTTCTCTTAAAGAAATGAAAAGAAAAAAGTCGTTTTTCCAAATACCTCTAACTTTATCAAATGTTTCTTTATTCCTTCCTTCATATTTCCGTAATGTTTCTTTTTGGTTTTCGTTTGTTTGTTTGTTTGTTTGTTGTTTGTTTGTTTGTTTGTTTGTTTGTTGTTGTTTATTTGTTTGTTTGTTTGTTTGTTTATTTGTTTTCTTTCCTTTTCTTTCTTTGCTGTTCTTTCTTTTCTTTTCTTTCTTAATTTATCTATTTATTTTGCTTCTTGTTCATTATGAACGTCGACACACACACACTCTCTCTCTTACATTCCCTCCAAAAAAGAAACGTTTACAGTCTTGAATGAAACCCACACATCTGTATTTTTCTTTTTCTCAAAATCATCCGTACGTACCACTTCAATTTGCCTGTGTCCCATTTTCTTTTTTCCTTTCTTTCTTTCTTTCTTTCTTTCTTCTGTCTGTCTGTCTTTCTTTCTTTCTTTCTTTCTTTCTTCTTCTTCTGTGGTCTCCTTCCACCTTTTTCGCTTAATTTTGTGTCTAAAACCGTCGTGGTTTGAACGAAACCGTTACGTTTCCTCCATTACTATCACATTCGATCCACAGCGGTTGGTCTTTCCGTACACGCATACTGTTTGTCTTTTTTCTTTTTTCTTTTTGTTTTTTTGTTTTTGTTTTTCTCTTTTTTCTCTCTTTTCTCATCTTCTGCTATTCTTTTCTCGTTTAGTTTTTGCTCTCCTTGTTTTCATTATTCTGTTCAATCTCCCCTCCCTTCCTCTCTGATCAAAACAAAAGAAAAACAAGTTCAAGAACAAGAAGAAAAATGTTCGTTTTTTTTCAACTACCTGTAACTTCATCAAATGGTTACCTTTTCTTCTTCATTCTTTCCTTCATGTTTCCTTATTTATTTATTTATCTATTTATTTATTTATTATTTATTCATTCATTTATTTAGTTATTTAGTTGGTTAATTACATGTAGTTACTTATGAATATACATGTATGTATGTATGTATGTATGTATGTAGGTATGTAGGTATGTAGGTATGTATGTAGGTATGTATGTATGTATGTATGTATGTATGTAGGTATGTAGGTATGTATGTATGTATGTAGATATGTATGTATGTATGTATGTATGTATGTAGATATGTATGTATGTATGTATGTATGTATGTAGATATGTATGTATGTATGTATGTATGTAATTATGTATGTATGTATGTATGTAATGTATGTATGTATTATGTATGTATGTATGTATGTATGTATGTATGTAGTAGTATGTATGTATGTATGTATAGTAGGTATGTATGTATGTATGTAGATATGTATGTATGTATGTATGTATGTATGTAGTATGTATGTATGTATGTAGATTATGTATGTATGTAGATATGTATGTATGTATGTATGTATGTATGTATGTATGTAATATGTAATGTATGTATGTATGTATGATATGTATGTATGTATGTATGTATGATATGTATGTATGTATATGTTATGTATGTATGTATGTATGTATGATATGTATGTATGTATGTATGTATGTATGTATGTATGTATGTATGTAGATTATGTTATGTATGTATGTATGTAGATGTATGTATGTATGTATGTATGTATGTATGTAGTATGTATGTAATGTATGTATGTATGTATGTAGTAATTTTGTATGTGATGTATGTATGTATGTATGTAGTATTGTATGTATGTATGTATGTATGTATGTATGATATGTATGTATGTATGATATGTATGTATGTAGATGTATGTAGAATGTATGTATGTATGTATTATGTATGTAATGTATGTATTAGTATTATGTATTATGTATGTAGATATGTATGTATTGTATGTATTATGTAGTATTGTATTTGTATTAATGTATTATGTATGTTATGTATTATTATTATTATGTGTTTTGTATGTTATGTATGTATCAATCTTAGTATGTATCTATGATATAAGTATAATGTATGTTTGTATTATATGTTTTCTTATTTTTTGTATTTGTATTTGTTAGTTATTCTATTTGTTTTTGTTCTGTTTCTTACTTCTTGTTTATCATCATTCCTCACCTTTCTTTTCTATTTCCTACCTATACATTAAGTTTTTACTAGATTGTTAAAAATATCACTCTTCTTTCTTCATTCTCCTTCAGCCACCCATGTCCTCATAAACTTATACTGTTTTATATATCTCTTCTTCTGTTTCTTGCCTCCTTTCGTTCTGCTCGTCCATATCTCTTTTTTTTTTGTTTCCTTTTTTCCCTTTTTATTTTATGTCCGTTACCTTTCACCCTGTTCCGTTTTATTTTTGTGCCGTGACCCTTCTGGGTTAAAGGGTTAAAAAAAAAAAAAAAAGAAAAAAAAAAAGAAAAAAAGAAAAAGAAATGGAAACCCTTACCTTTCCTCAGTTACCATCACATTCAGTCCACGGCCATTTTGTTTGTTCATATACACAAATACCTTGTTTTTTCTCTCTCTCTCTCTGTCTCTGTCTCTCTGTCTCTGTCTCTGTCTCTGTCTCTGTCTCTCTCTCTTCTTATCTTCTTTTTCTCTCTTTTTTCCCTTTTTATTTTTTTGTTTTCCTTGTTCTAGTAAGTTTGTTCCAAGTAAGTTTCTCTCTCTCTCTCTCTCTCTCTCTCTCTCTCTCTCTCTCCTCTCTCTTCTCTCTCTCTCTCTCTCTCACCCCTAAAAAAGAAGGAAAATAGTTTTTTAAAAGAGGAAAGAAAAAAAATCAAAAGCAGAAAGAAGGAAGAAAAAAGATTTGTTTCGCCAACTACCTTTAACTTCATGACATAGTTACCTTCTCTTTTTTCCATCCTTTGTTTTGTTTTGTTTTGTTTTTGTTTTGTTTTTGTTTTGCTTGTTGTGCATTGTTAGCATCCGCACACAAGGTTCTCTTCCCCTCTCTGCTAAAAAAAAACAACAAACATCTAAAATCTTGAACGAAATCCCCACTTTTCCCATCAAAATCGCTAACAGGCACCTCATTTGCTTGTATTCATTTTCTTTTCCGTGTATGTGTGCGTGCGTGCGTGTGTGTGTGTGTGTGTGTGTGTGTGTGTGTGGCGTGCGTGCGTGTTGTGGTGTGTGTGTGGTGTGTTGTGTGTGTGTTGTTTTTGTTTTGTTGTTGTTTTTTTTATGTCAGGTCAGGCCACTTGGTCTTCTATCGGTGACCATGTAATTAAATATTACCTGTTTCATGATCGGATCCAGGGCGAGATTGTGGCTCATCATCCTGGAAGGTGACCATCTAAAGAAATTACTCTGAATTCAATCTGACTGCCTGCGCCGATTCTCATCCTACTGGGAGTCAACCCCTGAGAAAACTCCTGAGCAATCCCAACTGTATTGGCTACTGCCATTCAGCTTCGGGATTCGTCACACCCTGAGAAGCTGATGGATCCAACTGTATGAGCCGATTTGCTTCCTTTGGTTGAGGCGTCAGCACCAAGGGAGAGTTCTTGAATGTTATGTAGAACCGATATCTGTGTATGGTTGTGAGGCGTGGAGAAGGTGAGAGAGTTCTTGAATGTTATGTAGAAACCGATATTGTTGTAATGGTTGTGAGGCGTGACAAGTCAACACGCAAAGTCGAACAAAATTGGAGCAACTGAAATGTGGTTTTAAGAAGAATGTTGAGAGTTCCATGGACAGCAAAAAAGAAAACAAAAAAGGAGACAGTCTTGAAGGAGGCAGACACAAGAAGATATTAATAAAGAAGATTAGGTAAAGACAACAACATTTATAGGACATATTATGAGAAAAGGAATAGAGCCCTGGTCACAACAGGAAAGCTGAAGGGAAAGAGAACACAGACCAGGAGAAAATATGGACGGACTTGCAGGATGGCTGAAGACAGAGAGGTGTGAGATGTACTGCAGCGATAGGGGATAGATTCGTATGGATGGACCATGATGACGACAATGGAAAGAGGGGACTTGCTGCATGGGTAACAGCTGTTCTCCATATCACACTGCCCAGGCGTGTGCCCTGGAGAGGACACTCAACGCTGCCAAAGAAATAGAAGCCAAACCCCGACAACTAGGCCATAGGGTGGAGCTTCTATGGTCGACCCCGACCAAAGGAGGCCTATTATTCTTTGCTTTTTTTTCTTCTTCTTTCCCTCCACTTTGTTCGTTCAATTTGCTGTCTAAAGTCGTTGTTGCTTGAATGAAACCAGTACCTTTTTCCCCAATTTACCACCATCTTTTAGTCCTGTGCCACTTTGTCTTCCTATACCTTCATCGTGTTTAGTGTTTTTTGTTTTCTCTTCTTCTTCTTCTTCTCTTTCCTCTTCTTCCACTTATTTCTTTTTTTTTTTGTGTTCTTGCTCTAGCAATTTGTCCGTCCACCCACTCCAATCTAAAAAAAGTCGTTTAGGTTTTGAACGAAACCTTCACCTTTTTTCCAATCACCCGTACTTCTATTTTTGTATTGCCTTCTCCTCTTTATTTCCTCCTTGTCTTTTCGTTTCTTCTTCTTCTCTTTCTTTCTTCTTTCTTCTTCTTCTTCTTCTTTTCTTGTAATTTGCCTGCCCCAACCCCCATCTCAAAAACAAAAACCCAAAAGAAAAAAAATAACAAAAAAACAAAAAACACCCGTTTTAGTATTGAACATTACCCTCACATTTCGTTAATCACCTTGTCCTCCATCTCCGTGGTTACCTTTCTCCTCCCTGATTCCCTCCCTTCTCCATCCTTCTGCTTTTTCTTCTTCTCCATTTCTGACTCTCTGTAATCCACTCCCCATCCCCTCCCCATCCCCTTAAAATAACGTTGAAAGTCTTAAATGAAATCTTCATCATTTCTAAATCAAAGACCTCAGTCTCATGATGGCCACTTTTATCCTATCAAAATACTCTTCGTTATGGTTTGTTGTCATTTTTGATGATGAATTATTCAGCTGCATTGACGGATTGGTTGTGCATCTGACTATGCCATACTGCATTAATTAACCCTTTGACTCCTGCATTCCATCTTCCAACTGCAAAACCTTAACCCCTTTGACTCCTCACCCTATCCACCA
>JAPXFY010000023.1:33989180-33999180 GCA_030674185.1 Monoplex corrugatus | reverse complement strand
AAAGAGAGAGAACGAAAGAGAGACAGACAGACAGAAACAGACAGAGAGAAACACAGAGAGAGAGGGGGGTGTGTGGACAGAAACCGAGACAGAGACAGAGAAAGAGCGAGAGAAAGAGAGAGAGAGAGAGAGACAGACAGACAGACAGACAGACAGAGAAAGAGAGAGTGAGAGAGACAGACAGAGAGAAAGAAAGAAAGAGGGAGGGACAGAAACAGAGACAGAGACAGAGAAAGAAAGAGAGAGAGAGAGAGACAGAGACAGAGAAAGAAAGAGACAGAGACAGAGAAAGGAGAGAGAAGAGAGAGAAGACAGACAGACAAACAGACAGACAGAGAAAGGAGAGTGAGAGAGACAGACAGAGAGAAAGAAAGAAAGAGGGGGGACAGAAACAGAGACAGAGACAGAGAAGAAAGAGAAGAGAGAAAGAAAGAGACAGAGACAGAGAAAGAGAGAGAGAAGAGAAGACAGACAGAGACAGAAGAAGAAAGAGAGAGTGAAGAGACAGACAGAGAGAAAAAAGAAAGAGGAGGAGACAGAGACAGAGACAGAGAGAGAGACAGAACAGAATGAGAAAGAAAGAGAGAGAAGAGACAAAAGAACAGAGAGAGAGAAGAAAAGAGAAGAGGAGTGGAGTGGAAAATAAGGCGCCAATAAATAAACCAGCACTGGGCTTTAAAGGGACGAGGGCGCCCAAAATTACGAGCAGGCGAGGATGCAAGCTATAAACCGTTTACTGCCCTGGGAGAGTAAGCGCTGCGGCTTGTGTGTGTGTGGAGGAAAGAAGAGAGAGAGAGAGAGGGGGGGGGGGGGGGAGAGGAAGAAAAAAAAAAGAAAAAAAAAAAAGAAAGAAATAAACTGCGCAAGACCCAGGGATCTTTATGTCTTCAATCATAAATCCATCCTAGGGACTTCTCAGCCTCAATCACAGACTGCGATCAGTCTTGCAGAAAGTTCAGAGGAAGAAGCACGCTTTTTTCGGGTCGGGGACAGGGAAACAGGGACAGAGACAGGGACAGAGAGGACTTCGGACTAACACTAACGAGGAAGGACGAACAAGAAAGAAAGAAGAAGAAGAAAAAAAAAAAGGAGAAAAAAAAGAAAAAGAAAAAAACAGGGGTGGTGGCGAGAGCCCCTGTTTTCGATTCTCCCCTCTACAGTTTATCCAGATTCGTAACCGATTTTCTAATGGTGCTGGGTGGCGGATTCAGCTCTTCATCCCTATTCCCTCCCCCCCCCCCCCCCATTCAACCTCTCCCAAATCCTTGATCGTTGCTGAAGAAGGAGGAGAAGGAGAAGAGATTTTCTCGTGGAAGGGAATGTGGAAGCGATTCACCATGACTACCGTCCTAGTGGTCTTCTTCATCTCTTAATCTGGATCATCGTTGTCTCGGAGACCTTTTCTCTCCCTCTCTCCCTCTCTCCCTCCTTCCCCCTCCCCCCTTCCATCATCGTCCTTTTGGTCAGTCAATGAAGATCTGATTCTTCGTCGTCGTCGTCGTCGTCGCTACCACCACACATCATCATCAACAACACGGATATCTTCTTCTTCGTCTTCTTCGTCTTCGTGTTCTTCGTCTTCTTGCAGGCAGTGGATTTCTACTCTGTTCACCATTACAAACCGTGTTTAGTTAGTATCCATCTTGTTCGATTTCAGATGAGCATATATGTGAAGGCGAAATTGTGTCATGTCGACTTCTGTGTCAATGTCGCTGGTGCGAAGGAAAGAAAAAAAAAAAAAAAAAAAAAGAACAAAGAAAGAAAGAAAAAAAAAGAAAAGGAAAGAGAGAAAAAACAGATTCTGAAAACGAGAAACGCGTGTGAAAGAAGTTCGATTTTTGTTCTGTTCAAACAAGCTGAAGGGAAAGGTGGCATTAAATATGTGTTCCCCTATCCGATCTGGGATGTGAAATGTCAACGAGAAGACGAGTGAAATATGACACGACATACATGCTCGGCAAAACAGCCCACGTAAGTACGTAATATTATCATCTGCACGAAGCCATTGCTGCTTTAAGGCAAAAAAAAGCAAACAAACAAAAATCAAAACAAAACAAAAAAAAAAACAAAAACATGGAACGTGATTTGATTTCTGTTTTCTTTCTTTCTTTCTTTTCTTTTCTTTCTTTCTTTTCTTTCTTTCTTTCTTTCTTTCTGTCTCTCTTTCTCTCTTTTTGTCTTTCTTTCTTTCTGTCTATCTGTCCTTCTTTTTTTTCTTATCTTCCTCTTTTTCTTTCTTTCTTTTTATTCTTTCTTTCTTCTTTCTTTCTTTCTTTCTTTCTGTTCTGCCTAGCTCTATGTTTTTCTTTCTATTTTTTTCTTTCTGTCTTTCTTTCTTTTCTGTTTTTCTTTCTTTCTTTCTTTCTTTCTGTCTTTATTCTTTCTTTCTTTCCTTCTTTCTTTCTTTCTTTCTGTCTGTCTGTCTTTCTTTCTTTCTTACTTCCTTCCTTTCTTTCTTTCTTTCTTTCTTTCTTTATTTCTCTTCTTTCTTTCTTTTTATTTTTTTTCATTTTTTCTTGCTGTTTTCCTTGCTGTGTGTGTGAGCCATAAATCGTACGCTCAGTACAAGAATCAGCGTGTGTCTTGTTACAACCCTAGGCTCCTACCATAGCAAGAAAACTCATCTGCAGGCTTTTAAAGTCTAGGGAAATGTAACACAACTGGCCGCGGGTACGTTTCCTGGCGCGTATGCGCGTCTGCGAGCACATGGGCAGACAGGCAGACGGAACACACCACACACACACACACACACACACACACACACACACACACACACACACACACACACACACACACACACACACACGGTTCTGAACACACAGCGAAATTCACGCTTTGTAAAGATTCACAGAAATATTCGCGAACGATGAAAAAGAAGACAAAAAAAAAAGACAAAAAAAAGTAGGCTATACTCTATATATATAAATCAAACAAAAGTTATTCTAACTATTGCCAGTGAACTTGGACAAAACAAAACAAAACAAAACAAATTTAAAACAGAATACAACAAAATAAAAAAAACAAAAAAGCAAAACAAAATGAAAAAATACACACATGTTGACAAGGAAAGACACACACACACACACACACACACACACACACACACACACACACACACACACACACACACACACACACACACACACAACACAAGCAAACTAATTCTAACTCAGTAAGCTAAAAATCTTATTTCAAAAACAGAAAGGTGTGGCTAGACAGTTCCAAAGCAAAGCAAAGCAAAAACAAAAACAAAAACAAAACAAAACAAACAAAAACCCAACCAACAACCGAAACAAAAAGTCCATAATAGCTACTCTTGAGATTAGCAAAAGACAATAAATAATAATAAATAAATAAATAAATAAATAAATAAATAAATAAATAAGTACAAGATCTGGTTCAGTCTGTGGTATTCACAATCCATCTCTTCCGACTAACATAGAAAGCCCTTGATATGTCTTAGGGCCGACTCACTGGGACGCGCGAGGAGATCATCTTTCGTTTGGGGATATCTAAAGGCTTATGATTCTTATTCGTCATCCTTTCATATTGCTTACTGCTTATAGCCCAGCCGACTACTAGAGCCATATCAGGGCTAATTCTTCGTCGTCACCATTATCGTTATCATCATCATTTTCTCTGTAAGACAGGTTCAGTGGGAACTAACGCTACTGTCCTTGAGTTATAAAGGATTTTGAAATTTTGAAGATCGCTATCGATACAAATCTTTAACACGCTTACTTTTGCTCGTCTTCCTTGTGTTGTTTTTGTTTTCTTCTTCTCCTTTGTCTTCTTCTTCTTTGTCTTCTTCTTTTTCTTCTTCTTCTTCTTTTTCTTCTTGTTCTTGTTCTTCTTGTTCTTCTTGTTCTTGTTCTTGTTCTTGTTGTTCTTCTTCTTCTTTGTCGTCTTCTCCTCCTCTTCCACCTCCGCCTTCTTTTTTCTGCTTCTACTTTATTTTTTCATACATATTTTTCAATTGATTTCTTCTTCTTCTTCTTCTTCTTCTTCTTCTTCTTCTTCTTCTTCTTCTTCTTCTCGTCGTCGTCGTCGTCGTCGTCGTCGTCTTTTTATTCTAACTTCTTCTTCTTCTTCTTCTTCTTACTTCTTCTTTTTCATCTTCGTCTTCATCTTCTTCTCCTTAATTCTTCTTCTTCTTCTTCTTCTCCTCCTCCTCCGCATCTTCTTCTGCTTCTTCTTCCTCCTCCTCCTCCTCCTCCGCCATCTTCTTCTTCCTCTCTCTTCTTCCTCCTCCTCCTCCTCATCCCCTGTCTTCTTCTATTTCTTCTTTACTTATTTATCAGTTGATTTATTTGTTCATTTATTTTTCGTGTTATATATTTTTTTTTCATGTCTACTGATATAAGAGCTTCTAGTTAAAATTATTTATTGTGGGTCAATGTGTGTGGTCTGCGGTGTTTGTATATATACGTACACATGGCATTTTCTGTTTGTGGTAAATCATCTAGACATGTACTTTTTTTTGTATTCATATTAAATGAAAACATCAATCGAACATGTCAAGTTTCGTCTTTAACATTTATGACATGTTTATTTTCAGGCATGATATGCATAAGGAAAATTTTTTAAATGAACACACACAAAAATGCTGAGAAAGTAAAAACCTTTTTCAATATTTTAACATAGAAATATGGGCGCATCCCGCGTATAATGCGTGTGTGAATTTTAAACATTCCGTGTGTTTATTCATAATGGGCAACAACAACAAACAAACAAAAAATATTGACGCGTTATTATCCCAGGGTTTTGGTGTGGCAGACATAATCAGGACACAATTTGAATCAAAATTAAAAAAGGAGACCTATTTATGATACAGAAAGAGTAAATAGAAAAAAAAAAAAAAAAAAGAAATGAACGAATAGATAGACGAATAAATGAATACTATATATGAATGGATTTAATGGGTGGATGGAATGAATGAATGAATGAATGAATGAATGAATGAACCAACAGATATAAATAAATAAATAAAATGAATACCCCCGAAGTCTTTTTAGACACACTCGTTTACTCGAATAATAATAATGATAATAATAATAATAATGATAAGAATAACAATAATAATAATAATAATAATAATAATAATAATAATAATAATAATAATAAAAATAATAATAATAGCAATGACGATGACGATGATGATGATGATGAAATAATCATTCAATAATATATATAATAATAATAATAATAATAATATAATATAATAATAATAATAAATAATAATAATAATAATAATAATAATAATAATAAATAATAATAATAATAACAATAGGTTGGTTTTGTAAAAAAAATTGTGCTCTTTTGTGTCAGCGATTGCATTGTCCTTAAAATGTATCTTTATATTGAAAACAGAATTGGTACTAAACAATAGTGATAAGGATGATTCTTATATGTTCTAACACTTTGCTCTCTCTCTCTGTCTCTCTCTCTCTCTCTCTCTCTCTCTGTCTCTCTCTCTCTCTTTCTCTCTCTCTCTCTCTCTTTCTCTCTGTCTGTCTGTCTGTCTGTCTCTCTTCCTTCCCGTATTTGTATCATTCCAGTTTTGTAATGTATTAATGTTTTTATAATATTATAGTTCATTTGTTGTAATGCAGATTCTCCACAAATATTACACTGTATTTCTATTAGTGTAGACCTTCCATGCGCGAGCGCTGCATATAAGAAAAAAATTAATAAAAAGGAAAAAGCAGTAAGGTACTTAAAACCCTTTGCCTCTTGCACATTGTCCACCAGCATCCTGCCTTGTCAACCATGCTAGCCAAGCAAAAACTTAACCCTTTGGCTTCCTCACCCAATCCACCAGCCTTCTGCACAAAGCTGCTGAATAGGATGAGGGAGTCAAAGGGTCAAGGTTTTGCAGTTGGTGGATAGGGTGCGGCAGTCAACGGGTTAAGTCACTTTCCTCGAAAAAAAAAAAGTCTTTAATCTTGTTTTTGTTTATCTATCTAGTCATCCAAGCGTACACATTCCCATACCCTTATTATGATTAATGTTTTGGTTAAAAGTTTAGTTAGTGAGGATGTTTTCACACAGCAAATTGTCTTTGAGTTTTTCGTATTTTTCTATCTGGGTCATCATCATCACTATCATCATCATCTCACTATCATCACTATCATCATCATTTCATCATCACATCATCATACACACCAACACCACCACCCACTCCACCACTCATCATCATCATCATCATCAGCAGCAGCAGCATATGCCTTGCCGCTGATGTTGGCGATCCTGGCTTTCCATACGAATCTATGTTTCGTTCTGCAATGCACATCCCTACCGTATTGTCCCCACCCACTCGGCAAGGTTGTCTTAATATTTTCTTTCTTTGTCTACCTGGTGCTCTTTTTTCCCTCCAGCTTTCCTGTTGTGACTAGGTGCTCGAATTTCTCTTGCCTCATAAAATGTCATGTAAATGTTGCTTGTGTTTTCCTTATCTTCTTCGTTAATGTTCTATTTGTGTCTGCTTGTTTCAAGACTGTCTTCTGTTTTCTGTCCGTGGAACTCTTAACATTCTTCTTAGAAACCACATTTCAGCTGCCTCAGTCTGTTCTGACTTTCTTTGTCGGTTGTTCCAGGTTTCACATCCGTATAACAGAAAGGAGGGTGATGTGGGGGGGGGGGGGGGGGCGCAGAAGTACTGCAGCCAGAAAAAGATTAGGCAGCCGAGATGTTGTTTCTAAGAAGAATGTTGCGAGTTCCATGGACAGCAAAGAAAACAAATGAGACAGTCTTGATGGAGGCAGACACAAGTAGATCACTCATAAGGAAGATTAGGAAAAGACAGGCAACATTTATAGGCCATTTTATGAGGAAGGGGGATTTGGAGCACCTGGTCACAACGGGAAAGCTGGAGGGAAAGAGTGCACCGGGTAGACCCAGGGAGAAAATGCTGGACGGACTTGCAGAGTGGCTGGGGACGAGAGAGGTAAAGGGATGCTAGGGGCAACGAGAGATAGAGACAGATGGAAGTCTATGATCGCCAACGCCATGCGGCAGGGCATCTGATGATGATGTTAACAGAATTGGTTCTATATATAGCATTGAAAAACTCTCTTCCTGACGTTTAATTGATAAGATTTGTTGGTAATAAAAGAAAAAAAATATGCTTGACAGATGTTTTTCTTGCTTTTTTGTTTATGTTCTGTGCAAAGCCTGTTCTACTGTTTCCTTTCTTTTTCTATTTCTAGGAAAGGAATTTTTCTCTCTGATAAAAATTAGCGATATTATTCAAAGACAAAGAAGACTTTTTTTTTTTTTTTTATTCTTATGCTTTTTTGTGTGTGGAGTTTTGTCTATTTTTGTTTTGCTTTGCTTTGTTTCCCATTAATCATTCATCTGTGTGCATCTTCAGATTTGCATATTCGGTACCTCAAATTTGACCGGGTCTGTGTCGTGACTTTAGCTACCATTCTTTGAGAAATAGTCGATGAATTGTTTGGTGATGGTGGTGGTGATGGTGGTGATGGTTGTGGTGATGGGTGTGTGGTGTGTGTGTGTGTGTGTGTGTGTGTGTTGATGATAAAGGGGGTGGGGGTAGTGGGAGAAGCACTGTGGAAGACGGACGGATGAGGCATTTGTTAACTTATTTAATCTGTTCGTGTTTTTTTTTTTTAATCTTATTTCCTTTCATTTCAGCTTATTTCGTTTCATTTTCCAAGAGGGTCATAAAAACATGAATTTAAGAAAACAAACGAAAAAAAAAACAACAACAAAAGGACACGTAGTCTAGTGTGATCGTGCATATGTGGGTGTAATTGGGTGTGGTCTTGAGAGTGAGAGAGAGCGAGAAAGACACAGAGAGAGAGAGACGAGACAGCACAGACAGACAAGGAGACAGAGACAGAGAAGACAGACAGACAGACAGACAGACAGACAGAGAGGGAACAAAAACAAAAAGAGACAAAGACAACAATGCTTTACTTTCCAGCGGAAGCCGCATTTTTTTCAAACTTGCCATTGCTGATCTACAAAATATGTTCTTTGTGTTCATCTACAGGCAGGCTACAACACTGAAAAAACGTACATCAGAAAACCTATGACAGAAAATGCAAACAATTCAAGAAAAGAATAGACGAAGGAGGAGGAGGAAGAAGGAGGAAAGAGAGAAAGAGAAACACATAAAGGAAGCACGAGAGAGAGAGAGAGAGGGGGGGGGGGGGGACAGAGAGAGAGAGAGAGGAGAGAGAGAGAGAGGAGAGAGAGGGACAGAGAGACAGAGACTGAGACAGAGACAGAAACAGACAGACCGACAGACACAGAGACAGACAGACAGACGACAGACAAGACAGACAGACAACAAAGAGACAAACAGACAGACAGACGGGATTACAAAGACAAAGAAGGGGTTGGGGGAGTTGAGTAACCTTTGCCATACTACTATATTTAACTTTTTGGTTTAATTTAATTCAAAGACAAACCTACGATCGTTTCTTTCAGATGCTAAACAGTCAAACAAAGATTCGTGACCCATATTCTTGTGGAAAAACTGGTTTGCAGATTTTTTTTCCATTTTTTTTTTTTTTAAAACAATGATAGTTACGTTCGTTAATGTGGCGGTTCTACTGGTAGTGACCCGCATATTTGGTCTGGGATTGCTGCCACTGTTAATTTGAGGGAGGAAATTGACTGAGGAAAAGGTTAAAGAATACAAGAAATACAAAACAAAACAAAAAAAGTCAGAAGAAAAGATAGAGAAGACAGGAGAAAAATTGAAGAAAAAAAAAAAACCCACAAGAAAACAAAAATAATACAACAAAACAAAACAAAACAAAACAACAACAACAACAACAGCAACAGCAAACAAAGAAAATAGAAAGAAAGACAGAGAGTTTGAAAGAAAGAAAGAGACTGAAAAACAAAACAGAAAAACACAAATAAAGAAAGATTGATAGACAGACAGACAGACAGACAGACAGACAAAGAGACAGAAAAAAATGAAACACAGACAAAAAGAAAGATAGAAGAATAGAAAGAATGATAGACACAATTGACTGAAAAAAGACAGAAAGGCAGAAATGAACAAAGAGAGAAGTGAAAAAAGGGAGAAGAAAGAAAGAAAGAAAGAACAAAGAGAAAACAACAAACACAAACACGCAACACACACACACACACACACACACACACACACAACAAGACAAACTAACGACAGAAAACATACGACAAGTACAGACAGACAGACGGAGACATCAGACAGAGTACAAGAAGAAGAAACAATCGAAATATACAATAAAAAAAACAATCAAACAACAAACAAACAAACAAACAAACAAACGAAAAAAAAAAGCAAGAACACAACTAAACGGAAACGAAAACAAAAAAGCTTGAATCAAACTGTCGAATGGGGAAAATAAAACTTTGTTAAATCTTTTTGTGTTCATAAAAGGCGTTATTGGTCGATTTTTCTGGGAATAGTTTATAAACTTTGTAGCATGTACTTTTTGTAGTAGTTTAGTGTCACTTCCGTCATGGCTTTGTTGGACGCGCGCTGTTAACTGTTGGATTAGTTTTGTTTGTGTAGTGTGCGCGTGTGTGTGTGTGTGTGTGAGTGTGGTGTGCACGCGCGCATGTGTGTGAGTGACTGCGCGCTGGTGTGTATGTGTGTGTGTGTGTGGTGTGTTTTGTGTGTGTGTGTGTGTGTTTGTGTGTATATATGTGAGTGTATGTGTGAGTGTACGTGTGTACATGTTTGAGTAATGAGAGAGAGAGAGAGAGGGAGAGAGAGAGAGGGAGAGAAGGAGAGAGAGGAGAGAGAGAGGGGAGAGAGAGAGAGGGAGAGAGAGAGGGAGACAGACAGACAGACAGACAGATAAACATACAAACAGACAGACGGGCAGACAGATAGACAGATAGACAGACAAACAGAAAGACAGATAGACAGACAGACGGACGGACAGACAGAAGACAGACAAAAGACAGACAGACGGACGGACAGACAGAGACATAAAGAAGAGGGAAAGTGGAGAACGGAAGGGAGTACGGG
>JAPXFY010000023.1:33976680-33986680 GCA_030674185.1 Monoplex corrugatus | reverse complement strand
CTATCTATCCATCTAACCATCTTCTATCTATCTATCTATCTGTCTGCCTATCTTTCAATCTATCTATCTATCAATCAATCCTATCTATCTATCTTCTATCTATCATGTCTATCTATCTATCTATCATCAATCTATCTATCTAATCTATCTTTATCATATTCTATCAAACTATCTATCTATCTATCTGTCTGTCTGTCTGTCTGTCTGCTGCCTATCTATCTATCCATCTATCTATCATCTATCTGATCTATCAATCTATCTATCTATCTATCTGTCTATATCTATCTATCTATCATCTATCTGTCTATCAATCTATCTATCTATCTACCTATCTACCTATCTATCTATCTATCTATATATCTATCTATCTACCTATCTATCTATCTCTCTATCTCTCTATCTATCTACCTGTCTATATATCTTTTTCTCATAATTTTTGTATCTGGTGTTTGTTTGTAATCTTACCCTTGACAAAGGCCAGTTGGCCGACAATTTGCGCCTGTCTTGTCTTGTTGTATTAAATACGCGTACGTATTTTCTTTCGTTTTTTTTTTTTTCTGGTTCCTATTTTTCTATCTGTTAATGATTCCTCTCTCTCTCTCTTCTCTCTCTCCATTATTTTGTTTGCATTTTGTATCCATTCTTTTTTTATACATTCTTATCATCTATCTATGTATCATGTCTATCTAATCTATCATATCTATCTATCTGTCTATCTGTCTATCGTCTATCTGTCTATCTATCTATTTATCTGTCTGTCTATCTATCTATCTATCTTCTATCAATCTATCTATCTGTCTATCTGTCTATCTGTCTACCTATCTATTTATCTGTCTGTCTATCTATCTATCTGTCTGTCTGTCTGTCTGTCTGTCTGTCTGTTTATATTTTTAATTACATTTTAACTTATTTATTCTGATTATTCATTTATCAACAATAGGATTTTTTTTTCGGACGCGTGTACGCACTTTTTTTTTTCATTCATTCATTCATTCATTCATTCATTCATTCATCTTCATTCATTTATCTGTTATTTATTCATTCTTTCATTTTTCATTATTTTCATTCATTCATGTATTTATTTATATATTAATTAATCAATTTATTCATTCATTCATTCATTCATTCATTACATGTCCACAATGTGCAGGCAGTATTTCACTGCACAGACTGCATACGCAAGTCTTTTGTAGAGCGTGCAAGCCGGAAGGTTTCACGTTTCCACAAGCCATCGGGGACAACTGGAACATCAGAATTACAGGATCTTTAACCTGCGTATTTGATGCTTTGCCGCGCGTATACACACGAAAAGGGAGGGTTCGGGCACTCCAGGTCTGCATAGATGTTGATCTGGGAGGTCAAGGACAACTTCCATCCTTGACCCACCTGGTGGGGTGGCTACCCAGGCGAAGAACGAACCCACACCCTTCGACAGGAGGTATGGAGTCTTACCCAATTTGATTACCTGTGCCCATCACTGATTTGGTTAATCTAATATGACGACCATTCGTAGTCCTGTGAAACATTGGTAGTTGTTTGTTTCCTTTAGTTTTATTTGTGTATTTATTCATTCATTTGTTTACTGGTCTAGTTTGTATTTTATTAATTAATTAATCAAATAATTATTGATTTATTTATTTATTGATCCATTTATATATTTGCATTTATTATTAATCGATTACATTTATATGTTATTTATCACTATCTATTATTTATATTTATTGTTTATTATTACGTATTATTTATTTATATTATTTACTGGTCTGTTTTATTCATGTTATGTATTTATTTATTTATTATTTTTATTATTTTCTGGTCATTATTTATTTTATCGACTTATTATTTATTTTTATGATTTTATTTATTTATTTTATTTGTTATTGTTTTATCTTTTTAATTATTATTTATTTACTTTAACTTGACTCTATATTTATTGTTATTAGTTGGTATCGATTTCGTTTTTTTGTTGTTTGTTGTTTTTTGTTGTAATTTCTTATATTATTGCAGTTATTCACTTTGATCTTTCTGTATCTATCTTACAACAAATTACGTAATTCTTACAAGACAATACTCTGTCTGTAAACTTTGTGTTTCTTTCTTTGTTTTTTTGTTGTAATATTCTTTACATTACACTCTATTTCTATGTGCTTTCTTTTCTTTCTTTCTTTTCTTTCTTTTCTTTCTTTCTTTCTTTTTTCTTTCTTCTTCCTTTCTTTCTTTCTTTCTTTCTTTCGTTCTTCTTTCTTTCTTTCTTTCTTTCTTTCTTTCTTTCTTTCTTCCTTCCTTCTTTCTTTCTTTATTTCGTTTTGTCTTTCTTTTTGTTGTTGTTATTGCTGTTGTTTGGGAGTTTCTTTGTTTGTATGTTTGTTTTGTTTTCTTAATTAACCCTTTGACTCCCACCTCTTTCCACCGACTGGAAAAAATTAACCCTTTGACTCCTCACCTATCCACCAGCTTCATCCAGGAAGATGGTGATGGGGTAAGGAATCAAGGGTTACGTTTTTTTCTTTTTTTTCTTTATTTTTGTTGTTTTTTTGTGTGTGTTTTTTTTTTGCTAGCATGGTTGACAATACATGATGCTTGTGGACAGGGTGCGGGAGTCAAAGGGTTAGTGTGATGAGAACGAGGCTCGAACCCACGCCTTCTGAGTTACCAGTCATCATGGCGTTTTGACCAACAACAAGTGTGACTGCCCGCGTTCAAGCAAACAGGAACCAGAAAAAAAAATTTAAAAAAAAAAAAAGAACAAGAACGCGTATTTAATACAAGAAGACAAGACAGGCGCAAATTTTCGGCCAAGTTTGACAAAAGGCCAGTTGGCGAAAAATTGCGCCTGTCTTGTCTCGTCTTGTTGTATCAAATACGCGTTCCTATTCTTTTTTTTTTTTCTTTTTTTTTCCTTTTGTTGTGTGTGTTTTTTTCTGGTTCCAACTAAGTTAACGCCATGCCATTAACCCTACCCATACAAACCAACTGTACGCTTCCACAGCACCAGGCAGGAAAGCATACAATAAACAAAGCCACCATAACACTACAATAGTACCATTGATAACAGACTATTTTCAGAAGTTTCCTTTTCCTGTTAACTCTTTGACTTCCCGCACCCTGTCCACCAGCATCCTGCATGGACAACCATGCTAGCAAAGCAAAAACTTAACCCTTTGACTCCTTTACCTATCCACCAGCTTCCTGTAGGAAGCTCGGTGAATAGGGTGAAGGAGTCAAAGGGTTACGTTTTTTTTGCAGTTGGTGGATAGGGTGCGGGAGTCAAAGGGTTAAATTAACTATCAGTTCTACCCTACAGTACCGCCAGGATGGCAGGTAGGCCTGCTTCATAAAACAAACCATTCTACGAGCCCTGAAGTCCAATTTTACCGCGGGTTATCTTTCTTTCTTTTGGACCAGACAGTGTTTGTTTTTTTGGTTGTTTTTATTTTGGGGGGGGGGGGGGGGTGGGGTGTTGGTTTTTTTTTTGTTCTCTCTCTCTCTCTCTCTCTCTCTCTCTCTCTCTCTCTCTCTCTCTCTCTCTCTCTCTCTCGTGTAAAAAGGTCTAATTCGGTCTCCATTTTGCCTCTTTGTTCTGTTTTCCAAAACTAGTGTGGCCGCCCGCGTTGAATCAAAGAGAAACACACACACACACACACACACACCACACACACACACACACACACACACACACACACACACACACACACACACACACACACACACACACACACACACACACACACACACACACACACATACAAAGAAAAAAAAGGAGGGGGAGGGGTATTAGAATTAGGACACGTATTTTACAGAACGTTCTGATTCTGTTTTGATGTTTCGTTATATCAAATAAACGTTCTGATTCAATTTTCATGGCACCTCTGTCTTGACTTGTCTCGTTATTTTAAACATGCGTTCTGATTCAATTCTCGTTGTCTCGCTATATCAAATACGCGTTCTGATTCAATTTTTCATGGCGCCTGTCTTGTTTTGTCTCCTTATATATCAAATACGCGTTTTGATTTAATTTTCATGTCTTGTTGTAATACGTGTTCTGATGCTGTTTCCGTTCTCGTTATATTCAATACGTTTCTGATTTTGTTTTCGTGTCTTGTTATATTAAAAATCGCTTCTGATTCAATTTTCGTGTCTTGTTATATTAGATATGCAATCTGATTGTGTTATTGCCTCTTTATATTAAATACGCATTTTGATTTTGTTTGATGGTTCTTTATTAATACTCGTTCTGATTCAAATTTTCATTGTTCGTTATATTAAGTAATGTGTTCTGATCTAATTTTTATGGCGCCTGTCTTGTTCCGTCTCGATATATTAAATACGTGTTCTGATCAATTTTTCACTGCTTCGTTATATTAAAGACGGTTCTGATTTAATTTTCATTGTCTCGTTATGTTAAATACGCGTTCTAATTCTCTTTTGACTGTTTCGTGATATAAAATACTCCTTGTAATTCTATTTTCATGTCTCGTTAGTCTATATCAAATACGCGTTCTGATCTTATTTTCGCGTCTCGTCAAATCAAATACGCGTTCTGATTGTTTTCATTACCTCGTTATATCAAATACGTGTTCTGATTCAATGTTCATTTCTCGTTATACTAAATACGCGTTCTGATTCAATGTTCATTGTCTCGTTATATTAAACACGTGTTCTGATTCAATGTTCATTGTCTCGTTATACTAAATACGCGTTCTGATTCAATGTTCATTGTCTCGTTATATTAAACACGTGTTCTGATTCAATGTTCATTTTCTCGTTATATTAAACACGGTTCTGATTCAATGTTCATTGTCTCGTTATATTAAACACGTGTTCTGATTCAATGTTCATTTCTCGTTATATCAAACACGTGTTCTGATTCAATGTTCATTGTCTCGTTATATAAATACGCGTTCTGATTCAATGTTCATTGTCTCGTTATATTAAACACGTTCTGATTCAATGTCATTTTCTCGTTATATTAAATACGCGTTCTGGTTCAATGTTCATTGTCTCGTTATATTAAATATGACTTCTGATTCAATGTACATTGTCTCGTTATATTAAATATGACTTCATGATTCAATGTACATTGTCTCGTTATATTAAATATGACTTCTGATTCAATGTTCATTGTCTCGTTATAATAAATACACGTTCTGGTTCAATGTTCGTTTTCTTCTGGTTCTTGTTTCTGCTTGTTCTTAGCTTTAATACGGAAATGACCCTTCTTTCCTTCTCTTGGGGCTATGAAAATCGAGGTCACTTTGCCTGCTATTGTAGTCGGTTCCTAGCGATCATTCTGCTGTCTATTCTTTGATGAGAACCATGGACTCAAGATATCGTGTTTCGAGGTCAGTCCAAGGCTGTATAGTTAAAGGATAATCTTTTCGTTGACTGTCTTCGTGTTTTTATCATTCCGGTAGTGTCAGCTTAGTGTTTCAGAGGCCGCGTCTCTTCTCCCTCCCTCCCTCACTCCCTCCCTCTCTATACTCCCTCCCCTCTTATCTCACTCCCTCTCACTCACTCACTCCTCTCTCCCTCCCTCTCTAATCCCTCCTACTCCTTCTCCCTCCTCTCTAACTCCCTCTCCCTCTCTCCCTCCCTCCTCCCTCTCTCCTCCCTCCCTCCTCTCTCACTCCCTCCTCCCTCCTCTCTCTCCCTCCCTCCTCCCTCCCTCTCTCCTCTCCCTCCCCCCCCTCCCTCCCCTCCCTCCCTCTCTAACTCCCTCCCTCCTTCTCTCCCTCACTCCCTCCCTCTCTCCTCTCCTCTCCCTCCCTAACTCCCTCACTCCTAACTCCCTCCCCTAACTCCTCCCTCCCTAACTCTCACTCACTCCCCTCCTACTCACTCCCACTCCTCCCTCACTCACTCCCTCTCTCCCTCCCTAACTCACTCCCTCCCTTTTCAGGATCTTGCCAACGCATAGGGTTTTGTGCAGAGGCTCAAGGGTCTGCCAACAACATACTGGCAGATTTGGGAGGAGCGCATATGAAATTGTCCGGATGCCACGAATCCCTCTTGAGCCAATTCCAAACTCCGAGAGACCTCCTGTCTTTCCCCTATTTCAAGAACTCTTTTGCTTTGTCTCTCTCTGTCTTTCTGTCTCTCTGTTTTTTTTGTGTTCTCTTTGTCTCTGTCTCTGTCTCTCTCTCTCTCTCTCAAGGGGGTCTGCCAACAATATACTGGTAGATTTGGGCGGAGCGCGTATGAAATTGTCTGGGCGCGAGGAATCCCCTCTTCCACAAACTCCAAACTCCGAAAAAAAAACTCCGTCTGCCCCTATTTCAAGACATTGCCAGGGGCATTTTTTTTTTTTTTTTTTTTTAATCTATTTTAGGATCACTGCATCTAGGGAGGTTACCATTGTGCTCAATTTTGGTGTGTGTGTGTGTGTGTGTGTGTGTGTGTGTGTGTCCCATTTTCTACGCCACTTTAATGGCCACAAGAGCTGAAACAGTTTTTATTATGCGATGAGAATGATGTAGATGTGGATGATAACCATGATGCTAAAGAGTTCCATCTAGGATTGAGACTGCACGACAGGGTTGTACTCTACGCTTACTGTCTATAATATCCTGGCGTCAACCAGGCCCGAGAGATACAGCGGTAATGGTCAGAAGATTTGAGGAACACCCTCAATGAATCCACCGTGAAGTGGAGATGAGACTCGACTTGTGGTCCTAGTCTTCCCAAATGAGCCCATAGCACGCCCCGAACTCTGGGTAGAAGCCGGTTACAGCCGAAAAATCCCGCAATGAATTTTTGAAGGTACTGATGGGGATTCGAACTCACAACCTTCCAGTCGGTATTCCGTCGCGTTAACCAGTACACCACGGCGATGGTATTCATCTTAAGGAGTCTTGCCTAGATAATCGCTGGCAGATTTGGGGTGGAGCGCATATGGAATCTGTCCAAAGTGGGGAGGATGACTACCTCTTCTTGAACATACTCTGGAAGCTCCAAGCAGCTTTAACTGTGCTGTGCTGCCAGCCTGACACAGGCGGTACCAGACATATTATTGTATCCATACACACACACGTCTTCCGGGTAGAGAGAGAAACGAGAGATAAATTCTGCTGCTCCCCCCGCAGCCAGTCGCCGAAGCCAGGTGTTTTGAATCTACCGTACTAACGCTTTGCCGCTTATCGCTTCTGCTTCTTGCCATAGTCTTGATAGATACCGACCGACGCACTGGATACTGAGTGGATCTGTGTATGTGTGTGTGTGTGTGGGGGGGGGGGGGGAGATGGGGTTGAGGGGCGTGTGTGTGTGTGTGTGTGTGTGTGTTGTGTGTGCGTGTATGTGTTTGTGTATGAGAAGTGTGTGTGTGTGGGGTTTGTGTGTTCTGTGTCTGTGTGTTGGGGGATGTATGTGTGTGTGTATGTGTGCGTGTGTGTGTGTGTGCGTGCGTGTATGTGTTTGTGTATAGAGAGAGAAAGAGAGAGAGAGAGAGAGAGAAGTGTGTGTGTGTGTGTGTGTGTGTGTGTGTGTGGCGTGTGTTGTGTGTGTTGTGTGTGTGTGTTGTTTTTTTTTTGTTTGTGTGTGTGTGTGTGTGTGTGTGTGTGTGTGTGTGTGTGTGTGTGTGTGTGTGTGTGTGTGTGTGTGTGTGTGTGTGTGTGTGTGAAAAGGCTCCAGAAGAAAATCTGCGAGAAGGGATGTAGTGTGGGGAAGAGAAAGCGAGAGGGAGAGACAGACGAAAGGAGGAAAGCGGAGACAGAGAGAGACAGAGACAGAGACAAAGGCAGAAACAAATACAGACAGACAGAGACAGAGACAGAGGGACAGACAGACAGACAGACAACAGACAGACAGAGAACACAAAAACAAAGACAGAAAGACACAGAGAGAGACAAAGAAAAAGAGGACAGAGGGAGAGATAGACGAATGGAGGAAAGCGGAGAGAGAGAGAGGGGAGAAAGAGAGAGAGAGGGAGGAGAGAGAGAAGAGAGAGAAAAGACAGAGACAGAAAGACAAAAAACATAAGACGAGAGAAGAAAGAGAGAAGACAGACAAGAGAGAGAAGGAGAGCGACAGAGAGAGAGAGAGAGGAAAGACAGAAGAGAGAGGAGAGACAGAAGAGAGAGGAGAGGCAAAGACAGAGAGAGACACAAACAGAGAAACAAACAAACAAAAACTCACTTACTTAAACAAATCAACCAACCAACCAACAAATAAATTTAGTAGATACACACGCCTCACCGACCAACTAAACCAAACAGAGTAAGGCAACGAACGCTCTGCAGCCTGCATCAACTCGCGTTCTATAATCGTTATAGACTTCTGGCACTTGATTTGTCTTTATTATTATTATCATCATCATCAATTATTATTATTATTATTATTATTTATTATTATTATTATTATTATTATTATTATTATTATATCATTATATTTTTTTGTACAACGTGGCGTTCTGGAGATAGTTGGCTCCATTATTAATACACAACAAGGAAATGATTATGACACAACAACGACATATCAAAACGATCAGTCGATTAATGTTCTGGATACAGAAGGAAGAGAAAGAATAGAAAAGAAGAAGAAGAAAAGAAAAAAGAAGAAAGAAGAGAGAAGAGAGATGGAGGAGGAAGAAGAAGAGCAAAAGAGGATATGAAGAAAAAGAAAAGAAGAACAAGAACAACAACAAGAATGGGAGAAGAGAAGAGAGAGAGAGAGAGAGAGAGAGAGAGAGAGAGAGAGAGAGAGAGAGAGAGAGAGAGAGAGAGAGAGAGAGAAGAGAGAGAGAAAGATTCAAAAAAGAAAAAAAAGTTTTAAAAAAATGGAAGCGCTGTATAGCAAACAATATCTCATTTGTTTTCTGTTGGTGTCACACATCCATATCAATAATCAGCTTGTTCACACAGAGTCTGTTTTGCTTTGTTTTGTTTTTTGATTTTGTCTTTGTTTTTCTTTCTTTCTTTGTTTCCCCTTTTTTGTTGTTGTTGTTGTTGTATTTTGTGTGTGTGTAAAATTTAGGGAGAGGGTTCGGGAAGGAAGACACTCATTGCTTTAAGGTTTTAAAAACAAAACAAACAAAAACAGAAACAAAACAACAAAACACCCAAATCCATATAATAATAATAATAATAATAATAATAATTAATATAATAATAAAACCGTGAATTACAATAGGGGGAGAGAGAAGCCATCAGTAAAAGAAGACATACGGAAATACCTTCCGTCAGATTTATAATAAGCTAAGTCGGAAAGGGGTAGGGGGTTGGATTAGGCAAGCGGGGCGGTAACAATGTTTAAACGAGTCTTTGAAACATTGGTATTTCCTTTATTGTATATACATTTGCATCTACCTTTTTTTTCTTTCTGTCTTTCCTTCGTTCTTCTTTTTCTTTTTTTTTTTTGTGTGTGTGTTCCTTTTCTCCTTCTTTATTTTCCACTTTATATCATCTTTCATTTAAGTAAAATTTGTATCAAAAACTTCCTCATATTAAATTAAAAAAAAAGAAATAAGTAAGTAGATAGATGGATAGATAGATAGATACATAGATAGATAGACAGATAGATAGACAGACAGACGACAGACAGACGACGAAGATAGATAGACAGACAGACAGATAGATAGATAGCTAGACAACAGACGACAGATAAATAGCAGACAGACAGACAGACAGAAGATAGATAGATAGAAGACAGATAAAAGATAGATAGATAGATAGATAGACAGAAGATAGATAGATAGATAGATAGAATAATATAATAGATAATAAAGAATACAATAGAAGAGAAGATAGTAAAAGAAGACTAGGAAACTCGTCAGATAGATAGAAAAGTCGAAAGGATAGGGGTAGAGATTAGATAGCGCAGTAACAATGTTAAATAGTCTGAAACAGATCACTATTGTATACATAGATAGACTGATTATTGTTGTATGTTTCATTTAATCAATCTTATTTAGATAACATGTATCAATAATTCATATTAAGATAAAGAAAAGATAGATAGATAGATAGATGATAGATAGATAGATAAATAGATAGATAGATAATAGATA
>JAPXFY010000023.1:33949180-33959180 GCA_030674185.1 Monoplex corrugatus | reverse complement strand
TAACACTAAACCTCTCTTTTCCTACACACACACACACACACACACACACACACACACACACACACAATGTACAAACACACACGCAAACACACACACACGCACAAACTTCATGTACACACAAATTAATACTAACCCTCTCCTTTCACACACACACACACACACACACACACACAACACACACACACACACACACACACACACACACACACACACACACACACACACACATGTACACACACACACGCAAACACACACACACACACACAAACTTCATGTACACACACATTGATATTAACCCTCTCCTACCCTACACACACACACACACACACACACACACCACACACACACACACACACACACACACACACACTACATACACACACATGCACAAACGCATAAAACACACTTACCAACAATCCCCATCCACGGATAGAAGGGCACGGACTGCTGGCTGGGGTCGGGAGAGCCCCGAGAGCTCTGCCCAGGATCCTCGGACACTGGCATCTCCTTGGGACTCATAGAACACGAACTGAGGGTCTTGCCCCCCGTCTCTCCAGCCCCACCCAGCCCGGGGCTCCCATAAGGGCTCCCCCCTGGCTGCTGCTGGAGACGCGTAGGTGACGGGGTGGACACCGGGTGGCTGTTAACCACCTGGTGGTTGGGGTGGTGGAGCGGGTGGTGGCCACCCGCAGTCCCGCCCGCATTGTTGTTGTTGTTGTTACTGGAGGCTCCAGGGTTCCAGTCTTGCAAACTTCCGTAGTGGGACGGGGGTGTTTGTCCGGGTGCAGGGTACCCCCCTCGGCCCGGTCCGGCGTTTTGAGAGGAGGCTGCGGCGGTATTGGGGCCGGAATTGTTGTTGTTGTTGTTGTTGTTGTTGTGTTGTTGATGTTGATGGTGACTAGCGGAGGCGGTGGAGAGAGCGGGTATCGGCGGCGATGACATGCCGTCGTCGTGGTGGTGGTGGTGGGGGTGAAGGGGGTGGTGGGGGTCGTGGGGGCCCACTCCTGAGGTGGACAGGTTGTAACCCACATTGTTGTTGTTGTTGGTGTTGTTGTGGTGGTGAGGGTGGTGAGACTGTTGCTGCGGGTGTGGTGGTTGTTGTTGGTGTTGTTGGTGTTGGTGTTGGTGATGGTGAGGATGATGAGGATGAGGATGGTGATGATGATGAGGATGGTGATGATGATGATGGTTCTGAGGCTGGGTCGTCGTCGCCGCCGCCGCCACGACCGCCGACGCCGTCTTGAGGGTGATGTCCTGGTAGCTGGGAGACCCCCCGACCTGCTCCTGGCTGGGAAGACTGGCCGTGGGCAGGTGATACTGGTGCCCGTGATGTAAGGAACCTACCCCGGATTTGGGACTCTGCTGCTGAGCGGCGCCCGGGTGGAAATACCCGCTTCCTCCTGAATCGTGTCCGTACGGGGATGTCGAATGTCCCAGTCCGTTGCTTAGACCACCACCACCACCACCACCACCACCACTACCACTACCACCACCACCACCGTTTAACACCGACGACGAAGACGACGACGAGGAAGACCCTGGGTAGCCGAGGTACTCGGGAAAACGCGAAGAATACAACCCATGGTAATTGCTCGCCGCTGCGGCCGTGGCCGCGGCCGCTGCCCCGTACCCGTTTGTCACATAGGGGTTCTCACTCGGGTACTGAGGCAGAAAGGATGCCGTGAAGTAGGAATTCATTTTTAAGAGAAAGGGACGATATATGATCGAAAGACAATTCTCGACTACATGACCTCAAGCTCGCAAAAGTGTGATTTGTGGTGGTTCTCCCCTCCGCTCAGGGTGGATAAATCAAGCTGGCTGCAAGAGTTGCGTCCGCCTGTCAGCGAGCGACCAATCAGCGCGCGGCTTACATCTCGTCCTGTCTGGCCGGAAGAGTCGACAGGCTCTGCGCTCTTGTCGGCAGTCGCGCGGCGCTCGTGTTGGGAGGAGCGAGTCGGCGGAAGGGTGGGGAAAAAAACTCCACAGTGAAGGGGGGGTGGGGGTGGGGGATGGGTGGGTGAGTGGGGGGTGGGAGGGGAAGAAGTAGTGGGAGGGGAGTGCTAAGGTGGAAGGAAGACAGCCTAGAACGGAAAAGGAGAAGAAGACGAAAAGCGCGCTGGCTGCTGGATAGGCAAGTGAGCCACTAAGTTCTACCACTTCTACTACTGTGGTTGGACCCCCACGAGGGGAGTAAGAATTATGTATATATATATATATGTGTGTGTGTGTGTGTTGTGTGTGTGTGTGTGTGTGTGTGTGTGTGTGTGTGCACGCGCGCACGTGCATGTATGAGAGGAGAGGGGAGGAGAGAGAGGAGAGAGGGCAGACAGAGAGAAATAGAGAGAAACAGACAGACGAGAAAGAAAAGAGAGAGAGAGAGAGAAGAAGAGAGAGAGACAGGCAGACAGAGAGAAATAGAGAGAAAAGACAGACAGACAGACAGAGAGAGAGAGAGAGAGAGAGAGAGAGAGAAGAAGAGAGAGGAGAGAGAGAGGGACAGACAGAGAGAGAAATAGAGAGAAACAGACAGTCAGAAAGAGAAGAGAGAGAGAGAGCAGACAGACAGACAGACAGGGACAGGACAGAGACAGAGAGAGAAAAGACAACGCATATAAAAAAAAGCAGAGACAAGACAACAACTAGTTCCAAGGAGACATGATTTCAGAAACGGATTTTGTTGACGTGGTGTGGATTGTCTTAATCTGGGGAGGAAACAAACGACGCTGACAATGACAGGAATATGTATTACGTTCCAACGGTGCAAGTTTTTAACTAGATCTAGCTAAAAGCCGCTTTTAAAAAATAAAAACTGTGCGCTTGCAAAGTTACATACCTAATTATACTGAATAAAGAAACAAGTCAATAATACAAGACATGATGCTTACTTCTAAGAAATCAGTGAGTTGCTGTTCTTGATGTATTTCCGTTTGTGAGACACTGAGGGAGAGATGTGTAGTGTAGCCAGGCTATGTAAGTAAATAGGAAACATTTAAACAAAGAAAAAAGGGGAAAAAAGAAGAAAAAGAAAAAGAAAAAGAAAAGAAAAGAAAAGAAAAGCTAAAAGCAAAGAACAAACAAACAACCCCCCCCCCCCCCCCAATGATTGAAAACGTGCTATAGTCTAATGGGTCTGCTCACATGTGTGAAATAAGAGACGGAGGCGGGGGGGGGGGGGGGTGGGGCAGATTACAGTATATCAGTATATGAGAGAGAGACAGACAGATAGACAGAGACAGAGAGACAGAGAGACAGAGAGAGACAGGTGATTGGGTGTGCAGATTACAGTATATGAGAGAGAGAGAGAGAGAGAGAGAGAGAGAGAGAGAGAGAGAGAGAAGAGAGAGAGAGAGAGAGAGAGTCTGATTGGAGTTACAATTAGGTTAGGTCATTTAAAAAAAAATAACAAAGAAAATGGTAATCACATTGAAAGCTGTCTTTAGTCAGAATTCTCAGGTTGCGACAGTTTCTTTGTATAGTATGATTTTGGTACACTTCCGTTATACCATTTGTCTCTTACTCAACAACAACGATGTCAAAGAGAGAGATAAAAATTAAGATGATGATAATGATAATCATATTGATAACAACAACAACCATCATCCTCATCATCATAATTATTATAGAAATGACAAGAAGAAGAAGAAGAAGAAGAAGAAGAAGAATTATGATAGTAATGACAAAAGTATAATGATAATACAATAAATAAGAAGAACAAGAAGAAGAAGAGAAATAATAATATTAATATTCTGCCAAACAAGTCCACTTTTATAGGTTAACAAAAATGCATTCACATTGCAAAACCACACAGAGAAAAAAATGGTAGTGCAATGGCGGCGTTCCTTTTAAAGGGAAGAATATAGACTCAGATAAATGAAAGACAAAAAAAGTGCGCCATACAATGGCGACGTGAGCTTTCCCGGAAAGGATGGCCCGTATTTCACGCAGATAAAAAGAAATCGTGATTGAAAAAAAGAAACAAATAAGAAAGAAAGAAAGAAAAACGGAAAGAAAGAAAGAAAGAAAGAAAAAAAGAAAGAAAGAAGAAAGAAAGAAAGAAGAAAGAAAAAAACAAACAAACAAACAAACGAACGAACGAACGAACGAACGAACGAACGAACGAACGAACGAACGAACGAACAAACGAACAACAGCAAAACAACAACCAAAAAACGAAATAGGAGCCCGTCCCATGTGCCTTCTTGCCTGAGCATACCAGAAGTTCTAGTTCATACTGCTTACAGCCCAGCCGACTACTAAAGCCATACAGGGCTAGAGCATGCTAAAAGATCCCGCGGCAGTTGAAAATCGTGAAGAGCAGGACATTCGAGCGGCTGCCCTGGCATAAAATATTGGAGAGATAGGTTCATTTTCCATGTCCCACCCCTTGAGGGCCAATTAGCCTTGTCTTTCGTGAAGTCTTGGTTCAGAAGAAAAAGGGGTGGTGGTGGCGCTGAACCGTGGCGAGGCGGTCTCGAAGAGAAGAACAGCCCGAGTTCCAAAAAGATAAAATCCATTGCGACAAAATTAATATGAATAAATAATAACGACAAAACGAAACACAAAACAAAACATAAAATCAAAGCAAAAGAAAACAACAAAAATGCAAACAAAACTCCAGTCACCCCCCCCCCTCCCCCAACAAAAACAACAACAACAACAACAAAACAAACAAAAAAAGCAAACGAAAACACAATCCCTCTCCACCCCCCATCTCTCCAAGAACCCAATCCAACCCAAATCAGTCTTATCCAATATAATCAAAGGACACAACTCTTGAGGATTATCTCCCATGTTGTATAGAACTTCTCAGATCTAACACAGTTTGCGCTACCCATTCAGCTAGCATAGAAGCAGACACAAAGTACAAAAACAGTAAGCTCAGAACACACCTCAAATCCAAGATAACCAACACAACAGTACATTTGCCTGTATCTACTAAATGTGTAGACGTATATGTATTCTAGTTTTGATCATTTCAGTGTTGTTTCATTTCTTTCATTTTAGTTCGTTCTCTCCCTCTATATCTACTTTTCTTTTCATTATTTCAATTCATGTATATAATAATATACAGAGGTTCTGGATACAGAACAATTAAACATTAATTTGACAATACTATGGACAGAGGGTTATAAACGGTTCATAAACGTACGTTTTGTTTGAAGATATTTTTTCTCCTTTTATTTCAATCATTTTTATGTATTTTTTATTCATTTATTGATCTTTGTATAAATTTACTGATTTACGTATTCATTTGTTTGTTGACGACTGGTAAATGATGCAGTCATCTATACAAACTAAAGGAAAATAACAAAGGAGAAAAAACAACATGATGAAGTATGCACACACACACACACACACACACACACACACACACACACACACACACACTTACACACACACACACACACACACACAAACACACACACACATACACACACACACTTACACACCACACACACAACACACACACACACACAACACACACACACACACACACACACACACATACACACACACACACACACACACACACACACACACGCAGAGAGAGAGAGAGAGAGAGAGAGAGAGAGAGAGAGAGAGAGAGAGAGAAAGAAAGAGAAAGAGATACACACACACACACACGCACACAACACACACACACACACACCACACACACACACACACACACATTCATTACACACACAAGCAAGCAAGCGCACTCAACGATATATATTTAAATTAAAGAGTGCAGAGTAGAATTAATGTGAAATACTATAATTCATGCTACAGTTCCTTCTGTATAGCGTAACTTATGTATATGCTGTTTGCCACTTATTTTCTTTTTTCAACCAGGATGAACATGAGGAATGTTATGTACATGTACACAATTATTCACTCCTTCTCACGCACTCCTGCCCAGTCAAATAAACATTGCTCAGAACACTAAAAAAAAAAAATAATAAAAAAAGAAGAAATGACAGAAAAAAGGAAAATAAAGGAAAAAATTAAAAGCCCCTATAGAACTCTTTCATGCAGCTGACACACGTGCACAGAGACAAAGACAGAAACAGACAGAGAGAGGGAGAGAAAGAGAGAGAGAGATAACAGATAAATACGGAAAGAGAGAGAGAGAGAAACAGAGAGACAGACAGAGAAAGACAGAAACAGACAGACAGAGAGAGAGAGAAAGAGAGACAGACAGACAGACAGACAGACAGACAGTACAGACAGACAAACAGAATGAGAGAGAGACAGAGACAGAGATACAGAAAACAGAGACACAGAGACACAGAGACAGAAACAGAGAGACAAACAGAGAAACACAGAAACAGAGAGAAGTTCGTATCTAGATAAACACAAGACAGATTTAGTTTCAATGTAGTCTCGTTTCTCTCTGAATTATCTTCATTATCATTCCCTGTCCCATTGATTTACCTCTTCTCTTCTCCCCACTCATATATCCACAGCCTCAAACTGTTATATCTACTAATCTTTTCATTCATCCATTGATAGATGCGATGGCCATGTGGGTAAGCGTCGGACTTCTAGTGAAAAAGTTCTAGGTTCGATACGCCCAGTGGAGATTTTTTCCCCCGATTTACCAGTTTTGTTGCAGACCCGTTTGTACCTAAATCTCCTACGTGTGTGTACGCAAGCATGATATAAAATATGCGCGATAACGGTCTTGTAAGTCATGTCAGTGGCAGTCTTATGGAAAAACGAAAACACCAATATGCACGCCCACCGAAGTCGCAGTTTGCAGACTGAGCAGTAACATACTGCATGCACAGTGTGAGCAAAACAACGAGAGAGAGAGAGTAGATACATAGATATAGAGAGGTAGAGATTAGAGATAGAGATAAACATAGATATAGATATAAAGAGGTAGATAGATATAGATAAACATAGTATAGATATAAAGAGGTAGATAGATATAGCAAACATAGGTATAGATATAAGAGGTAGATAGATATAGAAAACATAGATATAGATATAGAGAGTAGATAGAGAATATAGATAAACATAGTATAGATAGAGAGAGGTAGATAAGACAGATAATAGATAAATGATACAAGAGGTAGAAGATAGATAAATAATATAGATATAAGAGGTAGTAGAGATAGAAATAGATATAGATATAAAGAGATAGAAGATATAGATAAACATAGTATAGATATAAAGAGGGAGATAGATATAGATAAACATAGTGATATAAAGAGGTAGATAGATATAGCCAAACATAGATATAGATATAAAGAGGTAGATAATATAAGATAAACATAGATATAGATATAAAGAGGTAGATAGATATAGCAAACATAGATATAGATATAAAGAGGTAGATAGATATAGAAACATAGATATAGATATAAAGAGGTAGATATATATATATATAGATAACAACATAGATATAAAGAGGTAGATAGATATAGCAAACATAGATAAGATATAAAGAGGTAGATATATATAGATAAACATAGATATAGATATAAAGAGGTAGTATATAGATATAGACAAACATAGATATAGATATAAAGAGGTAGATAGATATAGAAACATAGATATAGATATAAAGAGGTAGATAGATTATAGCCAAACATAGATATAGATATGAGAGGTAGATAGATATAGATAAACATAGATATAGATATAGAGGTAGATAGATATAGCAAACATAGAATAATATAGAGAGAGTAGATAGATATAGATAAACGATAGATATAGAGAGGTAGATAAGATATAGATAAACATAGATAAAAGAGGTGCAGATAGATATAGATAACATAGATATAATAGAAGAGTAGATAGATAGATACATAGATATAGATATAAAGAGGTAGATAGATAATAGATAAAATAGAATAGATATAAAGAGGTATAGATAGAATAGAATAAACATAGATATAGAATATAAAGAGGTAGATATAGATAAACATAGATATAGAGGTAATAAGAGTATAGATAAACATAGATATAAAGAGGTAGATAGATATAGATAAACATAGATATTAAAGAGGTAGATAGATATAGATAAACATAGATATAGATATAAGAGGTATAGATAGATATAGATAAACATAGATATAAAGAGGTAGATAGATATAGATAAACATAGATATAGATATAAAGAGGTAGATAGACAGATAAATAGATAAACATAGATATAGATATAAAGAGGTAGATAGATATAGATAAACATAGATATAGATATAAAAGAGGTAGATATATATAGATAGAAATAGATAAACATAGATATAAAGAGGTAGATAGATATAGATAAACATAGATATAGATATAAAGAGTAGATAGATATAGATAAACATAGATATAATATAAAGAGGTAGATAGATATAGATAAACATAGATATAAAGAGGTAGATATATAGATATAGATAAAACATAGATATAGATATAAAGAGGTAGATAGATATAGATAAACATAGATATAGATATAAAGAGATAGATAGATAGATATAAAGCTAGATATATAGATATATGATATAAAGAGGTAGATGATATAGATAAACATAGATATAGATATAAAGAGGTAGATAGATATAGATAAACATAGATATAAAAGAGGTAGATAGATATAGATAAACATAGATATAGATATAAAGAGGTAGATAGATATAGATAAACATAGATATAAAGAGGTAGATAGATATAGATAAACATAGATATAAAGAGTAATAGATAGATAGATATAGATAAACATAGATATAGATATAAAGAGGTAGATATATAGATAAACATAGATATAATAGAGGTGGATAGATATAGATAAAAATAGATATAAAGAGGTAGATAGATATAGCCAAACATAGATAGATATAAAGAGGTAGATATATAGATAAACATAGATATAATAAGAGGTAGATAGATATAGATAAACATAGATATAAAGAGATAGATATATAGATAAACATAGATATAAATGAGTAGATAGATATAAAAATAGATATAGAGATATAAAGAGGTAGATAGATAGATAAACATAGATAATAAAAGAGGTAGATGATATAGATAAACATAGATATAAAGAGGTAGATAGATATAGATAAATAAATATAAATAGATAAAGAGGTGATAGATATAGATAAACATAGATATAAAGAGGTAGATAGATATAGATAAACATAGATATAAAGAGGTGATAATATAGATAAACATAGATATAAAGAGTATAGATAATAGATAAAGATAGATAATAATAAAGTAGATAGATATAGATAAACATAGATATAGATATAAAGAGGTAGATATAATAGATAAAATAGATATATAAAGGAGGTAGATATATATAGATAAACATAGATATAAAATAGAGTAGATATATAGATAACATAGATATAAAGAGGTAGATATATAGATAAACATAGATATAAAGAGGTAGATAGATATACATAGATAAACAGTATAGATATAAAGACGAATAGTATAAAATTAACATAGATATAAAGAGGTAGATAGATAATCTAGATAGATATGATAAACATTGATATAGATATAAAGAGGTAGATAGATAGATAGATAGATAAATAGATAGATATAGATAAACATAGATATAGATATAAAGAGGTAGATAGATAGACAGATAGATAAATAGATAGATAGATAGATAAACATAGATATAGATATAGAGAGGTAGATAGATAGATAGAATAGATAAATATAGAAATAGACATAATATAATATATATATAAATATATAAACAGATATAGATGTAACAGGCACAGAAATAGATATATAGACATAGATACACATAGATATAGATATAGAGAGGTAGAGATATAGATAGATATAGATAAATATAGAAATAGACATATATATATATATATATATATATATATAACATAGATACAAATAGAAATAGATAGAAATAGAGATAGACATGAAGATAGATATGGAGATAGATAATATGATAGATACACCTATAGACAGATATAGATATATAGATATAGATTGACAGACATTGTGTATATGCATTATACAGACAGACAGACAGACAGACAGA
>JAPXFY010000023.1:33931680-33944180 GCA_030674185.1 Monoplex corrugatus | reverse complement strand
ATTATGTTATGGAATATTAACAATACATGATGCACTTCCAAAATCCAAACTCTTGTTCTACATGGCAGGGAAAATGGGAGCAAATATTCCATGGAAAAAAAAATCAATTATAAACATTCAAGAAATACAAGGAATTAATGTGAAATGGCTGCAGATACGCACTGTACATAAACGTATCGAAACTGATATCAGATTAGAAAAAAAGGGACATGTGAATATCTTTGGTTATGCCTTTAGTTAAGAAACGAAAGTTAGTAGGCCTATATGGTTATATTTTGAAATAGCTCATAAATGAAACAACTCTGGGTAAAGTTCGAGAAAATCTTGAAATCGGAATGTTACCACGTGTGCAAATATTAGGTTGACCGAAAACATTGTTGAGACAATACGAAAATCTGCAGTTTGGATATTTGACTCAATTATCCTTCTTAGAAAAGTGTACAGTTTATAAATGCAAATTCAAAAGAGTCTTATAAATGCAAATTCAAAAAGAGTCTATCAAATATAAGCCTTTTCAAAATATCTCTTACTAGAAATGTCACATGGAAGAAATTCAGTGCAAAATTGACGTGGAACTTGCACACCTTATAAACGAAATGGCTGCCATATTTACCATTAACGACAACCGAAACTTGATACAGTTGATTCAGTTCATGATGCAAATATCGCCAATGTTCTGAGGAAATATGATTGCCTGTCTGATATGCCAACAATTATCCATGTATCATCATCATCGTCAATGAAGTGCCCTGCCGCATGGCGTTGGCGATCATGGCCCTCCATATGTATCTATCCCTTGTTGCCGCAAGCACCTCTTCCACCCTCTCTGTCCTCAGTCACCCTGCAAGTCCGTCCAATATTTTCTTCCTGGGTCTACCTGGTGTTCTTTTTCCCTCCGACTTTCCTGTTGTGACTAGGTGCTCCATGTACGCAGACAAGTTAATTATTTTTCGAGTTGTATATTTTTGCTTCACGTAAATCTCTCTCATTGTGTAGTTTATTGTTATTGTTATTTTTGTTTAAAGCCCAGCCGACTGCGTAGAGTTATTTAAGCATATGAATATTTTGTATGAAGTGGAATGTTTTCTTACGATGTAATTGTCATTACGCTTTGCTCTTCTGTTATGTGTTTCTTATTGCTTGTTTACACATATTTTTGAAGCAAACAAATAAACAAAACGACATCTGTTAACGCCCTACCGATATACTTAGCGCTATCGGTACGGAAGCAGGTGTTTTTCAGCCTACACATACTGACTAACAACTCCTCTCCAGGAGCACTTAGCATTGGCATAGTGCATTCCTGAAGCCACACGTGTGAATTCTTGACAAAAAGGTCTCAAAAAGAATATATTACATGTATTTCATCATTGGTTTCAGTGGTCAGCCAGCCCACACAATCAATGCATTCCACTTGATAGGCCTACTTCATGTACATTTCTTCCGTTTTAGAAACATCACAAACCTATTCATACAGAATTAATTAGAAAGATATTTTCTCCAGAGCACATTACATTGAAATAGTCTAGTGCTGTCAACTGAAATGACGAAATGGCTCCAAATAATTTGTTGGGGGTGCAGAGAAAATGTATCACCGTCCACTGTACAAGCAAAGAAACCAAAAGTAGGTCGTGAACGAGAGGCCAAAGTGTACCAAGGACTGAATGATTGATTTGGTTCAGTTTTTACGTCGGCACCCACCTCAGGTGATATGGCCGACGAGGATAACCATCCCAGGGAAGTGGGAGAAGGGAGACCTACTAATCGTATACTGACACCACCAGAACAACGAAGATGTTAAGATGGGACAGTGAGAAGGCCAGTTTTAATATAGCGCATCCCAGGATTCGAACCCACAACCATTAGCATGTGAATCCGACGCTCAAACAAACTGAGCTACTGGGGTCCGCTTGTACCAGGGAAGTTTCAAAAAGACATTTATAGGTTAGCCATGACCTTGAGAATTACGTTTTGCCCCATTGCCCTCCTGTCCCCCCCCCCCCCCCCCCCCCCAATCTTTTTTTTTTTTTGAGTTTGCGTATGCTTCGTGCCCTGGAGTTTTGGTCGTTGTTGGGTGATTGCTTTGGTGGATAAAATGTCATTATTGTTATTATAATTATCATCATCATCATCATTACGTTATCGTCATCATCGTCATTATTAATATTGTTATTACTCTTATATTATTGCTATTGATATTATTGTTATTATAATTATTATCGTTATTATCATTATCATTAGTGTTATTATTATTATTATTTCTTAAAACTGTCTTTATTATAAGTGTTTATCATCATTATCATCATCATCATCATCATCATCACCATCATCATCATCATTGCCATCATCTGTAATATTTCATATGAAGAGAGACTGTTAATATGGCAAGACCATCTTTGTTTTATTTCATTTAAAACCACTGCTGGAGCGAAAAATCTTGGTTGCTGTCCTAGGTGCCAAAGGCATAATGGAATGTGGAAAATGAATAAATAAATAATACATGAATAAATAAATGAATAAATAGATAAACAAATAAATGAATGCATAAATAAATAAACAAATAAATAAATAAATAAATAAATAAATAAATAATTAAATACATAAATAAATAAATAAACAAATGAACGAATAAATAAATATTCAAGTAGGAACATGGTGAATTTTAACGCAGAGGTAGAAGACTCACCTCTCAGTCCGCCTGCACGCCCAAGGAAATGGATAAGCGTGTGTGGCTTTCCCTTTACCCACCTGTGCATGGGTACCTGACTCATCATCATCATGTGCCTTGCCACATGGCGTTGGTGATCATGGCCCTCCATATGTATCTATCCCTTGTTGCCACAAACACATCTTCCACCCTATCTGTCTTCAGCCACACTGCAAGTCCGTCCAATATTTTTTCCCCGGGTCTACCTGGTGCTCTCTTTCCCTCCAGCTTTCCTGTTGTGACCAGGTGCTCTAATTCCCCTTTCCTCATAAAATGGCCTATACATGTTGCCTTCTTTTCCTAATCTTCACTTATCAATGATCTTCTTGTGTCTGCCTCCATCAAGACTGCCTCGTTTGTTTTCTTTGCTATCCATGAAACTCTCAACATTCTTCTAAGGAACCACATCTAGGCTGCCTCAATCTTGCTCTGGCTTTGCTTGTACCTGACTATCTTTAAAACAAAACAAGATTAAGTAGTCAGGGAGATGACATTGGCAGAACCGTCATTATGTTGGCCCTGAGAAACACTGAGGTCCGCACCACCTCACCTCTCCATGACCTCAGTGTTATTGAAAAATAAACACACACACACACACTTTTACAGTACAAAATTCAAGTACAGCGAATTTTGTGCACGAGACCTGTCCTAACAGTGACGAACTAGATTCAACATTTTAAGTATTCAGCACAAGTACAGGAGAAGAGGATTCATAGTCAGGGTCCCTTGAAACTGACACTCTAGCTCATTTGCATAATTATGTGAGCGCGTGCAAGGTCAAGGAACTTCATTTCTTAGGCTGTCCGCGGAAATCTTTTGGTGTGTCGTAGATTTATTTGTTCGGGTTCGCGCCGGCTTATATTGTAGAACATGTATGTTCCTTTTTCTTTTTTCAATCGTTCAACGTATACACATGTATGGTGGGGCCATATGTTGTGACGAATGCATCGATTTGTTGTTGTTGTTGTTGTTGTTGCTGTGGTTTTTTTTTTTTGGGGGGGGGGGGGAGTTTCTTTTTTTTTTTCTTTTTTTTTTTTTTGGTAGGTAGGAAGGTGGTAGTAGTTGTGGAATCTTGTAATTGTTTCTTAATAGCTCTCGTGCACAAACCACCTTTGTAAAGCGTGTACAAAAATAAATAAATAAATAGATAAATAAATAATAAATAAATATATTATGAATAGAATAACAAAGAACAAATGCATAAAACTGTGAAAAAAAGCCTTTTTTTTTTTTTTTTTTTAAACTGAGAGACAGGTTCAGCCAGGTACCCATTAAGCCAGTAGAAGACTTCCCTGACATTTCGATATACTTGGATACCACCTGGTGGGTAAAACTTGTAGATTCTTAATTGCATTTTATTTTGTTTTATTACTTTTTTTTTAGCGATTACCCAGGTCAATATATGTGCAAACCCGCTATAGTGTCAGATTAGAACACTTTTTGTAGAACATCAAAATATTTACGTAAACAATTCTGTAAGCCATGTTAGGGTTCACTGGCCGAAGGAAACACAACGATTCCCAGCATGCAGTCCCCGAAAATGGAATGTGGCTGTTTAAAAACAAACCAAACCAAATAAAAATATCCCTTCATTTATGTGAAAGCTAAATCGGACATTCGAGTGCATACAGGAATGCAGCCCACGAAATGGGGAAAAGAAATCGTCGTCGTCGTCGTCGTCGTCGTCGTCGTCGTCGTCGTCGTCGTCGCGTCATCGTCGTCGTCGTCGTCGTCGTCGTCGCCATCATCATCATCATCATCATCATCATCATCATCATCATCATCATCATCATCATCATCATCCCCTTACCATCATCCTGATCATCATCCTGATCATCACCATGATCATCATCATGATCATTATCATCATGATCATTATCATCATCACCATCATCACCACCACCACCACCACCACCATCGTCATCATCGTCGTCATCAGTATCAGTATCATCATGAACACCATAATCATTATCACATACAATGCAATCACCTTAATCTCTTGTACTTGTTCTTCTACCTCTTGTTGTTGTTGTTGTTCTCGTTTTTCTTCTTATTCTTCATGTTGTTCTTCTTGTTTTTCTTCTTATTCTTCATGTTGTTCTTCTTGTTTTAACTTCTTATTCTTCATGTTGTTCTTCTTGTTTAACTTCTTATTCTTCATGTTGTTCTTCTTGTTTTCTTCTTATTCTTCATGTTGTTCTTCTTGTTTTTCTTCTTATTCTTCATGTTGTTCTTCTTGTTTTTCTTCTTATTCTTCATGTTGTTCTTCTTGTTTAACTTCTTATTCTTCATGTTGTTCTTCTTGTTTTTCTTCTTATTCTTCATGTTGTTCTTCTTGTTTTTCTTCTTATTCTTCATGTTGTTCTTCTTGTTTAACTTCTTTTCTTCTTCTTCTTCTTCTTCTTTTTCTTCTTATTCTTCATTTGTTCTCTCTTGTTTAACTTCTTCTTCTTCTTCTTCTTCTTCTTCTTCTTCTTCTTCTTCTTCTTCTTCTTCTTCTTCTTCTTCTTCTTCTTTTTCTTCTTCTTTTCTTCTTCTTCTTCTTCTTCTTCTTCTTCTTCTTCTTCTTCTTCTTCTTCTTCTTCTTCTTCTTCTTCTTCTTCTTCTTCTTCTTCTTCTTCATGTTTTCTTCTTCATGTTGTTCTTCTGTTTAACTTCTTCTTATTATTATTCTTCATGTTGTTCTTCTTGTTTTTCGTCTTATTCTTCATGTTGTTCTTCTTGTTTTTCGTCTTATTCTTCATGTTGTTCTTCTTGTTTAACTTTCTTCTTTTTCTTCTTGTTCTTCTTCTCCACCTCCTTTTTCATCTAATTCTTCTTCTCCTTCAATTCCATTTTTAATCAGTACCAGTAATGCGGGTTAGAAAAGGCACGCCCCCTTCGACTCCCCCATGTTTCAACAATTAGCTCAAGAAGATGATGCCCAGCCCATTTGTAAATAAGCACAGACATGTTTGCTGCACACTGCATTGATTTCTTTCCAACTTCGAGGCCCTGCGTATGAACGTGTGTGTGTGTGTGTGTTGTGTGGTGTGTTGTGTGGTGTGTGTGCACGTGTGTGTATGTGCCTGTGTTTGTGTGTGTGCATGTGTCTGTGTGTGTACGTGTGTGTTTCTGTGTATGTGTGTGTATGTGTGTATATATGTGTGTGTATGCGTGTGAGTGTGCGTGTGTGCATGTGTGTATGTGTTTGTGAGCGTATATGTGTTGGTGAGCTAGAGAGAGAGAAAGAGAGAGGAAAGAGAAGAGAGAGAGAGAAGATGGAAAGAGACAGGGAGAGATAGAAACACAGACACAGACACACACACACACACACACACACACACACACACACACACACACACACACAACACACACACACACACACACACACACACACACACACACACAGCACAACACACACACACACACAGACACATACACAGACACAGACACAGACACAGACAGACAGACAGACAGACAAAGAGAGAGAGAGAGAGAGAAACAGAGAGACAAAGAGTGAGAGACGGAGACAGAAGGACAGACAGACAGAGACAGAAAGACAGACAGACAGACAGAGAGAAAGAAAGAAAGAAAGAAAGAGAGAGAGAGAAGGAGAGAGAAAGAAGAAAGAGAGACAGACAGACAGACATAAGACAGAGAAAGAAAGAAAAGAGAGAACGTGGATACAACCTAGAACTCTATTTTAAAACAGAAAAAAAAATGTACACGTTTTTATCCTTCAATCAACCAGACAACATTAAGATGGCTAAGCGACTTGTTTCAATAAAGCTAAACAGTTATTTTCCCACCAAGATATATTGTTTTAACATGATTCAAATCGATCCACAAATATCAGAGCTGTAAGAAATGAATATCTAGCTGTCTGTCTGTCTGTCTGTCTGTCTCTCCCGTCTATCTATCTATCTATCTTTCTTTCTTTCTATTTATACATATAGGTCTGTATTTACACATTTGTATCTAATATCTATATCTGTATCTATATCAATATCTATTTATCTATATTTTTATCTATTTATCTATATCTATAACTATATGTATATCTGTATGTGTATTTATATATGTATATCTATATTTATATCCACATCTATTTTTTGTTGTTGTTTGCTTTTTATATTTCTGACTTCAGTGGTCCAAGTACGAAGCATGTATGTTTGACGCTTATGTATTATGAGACAATAATCAAGACTGGATGCATATTCCATTTGAAACGTAGACAAGATCTTTCAACAAACGCCTAAAAATCAACACTTTGCTGATAATTATAAACATGTTTATCATAGTTTATGACCTTGACCTTCAAGCCAAGTCTTAATGAAACTTACAAGACATGGGGAGATTAAGACACGAGAACGTCAGAAGCGCTGAGAAAAAGACAATAGGCATACCGATCTTTTCGCCATCCTAGACCTTAGAGACAGGTACTTAAGGGAGAAGAGGGGGAAAAGATCTATATCTTAACGACATTCTCACAGTGCTCTATCGATCTTTTTTTTTTTTTTTTTTTCAGTCAGAAGCGAGCGACGACGCGGTCGTTCCACTCTGTGTGAAGAGTCTATTAGGCTGGCTGCTTAACTGGTTTTATTGCTTCATCGTCTGCATCATTCTGGTGCCAATGCCCTCGCGCCCGCTCGTTCTGGCTTCGCTACTAATACCCAACCGGGCAGACTGAATCCAGGTTTATTTCTTCACGGTGGTAAATAATAAATAATAAACCGTGACTCGTATTTATACAACTCCTTACACATGTATCTAGGCAGTTATAAAAGTCGCGTTTTCTTACACACGTTCACGGTCACAGACCTGTTCACAATCACGCAATTGACGTGGTGTTTAGCCCCGGTATGGCTCAAGTAGTCGGCTGGGCTATAAGCAATATGAACTTGAACAATCTCACAACGGAAATAGGAACAGTACAGAACTTGACATGAGGTTACTTCAGGCAAGACGACGAAGAAGACTTTATGACAAGTCGTCTAAAAGCGCATATGTGAATAGACGTTAAAAGAAGTAAAGAACGAACGAACGAACGAACGAACGAACGGGTTCCAAAACATTAGGAAGATTCTGGACATGGAAATATTGTCTGAAAAGGTAAGTTTGGAGGTGGAATTCAAAAGATTTGACGGATGAAACAAAACTAGAATATCTGATATTATTTGCAGGGGTGTGTGTGTGTGTGTGGGGGGGGGGGGGGATCCAGAGTTTGGGGCCAAACACAGAGAAGGAACGGAAGCCATGATATTCATATCTGAAGCAGTTTTGCTGAACAACTCGTCACAGAGGAAGAATGGAGAGAGAGAGAGAGAGAGAGAGAGAGAGAGAGAGAGAGAGAGAGAGGGTGTGGGGGGGGGAGAAAGAGAGAGAGAGAGGGGAGAGAGAGAGAGACAGAGACAGAGAAAGAGAAAGAGACAGACAGGCAGACAGACAGACAGAAATAGAGAGACAGAGAGAGACAGACAGAGACAGACAGAGAGAGAGAGACAGACAGCGAGTGAGTGTGTGAGTGAGAGAGACAGAGAGAGAGAGAGAGAGAGAGAGAGAGGAAGTAGAGAGAGATAGTGAGTGACAGAGAGAGAGAGAGAGAGAGAGAGAGAGAGAGAGAAAGACAGAGAAAGACAGAGAGACACAAGAGAAGAGAGAGAGAGAGACAGAGAGAGAGAGAGTGTGTGTGTATGTGTCTGTGTGTGTGTTTGTGAGTGAATGAGAGAAAAAGAGGGACAGACAGACAAACGGACAGACAGACAGAAAGACAGACAGACAGACAGAATACAGATTAACCGGATTAGAGAGATAAAGAGGGGCAGTGCCAGTGACAATACTGTAATAGATGCAGGTTATCAGGTATTTAATTCTTTTAGAAACAGACAACCAATGTAATTTCATCAGTAAAGGCGAACATGACTGACGACGCTGAGCAAGGCGAGCAGCAGAGGTGTGGAGCGTGGGTTGAGGTATCTTTCACTCGATCTGGCTCCATGACTGAATAATGATTACTGTCGTTAGTGAGAGGATTAGTCACAGTAATAGAAAGTTTACAACAACAAAAATTGTCTATATCAAATTGTCATAAGGCCATTCAGCAGAAGGGATTCCACGCTGCTGACAGTTTACTTTGGTGGTGGGTTGGGGGTGGGATGTCTTTCGCTCGGTCCGACTCTGTGACTGAGCAATTGTTGTCGTTCGTAAGGGGCTTCGTGGACAGTACCCTTAGTAAGCTTGATCAGAACAGGCATTGTTGAAATCCAACGAAGTGATCTGCCAGCAGTGCAGAGTCTCATTTGGTGAGTTGCCTTATGGCGGTTGAACACCACTGGACCCCATGAACTTCTGATACTGGCAGTTTTGGTTGAATGAACCGGGCTTTGGTGTAGTGTTGAAAAGCTAAACAAGTAATATGGGATCTGTGTCACTGATGCAAAGCAGAATACTGGAATACAAATTTACTTCTTAAGAAGTCAGTACTGCTTGTTCTGATCTATTGATGTTTTTTGACATTTCTAAATTATGTAAAACACTTTCTTACTCGAGGGTAATAGCATTAGGTCCCACTGACTTGTCTTACAGTTGGTCTTTGACACCATCTACGAAGCTAGCCACTGATGACAATAATCACTTACTAGAAACAGAAAGCAAAGGTAAGGGGTTGGAACTAAACAGCAGGAAAACTGAAGTCATGGTGATCAGTAAAAAACATGAATCCCCTCATGCAAAATAACAGCAAATGGCACAACCTTGAATAATAAGTTCAAATACCTGGGAACGGCCATTTCATCAGACGGCAAATGCACATCGGAAATAGCTGGCAGAATCGGCCAAGCCAAAACAGCATTCAAGAAGATGACAAGCATTCTTACCAACAAATGCCTATCAATTAACATCAGAAAGAGAGTCCTTGAATGTTATATAGAACCAATACTGTTGTACGGATGCGAGGCGTGGACAGTCAGCAAGCAAAGCCAGAGCAGGATCGAGGCAGCCGAGATTTGGTTTCTCAGAAGAATGTTGAGAGTTCTATGGACAGCAAAGAAAACAAACGAGACAGTCTTGATGGAGGCAGACACAAGTAGATCACTCATAAGGAAGATTAGGAAAAGACAAGCAACATTTATAGGCCATTTTATGAGGAAGGGGGATTTGGAGCACATGGTCACAACGGGAAAGCTGGAGGGAAAGAGAGCACCAGGTAGACCCAGGGAGAGAATGCTGGACGGACTTGCAGAGTGGCTGGGGATGAGGAGTGTGGGGGAGATGTTGGGGGCAACGAGAGATAGAGATGGTTGGAAGTCCATGGTCGCCAACGCCATGCGGCAGGGCACCTGATGATGATGATGAATCAGTTACTCACAGAGCTTGAATGACTTCACCTTCTTCTGTCAATCAATGTCGATGACGAGGCAGTCCGGTCCAGAGCCATTCCCCAAAAACCAGACAGCGAGGAACTTGACATAAAGTTGCTCCAGACAAGATGACGAAGAGAACATTAAGACAGCACTAAAACATGTAGTTTGTAATTTGTAATTTGTAGTTGTTGTTTTTTTATTCAGATGGATTAATCGCACTAGGACAATTCCATTTTCATGCAACCCTAATCTGCCTGTGATTATCTGGCAAACTCCTTGTGCCTACACAAAACCCTATCCCCTGGCAAGATCTTGGCATGGGAAGAGATCAGAGAAATAAGCAGGAGCAATGCCAGCTGTTGTAAAGAGGATGGGAGAGTGGACAGAAGGAATCAAAATAAACAAAAGAAAAAAAAACCTAACCTACTGACACCACCAGAATGACTGAAACATTAAGATGGGTGGTGAAGAGGCCAGTTTTTTAAATTTTGCAGGCTAGAATTAAACTCGAGACATCATATCTGAAGTGAACAGGTCTCATCATCATCATCAAGTGCCTTGCCACATGGCGTTGGCGATCATGGCCCTCCATATGCATCTGTCCCTTGTTGCCACAAGCACATCTTCCACCCTATCTGTCTTCAGTCGCTCTGCAAGTCCGTCCAATATTTTTCCCTGGGTCTACCAGGTGCTCTTTTTCCCTCCAGCTTTCCTGCTGTGACCAGGTGCTCCAATTCCCCTTTTCTCATAATGGCTTATAAATGTTGCCTGTCTTTTCCTAATCTTCTTTATGAATGGTTTTCTTGTGTCTACAGGTCTACAGAGCATGAAAAGCTACATAATCCTCAACTGTCTTACTGCTCAGAATTTGTATACCTCAACGTCTTTCATGTAATGGCTTTCAGTGTATCGATATGGCGTTAAAGTCAAAGCAAAGGTGTTGTCATAAACTGAAAAGTCATTGAGAAGTGAACTGTGGAGACCTTACTATCTCAAGGGAACAGCATTGTGTTCGGAGGCAGTGCCCATCTCTCCTCCCTCATTGCTGCACTTTCCGTTTTTATTGTTTCAGCCAGCCAGCCAACCAACCAACCAATCAACCAACCAACCAACCAATCAACCAACCAACCAACCAACCAACCAACCAATCAACCAACCAACCAACCAACCAACCAGCCAACCAACCAACCAACCAACCAACCAATCAACCAACCAACCAACCAATCAACCAACCAACCAGCCAACCAACCAACCAACCAACCAACCAATCAAACCAACCAACCAATCAACCAACAACCGACCAGCCAACCAACAACCAGCCAGCCAACCAGCCAAGTATGCAACCAACCAACCAACCAACCAACCAACCAAGCAAGCAAGCAAGAAAGCAAGCAAGCAGCCAACCATGCAACCAACCAACCAACCAACCAACCAACCAACCAACCAACCAACCAACCAACCAACAACAACAAGAAAGAATGTGGTCAGAGATCATGATATGAATTTATACATCCAAGGAAAGAGAAATTTGAAAAATTAGTCAACTTACAATGCACAGAAACATGCATAGCAATATTTCAAACAGTGGAAATTTCATTGTGGATATCAAGCGTACATCATAAATATGTATCTGTTCTCTCATGACAAACCATTGACACATAATTGTTCTATTGAGTATTAAAAATGACAGATGAAAGTTTATTTTCGCAGTATACTGTTCAATTTTGAATCATATATTTAGCAGAGTGGCTGAGGACAAAGAGGATGGAAGAGATGTTTGAGGCAACAAGAGATAGAGACAGATGGAAGTCCATGATCGCACATGCCATACAGCAAGGCACCTGATGATGATGATGATGATGATGATGATGATGATGATGATGATGATGATGATGATATTTAGCAGTCTTTCGAGAATAAAAATAGTTGAAGCACATCTGTCCACCTTGCCTATGAAGATACAAGATTTTTCAAGAATTATAATAAGATCAAATATTCTATGATTATCTATTTTTTAAGAATATAAGCTAAGTAACATAACTCTTGAGAGTCACGGAGTTATCTCCCATGTAGAATTTCTCAAACCCAGCACAGTTTGCACTACCCATTGAGCTAGCATAGACGCAGCCACAAAGCATAAAGTGGTAAGCTCAGAACTGTGTTGGGTTTGAGAAATTCTACATGGGAGATAACTCCGTGACTCTCAAGAGTTATGTTACTTAGTTGATATTTGAAATTCTCCCTGCTTCCCTCTTATTTCCTTTGGTATTAAGAATATAAGGTTTTGTAAGGGTTTTATGTGGATGTTTTTTTTTTTCTTTTCCTTTTATTCGTTTCTTTACTTTTCTTTTTTGCATTCTCTTCCTGTTCATAAAACCAAACAAATGCCATCTACAGCTGAGTGAATATTGGGGTGGTGCATGTAAAACAGAGTGCAAATCTAATCGTTC
>JAPXFY010000023.1:33916680-33921680 GCA_030674185.1 Monoplex corrugatus | reverse complement strand
TGTCTCTGTCTGTCTACTGTCCTGTCTTTTCTCATCTCTCTCCTCTCTTCTAGTCTGCTGTCTGTCTGCTCTCACTTCTCTTCTTCTCTCTATCTATCTGTCTATCTATCTATCTATCTTCTATCTATCTACTATCTGTCTCATTGTCCTCCACATCCACTACCAACACCTCTACCCTATACTGTATCTTCTCATAACTTTCTATATCCTCAGTAGTGCAAGAGTTAGTAACCAAACAATATGTGTGTCCCCCACAGAGACAGCAGACAATAAACGACACAGCACGAAACATGCTGTGGGCAGCAACTGACAACAACGGTTGAGCGTCGTGGATACAGACAGACATACAGACAGACAGAGGTGACAGGCATCAGGCGGAAAGTGACATGTTGGCTGGAGACACTGGTTCTGTGAGGGAACATGGACTGACAGGATGAGTGATTTCATCACACGTGAGTGATAAGGTAAGGGCGGAGTTTACAGTCCTTGTCTTGGTCTGCAGACCTCTCTGTTTCTCTGTCTCTCTCTCTCTTACACACACACACACACACCACTCACCACACACACACACACACATCACACACCCCTCTCTCTCTCTCTCTCTCTACACACACACACACACACACACACACACACAACACACAAAGAGACGACCACTCTCCTCTTTTAGTGCACTTGGCTGTTTGCTTGTATGTTTAAGCTGCTATCCTTGAGAAAATAAAGTGTTTGGAATTTCAAGTTTCATATCTGTCTGTCTGTCTGTCTGTCTGTTCTGTCTGTGCTGTCTGTCTCCCTTCCTCCCTCTCTTCTCTCTTCTCTCCATCGTTTTCTCTGTCTGTCTGTCTGTCTCTCTCTCTTCTGTCTTTCATTCTCTCTCTCTCAACTTACTCTCTGTCTTTCATTCTCTCTCTCTCATCTCATTTACTCTCTGGTATTCTCTCTTAATGTTTTGGCTGTTTGCTTGTATGCTTATAATGCTGTCCTTGAGTGATGAGTGTTTGAAATTTCTAGTTTCAAATCCTCTTTCTCTGTCTGTCTCAGTCCCCATCTCTGTCTGTCTGTCTGTTTGTTTGTCTTCTGTCTGTACTGTCTTCTCTCTCTCCCCCATCCTTTCTAGTTTCAAATCTCTGTCACTGTCTCCATCTCTGTCTGTCTGTCTCTGTCTCTATCTCTGTCAGACTGTCTGCTCTCTCTCTCTCTGTCTGTCTGTCTCACTCCCTGTCTGACTGTCCTGTCTCTCTGTCTCTGTCGCTCTTTCTCTTCTCATCTATCTCGTTTGGACCCTCCACATCCATTACCAACACTTCTACCCTTTACTGTATCTTCCAACAACTTTCTATATCCTCATAGTAGCAAGAGTTAGTAACCAAACAATATGTGTCATCCCCCACAGAGGCAGCAGACAGTAAATGACACACCACAAAACATACACTGGGCAGCAACTGACAACAATGGTGGGCGTCGTGGAGACAGACAGAACAGACATACAGACAGATCAGACAGAGGTGACAGGCAACAGGCGGAAAGTGACATGTTGGCTGGAGACACTGGTTCTGTGAGCGGAACATGGACTGACAGGATGAGTGATTTCATCACACGTGAGTGCCAAGTGGAAATAAAATGATACAGTCAGAGTTCTCATTGTCTGTTTGGTTGATGCTCAAACATGTTATCCGTGCGTGTGTGTGTGTGTGCGGTGTGTGTGTTGTGTGTGTGTGTGTGTGGTGTGGTGTGTATGTGTGTGTGTGTGTGTGTGTGTGTGTGTGTGTGGTGTGTTGGGTGTGTTGTGTGAATGCATGAACATATTACGTTCTTGCGTGGATAGTATAATTCCCAGCATCCCCCCTCTCCTCAATCTCATTATTTATGTTCATGTATGTGTGTGGTGGTGTAGCGTGAGTGTATGCGTGCATGTGTGTGTGGCATGCGCGTGCGTGTGTGTGTAGTTGTGCGCGTGTTTGTTGGTTTTGTGTGAGGAAGAGAGAGGAGAGAGAGAAATGAGAGAGAGAGAAGAGGGGAGAGAGAGAGAGAAAGGAGAAAGAGGAGAGAGAGAGAGAGAGCCAGACAGAGATGCATGCACATTGCAGACATGTTATGGCAGATAAGAAACTTTTTTTTCTTGTATTCTTTAATTATATAAATGATCATCGCATGTTATATTCTCTTCTATCTTTTGCTTCCTTGTAGCATTAGGATGCATTTTAATGGGTCCAAAACTTGACATTTTGTGAGTCCATTCTGCAAGTCCTTGTATCAAAGAGTATAGATATAATCAGCCTTTGAAAAGCCTGTTTGGCTTATTCACTGCATTCTCCAAGTTTTTTCTGACTGAAACGTTCAGCAGTGTCGCAACTGATGCAACTTGTGCACAAATACACAGACATTTTAGGCAGACTGCTGTGCAGACTAGATGCAGATCTGGTCTAATGTCTTGATATGTAACTGCCGTTTGTGTTTCAGGTCAGGTAAACGCCTTATCTAGAAGGCAGTAGACTACTAGACGCCACGATTTGGGATCCACAGAGAGACTCCCACCTGAGAAGAAAGATGCCTCATGATTTTAGGGTATGTTCAATTATAGTTTGATAATAGTAATTGCAATCATCATCATAACCATCATCATCGTCGTCGTCATCATCGTCTACGTAGTCATCCTCCTCCTCCTCCTCCTCTTTATCAGCATCATAATCGTCATCATCCTCATGATCATTAGCATCATCGTCGTCATAGTCATCCCCCTCCTCCTCATCATCATCATTGTCATCCTCCTCCTCTTTCTCATCATCATCGTCGTCGTCATCACCATCATCATCGTCGTCATCATCATCATTGTCGTCGTCGTCATCATCATCATCGTCGTCATCGTCATCATTATTATCATCATCATCATCATCATCGTCATCATCATCATGGTCCAGCTCATGTTCCATAAAACTTCACTGACTGCTGAGGGCCTTATTAGGGCTGTTATGGACACTTCAAATAACACTTTCTCAAACAAAATCTGAATCATCACATAATTAATCGTATTACCCAAAAAGAAATAGAGGAAGTAGTCTAAAATTCGCAATGAAAGGACAGACAAGAGCCATCACCAATCAGACAAACATTAGTACTATCTCCAAAGTAACAAGGTGCAGGACACTTGCAGCGAGAAATGATAAATGTTTGTGCTTTTCCTGAATCAGAGATTGAAGAAATGTAAAGAAATGGAAAAGACAGTTGGAGCAATGGTGACGAGGAATGTGGTGAGCAAAACATAATTTGCTGATATCATGGTGGAACTGATTTTTTATTTTTATGTTTTTATTTTTTCTTTCTTTCTTTCTTTCTTTCTTTCTTCTTTGTGTGGAATTGCTTTTTTTTTTTATATTTTTATTTTTTCTTCTTCTTTCTTTCTTCTTTCTTTCTTTGTGTGGAATTGCTTTTTCTTTTTTCTTTCTTTTCTTTCTTTCTTTTTCTTTTCTTTCTTTCTTTCTTTGTGTGGAATTGCTTTTTATTTTTATATTTTTATTTTTTTTCTTTCTTTCTTTCTTCTTCTTTGTGTGGAATGCTTTTTTCTTTTTTTTTCTTTTTTTTTTTCTTTCTTTCTTTCTTTCTTTCTTTCTTTCTTTCTTTCGTTCTTTCTTTCCTTCTTTCTTTCCTTCTTTCTACCTTTCCTTCTGTCTTCTTTCTTTCCTTCTTTTTTCTTCCTTCCTTCCTTTATTTCTGTTCTTTTCTTTCTTTCTTTCTCTTTTCCTTCTATTGTAATGGGTGTAGGAAGGTGGGCTGTAAGATGTGGGGTGACAAACACGAAATATCGTGTCGATGGGTGGATAGAAGCTGTGTGGTTAGTTGTTTGTGGGTGTGTTTTTGTCATATGATTGTATAGGACATTGATGTGGACTGTTCATTTTGGTTTAACATTGTACGTGGAGATACACTTTTCACCACAATATTGCGTTATTTGTTCCAGTGAAAGACTGATACAAAGATAGACGTAAAATCTATATAACAGTTAGGAATCCGGGATCTTATCAGAGCTAACGGATTGTGAGTACGCTTGAGGTTTCTGCCATGATCTTCTATATCACATGGTATCTGTGGCATCAGCGCATATGGACTTTGTTTTGAGCGCGGAGGCGCTGTCTTAAGAAACTGAAAACTATGCACTAAGACAATGGAACTCACTCCTGGCCTTCAGATAGTCGTCGACTGCAATCCTTCTTTACAAGCGTGTATGCCTTTTTCTTTATAGGACATTTTACGAGGAAAGAGAAATTAGATCACCTGGTCACAACAGGAAAGCTGGAGGGAAAGAGAACACCAGGTAGACCCAGGAAAAAAATATAGCAGGGTGGCTGAGGATAGAGAGGGTGGAAGATGTATTTGAAGCGACGGGGGATAGGTTCGTATGGAGGGCCATGATCGCCAACGTCATGCGGAAGGGCACATGATGATGATGATGGAGATGATTGGATGATGATGATGATGATGATGATGATGATGATGATGTATGCACTAAACGTCACAGATGCCGTGTGTATGGAAATCATGGCACAAGCCTTAAGCCTGCACATAAACCCAAGAGCTGGCCAGATCCTGAGGTCCTACCTAGCCTATGTTTTACCTCGTCTACATTTTTTCTAATAGTGTTGTATCATTCTGTCACTGGAACAGTCTTGGTTGCATATAAATGACATGTGTTGGTGCATCGATTGGGAAGAATCAGACAGACTGAGCCATCATCATTATCATCCTCAATGACTGTCCTGGTTAAGAACTCTTGAAACCCATCTCTGTAGACTGTGCTATGAAATCTCACCTATTTCTTGTATCTGCAATCTAGCTCTCCTGTTCGTATGATGTATGGTAGCCTGGGTCAGAAACTGTTATGTGGTGTGTGTTTTTCATCAATCTGTTCGCTTGCCTCGTGTCAGTGTGTGTGTGTGTGTGTGTGTGTGTGTGTGTGTGTGTGTGTGTGTGTGTATGTGTGTGGTGTGTGTGTGTGTGTGTGTGTG
>JAPXFY010000023.1:33901680-33911680 GCA_030674185.1 Monoplex corrugatus | reverse complement strand
CAGACTGAGGCAGAAAGAGACAGGGAGGGAGAGAGGAGACTGAGAGAGACAGAGAAACAGAGTCAAACACAGACAGAGAGACTGAGGCAGAACAAGACTGAGGCTACAGAATGTGTTGTGCAAGCTCTATCATTGTGCCACCCATGCAAATAAAAAACGAAAACAAAAACAAAAACAAAAAGAAAAACCGTCCATGAAACCAGTTTTGATCGCCTGTCAAATCAAATCACACGTCGGTCATCAGGCTTTTAGACGTTTTCAGGAAAGCGTATTTCTACATCCATCATTTTCCTGTGTCATCCTGATCTATCTTGTGGAGACGCTGAAGTTAATAGAAGGAAACTGATCTATCATGTGTTGTCATCCCTGTCGTCTGAAAACTTGATTGTCTTGTCTGCTTTTGTCCGTGTTCAGTGCTTTTGTGGGATGAAGAGCTTTGTGCCCTTCATAAGGTGTAGAAGACCTCTCACAATCCGCAAAGTCATCCTCCCAACTGTAATTACGGTGGAGGGACCAGACATCGAGTTTGTCGCCTAAGTCATTGTCTGCATTAAGGGGACTCCGCACGCACGCACGCACGCACACACACACCACACACACCACAACACACACACACACACACACACACTACGCACATACACACACAACACACACACACATACATAAACACACAAGCACACAAAATTAATGCATAGGTACATACACACATACATGCACAACACGCACACACACACACACACACGTGCATGTACACATACACACAAACACACACATACATAGAGACAATGACAACGACAATGCCACTTGATTTTCCAGTGATAGAAATTATCAGCAAAAATACATTTTTCAAACCTGTCGTTCTTATTGTACATGTCCGTCTAGAGCTAATGTTATTGAAGGAGAAAGAGAGAGCTAGAGACAGATGAACAGAGAAGAGAGAGAGAGAGAGAGAGAGAGAGAGAGAGAGAGAGAGACAGACAAGAGATAAGTGAGACAAAGAGAGACAGAAAGAGAGACGCTGACAGACACAGAGAGAGAGAGAGAGTGACAGACAGATAGACAGACAGAGATGAGAGAGAGAAGACAGAGAGAGAGAGAGAGACAGAGAGACAGAGACAGAGACAGACAGACAGACGGACAGACAGAGACAGGACATTGGGAGACAGAGAGTCAGAGAGAGACAGATAGACAGAGACAAAATGACAGAGAGACAGAGGCAGAAAGAAAAAGAGAGGGAGCGGGAGAGACTGAGAGAAACAGAGAAACAGAGACAGACACAAACAGAGAGAGTAGGAGACAGAGAGACAAAGAAAGTGGTTTTGCGGCTTGGTCATGTACAAAAAAAAAAAAAAAAGAAAAAAAAAGACAAAAAAGACAGCATCCAAACTACCCAATATGGCACCACATGCACCTACAAAAACCCAATCAATATGCATAACAGCAGTAAGCTCGCCAGCAGCAAGAAGAGACATAGCGCGCATTACATGAAATGACCGAATCGGCTGATGACATACACGGATACGACCCACACAGCCCAACGCGACAAGCCTCAGCGCGGTGCCAATTTCACAAATCGGAGAGCTGGGCTCCCAAGGGTCCCATATCGGTAAACGGTCCCTCGATCCCATTGGCTCAATATTACACTCCTACCGCCTCCCCATATAGTCCCTCTTCTAACTCCTCTCATTCCACATAATGCTTCAATCCATTACACTGCCATGATTGGCATTATCCTCTCTCTATATTCACATATAAATGCATTACAAGCATTCACGTGCACACGCGCATGCATGCACACGCGCACGTATGCATGCTTGCACGCTCTCTCTCTCTCTCTCTCTCTCTCTCTCTCTCATCACACACACTACACACACACACCACACACACACACACACACACACACACACACACACACACACACACACACACACATGTACACAGACAGGGACAGACAGAGACAATCACAGACAGACAAGACAATGACAGAAATAAAGGAGAGAGAGGGGAAATGGGGAAATGGGGAGAGGCAGAGAGAACAGAGGGGGGGGGGGGGAGAAAGAGAGAGAGGGAGAGAGAGAGAGAGAGGAGAAGAGACAGAGAGGAGAGGCAGAGACAGAGAGCAGAGAGAGACAGAGAGACAAGAGGCGAGACAGAGACAGACAGAGAGGCAAGACAGAGACAAGACAAGAGACAGACAGAGACAACAGAGACAGAGATCCATATACACAGACATAAATTTTACACACAGACAAACGGGTAGACAATGCGCATGCACACACCCTAGCACACGCACATGCACATATTAACACACACAGAAACTTGCACGCGCACACTCACACACACGCACACACGCGCGCGAGCGCGCACGCGCACGCACACACACACACACACACACACACACACACACACACACACACACACACACACACGCACACAGAGGAGAAACGCAAACACAGAATTACACATGCACACACATTTATCTAAAAGCACATTAAATATTTACGTCAATTGGTATTTGAAGAAATAACAGAGAGAGAGAGAGAGAAGAGAGACAGAGAGTAGAGAGAAGAGAGAGAGAGAGAGAGAGAGAGACAGACAGACAGACAGACAGACAGACAGAGAAAACAGAGACAGAGAGAGACAGAGAGAGACAGAGACAGAAGAGACAGAGAGAGAGAGAGACAGAGAGAGAGACAGAGAGAGAGAGACATACAAGACAGAAGAAGAGATAGAGACAGAGAGAGACGAGCAGAGACAAAAGACAGACACACGAACACACACACACACACACACACACACACACACACACACACACACAACACACACAACACACATCCACACACACACACACACACACACACACACACACAACACAACACACCAACACAAGCGCTTTTCCCAACTTTAAGTCCAGACCATTTTGGTATTACTATCGGTTCCACAGACTGATCAAGACAGAGACAGCTTCCACATTTCAGATTGAGAGGGTTGTGTCATGGAATTGGAAGGGGAGGGGGAGGGGGAGGGGGAGGGAGGGAAGATGAGGAATACAGGGAGAGGGACTGTGCGTGAGGGTGAAGCGGGTGGGGGGGGGGGGAGGATAAAACGAAGAGAATGGCAGATTACTTTGAATCCCCAATCAAAACAGATGGTCAGGCTATGATATTAATTGTTCTTTTCTTTGAATGCTTTCTCTTGTTTTTAAGATTGTGACTCAAACTTTGGAGAATGGCGATCCACACAGATACACTGAAAACGAAACGATCAGTGCAGTGTAGATATTTTAGCCTCATTAATTCAAATGTTATTACAGAAAATCCGGATTTTGTTCTTTTCAAAGTCACTGTGACTTTGAAGATGCATCCAACTCTAGGAAGAAGAAACGAAGGGCGCAGTATGCTAGCAACTTTCTGTCAAGCCAACAATCTCGCATGGGATGAAACAAACAAACAAACAAACAAACAAAAAAACAGCAACAAAAAAAAACGGACTTGTAACGAGGGAGTTTGGAATTTCGTATTTCAAAGTTTGTTCAAGAAGGAATCAACGCGCTCGGACAATTCCATATGCACTCCTCCCAAATCTGCCAGCAAGTATCTGGCAGCCTCCCTGAGCCTGCGCAAAACCCTATGCGCTGGCCATCCATCCATCTCCATCACCGTGGACGACGGTGGGAGCTCAACTCTTTGTCACGAAGGATCGCCAGGCGACACGCTCTCTGCTTCTGTGTATGATGTCATGGAGCCCCAGTTTGCAGGCGTCAGCGATGTTGTCCATGAAGGATTTTGCTGGCCTTCCTTGTTTTCTCTTTGCCTCGACTCTCCCCTGCAGGTTTGGTGTCATCAAGTCGGTTCTTGTGTATGCACTGGCATGTTCTTGAAATGGAGAAGAGGGGGTTGGGGGGGGAGAAGAACCTAAGAAAAAGCGCGATGACACCATCAGATTGACAGCAACCTTAACCCTTTCACTCCCAAACCCTATCAACCAACTTCAAAAACTTCACCCTTGACTCCCTCATCCTATCCATCAACTTCCTGCAGGAAGCTGGTGAATAGGGTAAGGGAATCAAAGGGTTAAATCTTTGATTTTGCTAGCATGGTTAGCAACGCAGGATGCTGGTGAACGAGGAGCGGGAGTCAAAGGGTTAAGATGGGAAGTGAGCTAGCCAGACTTTCAATGTTGTGGGATAAGATTTGAACTCCAGATGTCAGATCTTGACTCCATGGCTTTGTCAAAAGGAGTGAAGACAACGGTAGACTGTTGCAAAAAGTAAAACAGAATGTTGCTATTGTCAGAAGTATCTGGGACAGTTCTGGTCACACTCTTTCCTCAAAAAAAAAAAAAAAGAAAAAAAAAGTTGATCTGAGGAACTTTTGGGAGGGGTGTGGGTGTGTTTGTAGCACCTCACCCTAACACTATCACTTCCAAAACGCACATCTCCCGACACCTCATGAGTTCATACCCTTGACAAAAGAAAAGAGTGTTTAGTTGCAAAAACACAGTAAAAATACACCTTTTTAAAATTAAAAAAAAGTGTCCCATTTTAACGCCACTTTCAGGGCCACAGACGCTGGGACAGTTTGTACAATTCGACGATGATGACGATGAGGACAATAAACATAATACTATATGTGTGTGTGTGTGTGTGTGTGTGTGTGTGTGTGTGTGTGTGTGTGTGTGTGTGTGTGTGTGTGTGTGTGTGTGTGTGTGTGTGTGTGATTTGTGATCAGTATGTGTCATTATGTAAGTATTTATGTATGTTTGTATGCATGCATGTATGTATGTATGTATGTATGTATGTATGTATGTATGTATGTATGTATGTATATATGTATGCATGTATGTATATATGTATGTATATATGTATACATGTATACATGAATATATATGTATGTATGTATGTATGCATGTATGTATGTGTGTATGTATGTATGTATGCATGTATGTATGAATGAATGTTTGTCTGTCTGTCTGTATGTATGTATGTTTGTACATATGTGTATGTGCTTGTGTACGCGCGCGTGTGTGTATGTGTGTGTGTCTGTGTTAAGATTGACAGAACATCTATATGTCTGTGATATCCAATTATCTTTAGTATTATGTCATGGGGTCTATAATCGCTTGGGCAGCTGATACAAATTTCAACAGAAATGAATTAGATTATAGAGTTTCAATGTTTGCTTGATCATTTGTTTGTTTGTCTGTTGTTTGCATTTGTTTAATTTCTACTTTTCTTTTGTTTATATTTTCTTTATCTATTGGTCACAGAACAAGACGTCAACACCAGACTCGGAAATGCCTGGGGCGCTCTAAATCAACTGGACAAAATCTGGAAATCCAATCTACCAGACAACCTGAAAAGGAACTTCTTCCGAGCAGCAGTAGAGTCCGTTCTTACATATGGCTCAATCTCTTGGACCATAACAACGACATTGAAGAAGAAGATTGATGGAGCATATACACGAATGCTGCGTGCAGCCCTGAACAAATCCTGGAGAGAACATCCAACTAACAAAGAGTTATATGGTAAGATCCCACCAATCAGTAAACCAATACGTCAACAAAGACTGCGCTTCGCAGGACATTGCTGGCGGAGCAAAGAAGAACTGGTGGGGGATGTTCTACTATAGAGACCCAGCCATGGCAAACAAAGACCAGGACGTCCAAAGACCTTCATCGACCAACTGATCGACGATACGGGCTGTCAGTATGATGAACTACCTACTGCAATGTCTGACAGGAAGGATGGAAGAAACGTGTCATGGATAGCCGAGCAAGCTCTACATAATGCTGATTATCTATCGGTGGTTAAGGACCCCTGTGAAACAAAAACATAGTTGTAAGTTTATTTGAGTGCTATATGAACAATAAAAACGGACAGATTAAGTCATATCACTTAAAATGGACCTAGTGTGCGCGTTTGCGCGCGTATGTGTTTGTGCGTTTGTGCATATCAGTTCGTACATTCAACTGTCTCCTTCACATTATGATTTCGTACACCTTGTCCTGGATTAGAGTCTTACATATTAAGCTGACATGTGTTTTAGGTAATTACCTACAAATGTTAAATTGTATTAAATGTATTCCTTGTTTCCTCTAATTAAAACAGACAACGAAAGAACCAACCAACAGCCACCAACCAGCCAAACAACCACCAACCAACTAACCAACCAACCAACCAACTAACCAACCAACCAACCAACCAACCAACCAACACCAACCAACCAACCAACCAACCAACACCACCCATACCACACCAACCACTACCAACCCACCCACCCACCCACACCCATCCAACACCACACCAACCAACCAACCAACCAACCAACCAACCAACTAACCAACCAACCAACCAACCAACCAACCAACCAACCAACTAAGTAGTCAACCAACCAAACAACCAACCGATCAACCAATCAATCAAAAAACAATCAACCAATTCAAAAACAACCAACCAATTCAAAAACAACCAACCAACCAACCAATCAACCTACCAACCAACCAACCAACCAACCAACCAATCAACCAACCGACCGACCAACCAACCAATTAAAAAACAATCAGCCAATTAAAAAACAACCAATCAATCAACCATCAACCAACCAACCACCAACCCACCAATCATCCATCCACCCACCAACCCACCCACCAACCAACCCACCCACTTACCAACCCACCAACCCACCAACCAACCAACCAACCAACCATCCATCCATCCAACCAACAACCAACCAACCAACCAACCAACCAACCAACCAACCAACCAACCACCCATCCATCCAACCAACCAACCAACCAACCAACCAACCAACCAGCCAACCAACCAACCAAATAACCAACCAACCAACAAAACAACCAAACAACCAACCAACTAACCAACCACAATCATTCAAAATAACACGAGCGCAAATATGCGTAAGGTCAGCTCAGTGGGCGTCTTTTGCGGGGATTCCGTTTCTATGGCGACATCCCTGAACCTCAGCAGGCGTACGTTCCAGATATCTCGTTTCCATAGCGACGACATTGAGCATCCCAGATTGACCACCAGAAGCGAACTGTGACCTTGACATTGAATATTTTGCGGATCTTCCGTTTCTTTGGCGACGTCCCTGATCCCCAGCAGGCATCAGTTGCAGGCATCTCGTTTCCATAGCGACGACACTGAGCATCCCGGATTGACCCTCAGAAGCGAGCTGTGACCTTGACATTGAACACACGCTCGGTTCTCCAGGGTAAACCCGTAATACCCAAATCAACATGTCCTGGAGATGGAAAATATCAATTTATTATTAATAACATAACACACACGCACAGTGTTCAGTGTTAAGCAGAAAGAATTCATGCATTATATATATATATATATATATATATATATACAGACAGATAGATAGATAGATAGATAGATAGATAGATAGATAGATAGATAGATGTGTGTGTGTGTTAGTGTGTGTATGAGTGTGTGTGTGTTATGTGTGTGTGTGTGTGTGTGTGTGTGTGTGTGTGTGTGTGTGTATGTATGTGTGTGTGTGTGCGTGTGTGTATGTGTGCGTGCGTGTGTATATGCACCAGTATTGTCGAAATATTATCATGCCAATGTATAAAGTTGAACAAAAGTAGGCTGCAATACAGGCATTTCAAGTATATCATTTGAGCCAAGATTAGTGGTACAAATGACCAACCAGCCGCTGTGGTGCAGTGTTTAGCTCAAGGGACTACAGACTGGAAGGTTGTGGGCTCGAATCCCCATAAGTCCTTCCAAAATCATTGTGGGATTTGTCGGCCCCAACCGGCCCCTACCCAGAGTTGGGCGTGCTATGAGCTCATTTGGGAAGACTGGGACCACATAATCGACGCTCATCCACTTTACGGATGTATGCCATTGAGGGTGCTGCTTAAATTTCCTGACCAACACTGCAAGTGTCTGTAACTCTCAGGCCTGTTTTTACGCCGGATATATTATGATAATAAGCGTAGAGTACAGCCAGTTACACAGTCTCAGTCCTAGCTGGAACTTTAAAGATCATATCATTCTCGTCGATATCGACATCGGAGCACTGTAAAAAAAAAACAACCAAAAACAAAAACGATCCCAGCTTCTGTGCCCCTTAAGTTGGCGTATAAAATGGGAATAAAAAGAAAACAAAAAAATGATACAAATGACCGAATCAAACATTTTCAATTAATATGTTGTAAGAAGAAGAAGTCAGTTTGAATTCTATTCTATTTCGTATTCGTTAGTAAAAGATGGGTTGGTTTGTTGTTGTTTTTATTTTGTTTTGTTTTGTCTTGTCTTTTTTTTTTCGTATTGTACACGTAACATTTCAAGTATCCCCTGAACAAATCAACTGTTGGAAAGCAATAGTCTTATCAAAATATTAAAAAAATACCTTGTTTGTAAAAGATCCTTTGGAGTACAAAACACGACGTTTCGAGCCCAGGCCCTTTGTATTTTTTAAAATATTTTAAAGGGCCTGGACTCGAAACGTCGTGTTTTATACTTCAAACGATCTTTTACAAACAAGGTATTTTTTTATATTTTGTTTTACCCTCAAGATCCAGCAGTCATATTTTGTTTTACCAATCGTCTTATCACTTTAGATCTTGCCCATCACACAGCAACAGTAGCGTCAGTGTCTCTGGAGTTTATTTTCACCGCAAGAAACAAAAACAACAACAACAACAACAACAACAACACAACAAAAGCCTGGTCGACAAGAAACGGAGTCGGCCAGAGAACATTTTGTGCGTTCGGTTTTCAATCTGACCAGTAGTAAACGAAACCCTATTGGTCAGTAGGAAAGGTAAAGCAGCGAATGAATAAAGATAAAGGTTTTCCCATCACCCTGAAATTGTGTGGGGAATAATTTGGTAGAGATTTCTATTTTGTTCGGGATCGGTAATATAAACAGCGGTAACCATCTCCTCTCCCTCTCTGGTTTATCTTTCTAAACTTTACCATTTATCTCAGCACCAGTAGCTGCCCTTAAAAAGATGATCCCATACTATTCCAGTAACTATTACTTCACTCGAAGCTACTCTATCCACACAAAGCCAATAATTCACCGTCATCAAAGCAAACTCCCAAATCAGTCTACCAGAGAAGACGGAAGACCAAGGTACAAGAAGAAGACACCATCAAAAACAGCGATATCAAAGGGCGAAAAAACTACATGTATATATGAGAGAGAGAGAGAGAGAGAGAGAGAGAGAGAGAGAGAGAGAGAGAGAGAGAGAGAGAGAGAGAGAGAGAGAGAGAGAGAGAACAATGCTTCCACTACCTCTGCGCATCTAATTTTATCATCTTCGAATTATATAAAAGATAAATAGCAAGATTTTCCTGTATTATCCTACTTTGAGGGAAACAACTCAAACTCTGGTCTCAAAAAAAAAAAGAGAAAAGTTTACAGGGTTGCAATATGTTAAAGCTATGCGACTATCCCTAACACGATGTACTGTACCAGAATGATGACGATGGACTCTCCTGACGATCCGACGGACGAGTAGGCACACAAGTCTTCAGGTGTTCGTGAGGGTCTTCGTGTGAGACAGAAGACCAATCTTGGAGGCACATGACTGCTCTTCTGCATGCATTGCATGGGAAGGAGTCCTCTGATGCTGTGTTTTGTCTCCACCGGTCCATCCTCTGCCAAACAACACATTTACTGTTACTACCGTTATTTCTGTTTGAAGCCCAGCCGTCTGCATAGAGCCACATCAAGGTTACAATTCTTTCAAAACATACACAATTCTTCAACAAGGGGAAAAAAAAAAAAAAGAAAATTAAATACACGTATCAATGCATTCGCGCACATAAACTCGGGAGGTGCCCCTGGCGCTGACCACTCGGTCCAATTCATCGCACAGGGGATTTAAAAAAAAACATACCTGAATACAAATTTAAACGTAACTAAGGATACAAAATATATAAAAACGGGCCTAAATTACCTAAAATTGCTTCCGCATATATCATTTCCCTAAAGCCAAAAATGCCCTTAATACA
>JAPXFY010000023.1:33894180-33896680 GCA_030674185.1 Monoplex corrugatus | reverse complement strand
CACTCAGACACACAGAGACACAGACAAACACAGACACACACAACACACACACACACACACACACCACACACACACACATACCGACACACACACATATAAATATGGAGTATCATTGTATTTGTGTGTATATACGAGTGTACGCGCTTGTGCGTGTGTGTGTGTGTGTGTGTGTGTGTGTGTGTGTGTGTGTGTGTGGTGTGTGTGTGTGTGGTGTGTGTGTGTGTGTGTGTGTTAAGTACGTGTGTGTACGTGTCTGTCTGTCTGTGTGTGTCTGTGTCTCTGTGTGTTTATTCGTGCTCGGAGGCGCTTTTGTGTAAACTCAGAACATGTCTTTGTGTGTGTGTGTGTGTGCGTGTGTGTGATAAATGCGTGTGTGTGTGTGTGCGCGCAGTGCGGTGTCACGTGCACGTGGTGTGTGGTGTGTGCATGTGTGTGGGCTTGCGCGTTTTGGCGTGTTCAAATGTTGTTTAGTGTATTTGAATCCCAGCCATTTGGCTCTCTAGCTATTTGTTTATCTATTTGTTTATTTTGTTCAGCACTGTGGAGAGAGAAAGAGTGTGTGTGTGGGGAGGGGGGGGGGAGAAAGGTAACAGAGACAGAAGACAGAGGACAGAAAGAGCAGCAGAGAGACAGAGACTAAGACAGAGAGACAAGAGTAGAGACGACAGCAGCAGAGAGACGACAGACAGAGAAAAGAGAGAAGACAAAGTAGAGACGAGAACAGAGAAGAGAACAGAAGACAGAAGACTGAAAAGACAGAGAGAGACAGCAGAGACTGAGAGACAGAAGAGAAGACAAGAGAGAGACAGAAAGACGAAGAGAGCAGGAGACAGAGAGAGACAGGAAGAAGAGACGACAGAGAGAGAGAAGAGAGAAGAGAGAGAGAGAGAGAGAGACAGAGAGAACAGGCAGAAGAAGGAGAGAGACAGAGAGAGAGAGAGAGACAGAGACAGAGACAGAGAGAGAAGAAGAGAGAGACAGACAGACAGAGAAGACAGAAGACAGACAGAGAGACAGAAGAGAGAGAGACAGAGACAGAGAAGACAGAGAGAGAGAGAGAGACAGACAGAGAAGAGAGAGACAGACAGAGAGACAGACGAGAGAGAGAGACAGAGAGAGACAGAGAGAGAGAAGAGAAGACAGACACAGAGAGAGAGAGAGACTGACTGAACTAACGATTTTCAGATTTTTTGTTTAATCTACAAAGGCCAAAAACTCCAACTGAAGAAATACCTACACGGTTATTTTCCCCTTGACGGTTGCTGTCATAAAGGCAGAGGGTGGCAGTGGTGGTGGGAATGGGGTGGGACGGTTGAGGGCAAAAAAAAAAGCTTAAGTCGTCCTTCGTGACGATCTGTCGGTAGCCCGCACCAAGAGGTCTGGCACAATCAGATCTGTCTGTTCTTTCACGTTTGAATTCTTCCCGCCCTCCCTACTATGTGCCCTGCAATAAAATGATCTTGCATTGGCTGTATAGTGTCGCGTGACGTGGCCAAACCAGGTGAGCTTCCATCGCATCATGGCGGCGAGTAGAAGTTCCTGTGGAGACTCACAAGGTTCTCTCGATGTTCGTTCTTTAATTTACGTCTTTTCACTATAAGTGATATTGGCCGGGAAAGGGGGGGGGGTGAATAAAAATGAATGAACGAAATAACATGTAGAACGATAGCTGTTACTGTGCACAACAGCCGAACACCTTGTTGTAGAGGGGTCAAATTTTCGACTTTAATGTCTTTCTAAAGTAAAGTCAGAATGTCCACTGACAACAAAGCATAACTATTAAAACATAGAATTTGTGATAAAAGTTCATATCAACGAGATAGTTGGACGGGTTGGATTGGGGGCAGAGGGAAGACAGAGGAAAAAACCCCAAACATTAGTAGGTGGGGAGAACAGAAAAATGGAACGAGAAGTGAACAGTAACAAAATTAATTTCAACACAATGTGAATGGAAATTGGTCACAAATTGTAACACTAACACAACCCTGGTGGACAACACCAGAGATCTGAAGAGCCTGTAGACTACTTGGTGGGGAAACTGATGTTGCTCTTCCACACCGTATTGAGTCTGTCCATCGCTGCAGTGGCTGCGGCTTTCCGAGAGAGAGAGAGAGACAGAGAGAAGACAGACGAGAAGAGAGACAGACAGAGACAGACAGACAGACAGAGAGCAGATCAGAGCAGAAAGAGATTGTGTGGTGTAGTTGTATTGTGAGTTGTGTGTGTGTGTGTGTGTGTGTGTGTGTGTGTGAGTAGAGAGTAGATACAGAAACAAGAGAGAGAGACAGAGAGAGAGACACACAAGAGAGAGACAGACAGAGGCAAAGAGAGACTCTGTGTGTGTGTGTGTGTGGAGAGAGAGAGAGAGAGAGAGAAGAGAGAGAGACAGACAGAGCGACAGACAGACAGAGACGGACAGACAGAGACAGAGATAGACACACAGAGACACAGAGACAGAGAGGCAGAGAGACAGAGAGACAGAAAGACAGAGACAGGAGAC
>JAPXFY010000023.1:33884180-33889180 GCA_030674185.1 Monoplex corrugatus | reverse complement strand
GTCTCTTGTCCAGTCAGTCACAACCACAACATGAAAAAAAAATCCTGCAAAACAACAACAACAACAACAACAACAAACAATAAAAATAAAAAAACCACATACATAATGATGTACGACAGACGTGTAGTTGATATACATATAATGATTTTTAATGTATGAAAGCTGAAGAATGATAACGATGATTGTAGTGGTGGTGATGATGATAATGATAACAATATGAATAATAATTATAATAATGGCGATGATTGTGATGATGATAATGATAATGAGGATAACGACACTAACAGCAGCAGCAGCAATAATAGCAACATAATATTAATACTTATGACAACAATAACGAGAAAAAGAAGAAGAAGAAGAAGAAGAAAAAGAACAACGACACCAACAACAACATCAGTGATAATAATAAAACGAAGAAGAAGAGAAATAAGAAATAAGAACAGTAATAACAATACCACTAAGAACAACAATGATAGTAACAATAATAACGACAATGATATGATGACACTGATTCATATCAATAATTAACAACGATAACAGCAATACTACTACTACTACTACTACTATGCTACTACTACTACTACTACTACTACTACTACTACTACTACTACCACATGATAATGATATAATAATAATAATAACAGTGATAATAAAAAAGAAGAAGAAGAATAACAATAATATTAATAATAATAATAATAATAATAATAATAACAATAGTAACAACAATAATGAGAATAATGATAATCCTGATAAATGATGATGATGATGATGATGATGATGATGATGATGATGATAATAATATGATAATGATGAATGATGATGATGATGATGAGATGATGATGAATAATAATAATAATAATAATAATAATAATAATAATAATAATAACAATAATAATAATAACAATAATAATAATAACAACAATAATGATAATAATAATGATAATAATAACAATAACAATAATAATAATAATAATAATAATAATAATAATAATAATAATATAATATATATTAAAAAATATGATAATAACAATAACGATAACGACAACAACAATAATAATAATAATAATAATAATAATAATAATAATATGATGATGATGATGATGACGACGACGATGACGACGGCGACGGCGACGACGACGACGACGACGATGATGATAGAAAATAAAGAAAAATGAACAGTCGATATTCAAGTGTCAAACATAAAATTAATTGACTTACTGACACAGTAATTCACTAACTGTGTAATATCTAACTGACTAGGTGACTTATTCACGGACTATTCACACTGAAACTTGGTAATAGAAAGCAGGTTCACGAGCAGCTGAAATATCAGTGATGAGTCATTTTGGTGGCAGAAAGACAGACATATAAATACAGACAGAGAGAAATACAGACAGGCAGACAGGCAGACAGGCAGGCAGACAGACAGACAGACACACGTGCAGGCTGTCAGACATACAGACGGACAGACAGATACAAAGACAGAGAGACAACCAGGCGTACTCTTTCTCATAAGCCACTCTCTCTCTCTATCTCTGTCTGTCTGTGTCACACACACACACACACACACACGCACACACACACAACACACACACACACACACACACTCACACACACAAAAAGACAAAACACACACACACTCACACACACAAAAAAACACACATACACACACGCACACACATATACAAACACACGCACACACACACACACACACACACTCACACACAAACAGACAGACAGACACACACACATACACACACGAACACACATATACACACACACGCACACACACACACACACGAACACACAAACAGACAGACAGACACACACACACATACACACACGAACACACACACACACATACACGCACACACACACACACACTCACACACAAACAGACACACACACACACACGAACACACACACACACACACACACACACACGAACACACACACACACACACACACACACACACACCAATCTACTACTCGTAAAAAGTAGACAGACACAGAGAGAGAGAGAGAGAGAGAGAGAGAGAGAGAGAGAGAGAGAGAGAAGAGACAAGAGACAGACAGACAGAGACAGAGACAGAGACGAGACAGAGAAAAGACAGAAGAGACAGAGACAGAGACAGACAGGACAGACAACAGAGACAGAGACAGAGAACAGAGACAGACAGAGACAGACACAGACAGCAGACAGACAGAGACAGAACAGACAGATTGCTGACGAGCTGTGAACAGCCGCACAGTGTCAGGAGGGCAAGGGCAGAGAATGGCGCAAGATGAACAATGCATCGATAACTTCATCGATTCTCATCCACAAGCGGTTGTTTCCCTTTCTCAGTTGACTGCCTGAGCTTCGGTTTCACACGTGTGTGTGTGTGTGGTAGTGGTGGTGGTCATTGGTTTAATGTCTATTCACTTATTAAGTGATGTTAGACAAATAAATAAATAATAAATAAATAATAAATAATAATAAATAAATAAATAAATAATAAATACATAAATAGATAATAAAGAGATACTTGAAAACAAAAGTAAAAAGTAAAAGAACAAGAAAAACATATACAGGGGTGTGTGCAAAAGTAAGTATACAGTTATGAAAAAAGAAAACACGTACAATACTCATTGCATTTATTATACAAACAAATGAATATTGCATATATATGTAATTACAAGCACAGCCTTAATCCCTCAGATACTCAACTGCTTGCTGTCGGTATTCACACACTCCTCTAATCGAGAGCGGAATTAAGCATTATGATAATGGTGATACTTACTGTAACCTATTTTGCACCCGCTGTATATTTGTATAACAATAACGATAACAATAATAATAACGATAACAAAGAAAGAAAGAAAGGAGAAAAGAAAAGAAGAAAGAAGAAAGAAAGAAGAAGACAAACACAAAGACAGACAGACAGACAGACAGAAGAAAAAAACAAACAAACAAAAAATAGTAAAGGGAAAAAAAGAAAGACGGACAGAAGAAGAAAGAAAGAAAGAAAGAAAAGAAAAAGAAAGAAGAGAAACAGAAAGAAAGAAAGAAAAGAAAGAAAGACGAGTGGGGAAAGAGTAGTAAAGAAACAGAAGGCAAATGACAGATGTTAAGAAGAGATCATTGATTTAAAAAAAAAAGAAATCAAGTTTAAATTCATATTGCGTATAGCCAGACCATCACAAAATACGACTAGAAAGTAGAAAAGAAAGAAAGAAAGAAGGAAAGGAAAGCGACAACAGCGAAAGACAGACAGAAAAGAAAGAAATACGTAAAAGGAAAAAAGAAAGACGGACAGACAGGACAGAAAAAAAAAGAAACAAAGAAAGAAAAAAGAACGAAAGAAAGAAAGATAGAAAGAAAGAAAGAAAAGAAAGAAAGAGAGGCGATGTGGGGAAGGGGGTGTAGAAACAGGAAGGGCAAATGCAGATGCTTATGTGTAGTCATTCTTGATTAAAAAAAAAAAAGAAGTTCAAGTTTAAATTCATATTGCGTATAGCCCACCCGACCATCACAAACTAATTATTCGGACTAAAACCATGTGAAAAACAAGAAAGAATGAAGGAAAGGCCAAATGGCGGACGACAGCGAAAGCATTACAAATAAAGCAGCATACTACAACAAATATTTGAACAATAAAACAGCTAACTGTAAATATGAACAGGGAGAACGAATTATAAATATTTAACTACTGGACTTTTTAGATAGGTTGGCGAAAAATTCGTATGTTCATAATGAAGATTCAGATATGTCGTGCGTGTGTGTGTTGTGTGTGTGTGTGTGTGTGTGTGTGTGTGTGTGTGGTGTGTGTGTGTGTGTGTGTGTGTGTGTGTGTTGTGTTGTGTTGTGTTGTGTTGTGTTGTGTTGTGTGTGTGTGTGTGTTGTGTGGTGCGTGTTGTGTGTGTGTGTGTGTGTGTGTGTGTGTGTGTGTGTGTGTGTGTGTTGTGTGTTTGTGTGTGTGTGTGTGTTGTTTTGTGTGTGTGTGTGTGGGGTTATTGTGTTTGTTTGTGTGTTATTGTGTTTGTTTTCTTTTGTTTCATTCATGTCCCAACCCATGGTTTAACACATTTGTAAAACTTTGAAACTTTCAAACTGTATCTATCTTTGTGTGTGCGTACGTGTGTGTGAATGTATGTATGTATGTATGTATGTATGTATGTGTGTGTGCGTGTGTGTGTGTATGTTTGTGTGTGTGTGTGTTGTGTTGTGCGTGTGTGTACGTGTGTGTGTGTGTGTGTGTGTGTGTGTGTGTGGTGTGTGTGTGTGTGTGTGTGTGTCTGTGTGTGCGTGTGTGTATGTGTGTGTGTATGTGTGTGTGTGTGTGTGTGTGTGTGTGTGTGTGTGTGTTTGTGTGTGTGTGTGTATGTGTGTGTGTATGTGTGTGTGTACGCGCTCGCATAATTCCATGTTTTTGTTGTGAGGGTTGTTTATATCAATTGTGTCGTTATCTATTTCTTTCTTTCCTCCCTTTTTTTCTTTCTGTCTGTCTTTCTTTCATTCATTTCTTTCTTTCTTTCTTTTTTTCTTCCTTTCTTTCTTTTTTCGTTCTTTCTTGTTTTTCTTTCTTTCTTTTATTGTACATCTGTTCTTTCTTTAGCCATTACCTATTTGTGTACCCATCTATATATTTATCTATGCATTCGTCTGTTTTTGTTTGTTGTTTATTTTTGTCTATTTATTTATTTTCTTTTTGAGAGAGATAGAGAGATAGAGACAGAGAGACAGACAGAGACAGAGACAGAGACAGAGAGATGAAATGATCTGTGGCGTTTTTATTCCCAGTTTTTGCTGGTGTTGATACTGTTGTTGTTTTAGATGAAATAAAATAAAGTTTGTTTGTTGGTGTTTTTTCCCCTGTCTTTTCGATTTTTTTTGTTTTTTTTTTGGTGAAACTTCCAGATAAACCAGCTTACATTGTGTGCCGTGCTAATACATATACACAAAATCTTCACACAACTGGGCAAAATGAGTGTGCGTGTGTCGTGCAGGGGGGGGGGGG
>JAPXFY010000023.1:33869180-33876680 GCA_030674185.1 Monoplex corrugatus | reverse complement strand
TGTTTATAACGGATAAAGAATGGCGGTTGAGAAATACACACAAGACACAGAACTGAATACATCAAATGGAGGTGAACATGATATTCCTACAGCACTGAAAATAACTGACTGCATACCAAATGGAACATAACAACACTATGGTATTTTAATACCAAAAAGATGCACTTCCAAATTCCTGTTCTAAATGGATACAGAGAAAATGGGAACAAACGTATCATGGAAAAACTGCATTTATAAAAATTCATAAAATACAAAAAACGAAAAAACAAAAAAGTAATGATAGTAATATATAAATAAATAAAAATAAAATTCATTCAAATACGTATTGTGATCTGAAGTATGGGAACTGATATCATTCTAAGAGAAATAAGACTTGTAAATAAGTTTCAGTAAGACTTATTATATTTCGAAACTTATCTGTCCACTTGAATCTTGCGCGCGGTGGTTTGACAATTCTGTAAACTTGTGTACTAATCGGTTATGCGTGCATGTGTGAGAGGGTGATTGTGCATGCATGTGTGTGTGTGTGTGTGTGTGTGTGTGTGTGTGTGTGTGTGTGTGTGTGTGTGTGTGTGTGTGTGTGTGTGTGCGTGGGGGGGGGGAGGGGTTAGTGAGGGGTTTTAAGTTTTTTAATTGTTTATTTCGATGTGCAAATTTGGTATAGTCTCCACACGCACGTGTGTGAGTGTGTGCGTGCGTGCGTGTGTGCGTGTGTGCGTGCATGTGTGTGTGTGTTTGTGAGTGTGTGTGTGTGTGAGGGGGTAAATGCGTGTGTAGGTGGATGTGTGTGTGTGTGTGTGTGTGTGTGTGTGTGTGTGTGTGTGTGTGTGTGTGTGTGTGTGTGTGTGTGTGTGTGTGTGTTGTGTGTTTGTGTGTAACATACACATGCCTGCAGAGCGAGCTTCCTTGCTGTGTTGGAAAGGGCAAAACAAACAAACAAACAAACAAACAAACAAACAAACAAACAAACAAACAAACAAACAAACAAAAGCCAAAAAAATCTTAAATCTTAGATCTTTTGCTTCTTGAAACAAAAGACGACTTTAATCATATATTTTGGAAATGCTTACACATCAAAAGATTCTGGGAAAGGATAGAAGAAATGTAAAAGCTGAAATGTGTCACTTGTAGAAATATCAGATTCCATGGAAACGTAATCTCATTTGGTATTGATCAAATATCCGCACAGAATAAACATTTGATTTTATATTTCTTTTAGGAAAAAAAAGTATACATTTACAGGTGCTACTCTTAAGAAATCACGCGAATATCATTTATGTTACAAAACGTGTTATCCAAGAAATATGACACTGAAGAACATACTGGAAGAATGACGTTGAATGTGCACACCTGAAGAGAAAAAAATAGCTGCTCTATCTATCATTGGATTCGGGTGAAGTTTAAGTTTGATTCCTGTACCCTATCCACCAACAGCAAAAACTGAACCCTCTTATTCCTTCAACCCAATCCACCAGCTTCGTGCACGAAGCTGGTGGATAGTGTGAAGGAATCAACAGGTTAAGTTTTTGCTTAGCTAACATGGCTGGCAATGCAAGATGCTGATGGACAGGGTATGGGCAAGAAAGGTTTAATGATTCCTTGTTGTTGTTGTTGTTTTTTCCTTATAACTTACCTAGGTACAGTCAATTTTGCTGCTTAGTCAGCATTCAAGAAGATGACAAGCATTCTTACCAACAAATGCCTATCAATTAACATCAGGAAGAGAGTTCTTGAATGCTATATAGAATCAATACTGTTGTACGGATGTGAGGCGTGGACAGTCAACAAACAAAGCCAGAACAAGATTGAGGCAGCCGAGATGTGGTTTCTGAGAAGAATGTTGAGAGTTCCATGGACAGCAAAGAAAACAAACCAGACAGTCTTGATGGAGGTAGACACAAGAAGATCATTGATAAGGAAGATCAGGAAAAGACAGGCAACATTTATAGGCCATTTTATGAGGAAGGGGGATTTGGAGCACCTGGTCACAACGGGAAAGCTGGAGGGAAAGAGAGCACCAGGTAGACCCCGGGAGAAAATGCTAGACGGACTCGCAGAGTGGCTGATGTCGAGGAGGGTGGAGGAGATGCTTGGGGCAACAAGAGATAGAGACAGATGGAAGTCCATGATCGCCAACACCATGCTGCAGGGCACCTGATGATGATGATGATGAGTCAGCGTACCTCGTCTTCAGGTGGGCGTGCATGCCAGCTGTTTCTCTAAGCCACCAGCCATTGCCATGACTTACATGATCTTTAACGTGCATGTATATTACGGTCTACGTGTGTATAGGCACGAAAGGGATTTAGGCACTAACAGGTGTTCACACAAGCTGACTAGGGAAATCGGACAACTCTCCACTCTTTACCTACCAGGCGAGATAAACCCAGGGAGAATCTAACCCAAAACTTCATATTGGAAGTCATCCGCGTGGGATAGACTAGGTAAAACATAGCCTAGCTAGGGCCTCAGGACCTGGCCAGATCATGGTTTACGTGCAGGTTTAAGACTTGTGCCATCATCACCATACACATGGCACCTGTGACGTAGGTGCATATGGAATTCGTTCCGAGCGCGGAGACGTCATCTTGAGAAACTGAAACTGAAACCGAAATCCCGTGGGGATGCTGGGGGCTCTTTCAGTATATACAGTATCTCCACCTTTGGAACGTCTGTGCTAGAAATTTCCTCTTTTCTGTCACTCTCTTTTTTTCTGCCTTATTCCTTTACTTTCTTCTGTCATTTCTTCCTTTCATTTTCTGCGTTGCTGGTCCATTCACCTGCATGTGTTCTATAAAGTCTTTCTTTCTATTAGGAGTGATAATTTGATACCTGTATTAACTGCATTTTTGGTTCTAAGGAAATGTGAAGGACACAAGCAATTTTAGGTAAGTTAGGTCAGTTTTTCTTTTATCTTTTAGTGTCCTTCAGTATGTTTACATTAGTATTAAGGTTTGTTTGTTTCTTTTTTTTTTTGATCCTTTGGTGATAAATTGGACGTAATGGTCAACGCCAGGGGCATAATTATGTTTTTTATGTGTTTTAGTATCCTTCATTATGTTTTACATTAGTGTTCAGGTTTGTTTCTTTTTTTTTAACCCGTTGGTAAAAAAATTGGACGGAATGGTCAACGCCAGGGACATATCCTTAGATTATGTGCGCGAAAGCTTTGATATGTGTACTTCATTGTCTTTTCCTTTCTTTTCAGGACAAAGAGATGTTGTGTATGTTTTCAGATAGTTATAGCCCTGATATCACTCTGCGCAGTCGGTTGGGACTTAACCTTTTGACTCCTGCACCCTATCCACCAACTCCAAAAACTTCACCCTTTGACTCCTTCACCCTATCCACCAGCTTCTTACAGGAAACTGGTGGAAAGGATGAGGGAGTCAAAGGGTGAAAATTTTTGCTTTGCTAACATAGCTGAATATTCAGGATGTTGGTGGACAGGGCGTGGGAGTCAAAAGGTCCGACAATTAACAAAACGTGGACGTCCAACGGCTCACCCGTCAGTTTCTCACAGTAACTACCCATAAGTACAAAAAGTAGTTCTGGCCAACAGTGTCAGAACAGCTGCAGGGCCAGGCTAAGTGTGCAGCTGGACAGTGGAAGCCACTTAGCGCTGTGAAGAGCTCTTGTTATGACTGAAGTGTTATTGGAAGAAGCCGGTGATCTTTACTGAAACGTCAGAGAGAAGAGGGATGGGCTTGAGAGAAAGAGAGAAGGAAAAGAATGTGAGGGGAAGGAGAGAGAGAGAGAGAGAGAGAGAGAGAGAGAGAGAGAGACAGACAGACAGACAGACAGACAGAGACAGAGACAGAGACAGAGACACACAGAGAAACAGAGACAGAGACAGAGACACACAGAGAGACAGAGACAGAGACAGACACAGAGACAGAGACAGAGAAGGGTGGGGGGTGTGAGAAAGAATATTCATAATTTCTATAGTGTTAAAGAATGAGAAAACTTCCACCAAATACAATAATATATCATACAATGATATGCAAAACCGTAGAGCACAATATAGCAACTGAAACAGATTACATGTCTCTATGTCTCTGTCGTCTGTCTGTTTGTCTGTCTGTCTGTCTGTCTGTCTGTTTTTCTGTCTGTCTGTCTGTATGTCTGACTCTCTTTCTCTCTCTCTCAGTTTATCAGTCAGTCAGTCAGTGTGTCTCTCTGTGTGTGTGTGTGTGTGTGTGTGTGTGTGTGTGTGTGTGTGTGTGTGTGTGTGTGTGTGTGTGTGTGTGTGTGTGTGTGTGTGTGTGAATGAGTGAATTGTGCTCGCGCGCACAATTAACATGCTTTAATATTAAACGATTTAGAATAGATATTTAAAAAATTTATATTTAGCCTCCTGTGAGGTAAGGGCTGCTCGAGATTAAAAAAAGCGAAAAACAAAAACAAACAAAACAAAACAAGAACAAAGTAACAAAGCAAACAACAACAAACCCCACGTGTTGTGCTTATCTATCTGCGAGATAAGATTCCTTTTACCTGAAGATGAATCTTATCTGATCGTCTCGCCTCTCTCTCTCCCTTCTCTCTCTCTCTCACTCTCTCTCTCTCTCTCTCTCTCCCTCTCTCTCTCTCCCTCTCTCTCTCTTCTCTCTCTCTCTCACTCTCTCCTATTCTATCTCTCTCTCTCCCTCTATCTCTCACTCACTCACTCTCTCTCTCTTCCTATTCTCCCTCTTTCTCTCTCCCTCTCTCTCTCTCTCTCACCCCTTTCTCTTTTGTTTGTCTCACTGTCACACACTCTCTCTTCTCTCTCTCTCTTTCTCCTCTCTCACCCCTCTCTCTCTCCCTCTCTCTCCCTCTATCTCTCTATCTCTCTTTCTTTCTTTCCTTCTCCCCTATTTCTTCTGATCCATATGATTCAAGCTTGACCACAGGGATCCCCTTTGATACCAACTTCAGTACCAAGATGGCAAAGCCATTTAGGCCAGTCTGTTGGCAATGGAGATCTGAAAACACGTGCGGTTGAAAAGCTATCACCCCCACCCACACCCCACCCCATCCCATCCCACCCCCCACCCCCACCCCCAACTTCACACACAACGCTGATCGTGAGAAACAGTCAAACATATTTGTCAGATGAAAGACCGAAGGCCAGTTCTGTATTCTATATTCCTATATCCGGCGCCTTGGTTCTTTCGACAGAGCGGACTCTTCTTTCTTCTCTTCTCTTGGCGTACGCTGCTACACAATCATCTGAGTCCGGGCGTCGAATGCAGCCGTCTTTTCCAGCTCCTGCGGACTCATGTTCTGATATCTTGAGTTCGATCCCAGCTCGCTATGTTAAAAAATGGCCAGTTTTTGTGTTTTTTTGTTGTTGTTTTTTTTTTTTTTACTGTTTATTGTCATTTTTGTTTAAAGCCCAACCAGCTGCATAGAGCCATATCACAGCTACAACTGTTTGTGCCTCTGGCCTGCGCACGCTTAGAGATCTCACAGCAGTTGAAAATCGTGAAAAGCAGGGCATTCTTCAGGCGGCCCTTGCATGAAATATTGGGAGAGACAGGTTCATCTTATAGGTCCCTTTTCTGGAAAGCCAATTAGCCTTCTGCTTTTGAAGTCATGGCTTAAAAAAAAAAAAAAAAGATAGGTGGAGCTGAAACACAGCGACGCAGTTTCAGTGGGGAGAGCAGCCTGTGTTTCGCATGTTAAAATCCATTGTGACCAAAATAAATGAAATAAATATATGAACGAATAAATATATATAAATGAATAAACAAACAAACAAACAAATAAATAAATGAATAAATAAGTAAATAAAGTAAATAAATAATAAATAATAAATAAATAAATAAATAAAAAAAAGTAAAATAGATATATAAATAAATGGAACAAAAGAGAAGAAATGAATAGGAATTAGAATAGGAATGTTTTTTTTTTTCCTTTGGAATTAGAGAGGGATGGGTAAGGGAGGTAACAACATGGGGATTAGAGTAAATAACGAAGACAAGAAAGAAAGATGGAAATGCTTCTCGTGGGGTGTTTGTGTGTGGGGTTAGGGTTGTGGTGGAGGTACATGAAAGAATGGAGAGGTGGGGGGGGGGGAGGGCTGTTAATATTGTTTTGAAAGATGCTGCTGATATCTCAGCTGGGTGGTAAGTCTGTAAAGTGATTTCAACAAGTCTCCTTCTATCATCTACCCAGACACCACTCTCTCTCTCTCTCTCTCTCTCTCTCTCTCTCTCTCTCACACACACACACACACACAAACACAAACACACACACACACACACACACACACACACACACACACACACACACACACACACTGCACCTTCTACCACCAAAACTCCCCACCCACACAATCCACGCTTATGATAAATTACTGGGTCCATAAGATGATACATTTTCAAGGAAATATCCTTCAAAACAAAGAGAGAGCGAAGGAAAACAGACAGACGGAGAGAGAGAGAGACAGAGAGAGAGACAGAGAGAGAGACAGACAGACAGACAGACAGACAGACCTACAGACAGACAGGGCCAGAGACAGAGACGCAGAGACACAAAGACACAGAGACAAAGAGACAGAGAGAAAAAGAGATAGAGAGAGAGAGGAACAGAGAAAGACAGAGAGACGAGAGACAGACAGAGAGACAAAATAGACAGATAGACAGACAGACACACACACACACACACAGACAGAGATAGATACAGAGAGAGAGATACACACAGAGAGACAAAGAGACAAATAGAGAGAAAGAGAGTAAGAGAATGAGAGAGACAGAGGCACAGACACAGACAGAGTCAGAGACAGAGAGAAAGAAAAAGAGAAAGAGAGAGAGGGGCAGATAGACAGATAGACAGACAGACAAACACAGACACAGAAAGAGAGAGAGAGAGAGAGAGAGAGAGAGAGAGAGACAGACAGACAGACAGAGACAGAGACAGAGAGAGACAGAGAGAGAGAGAGAGAGACAGACAGAGACAGAGATTTTATGTACGATCTGACCGTTGAGGGACAGCAGGGCAGCAGACCTCAGCACATCAAAGAACGGCCAACGGAAGTATCATGGGGTAAGCGTGTGAGAATCAATTACGACTTCACATCTCACATATCACAACAACCATTCGTCCAGTAGACTTGCCCCTTTGATAGGGTCATAGGAAAGAAAGCCAAGAAAGTTGAACAGTTGAAACTTTCTGTCGACAGTGAGAGAGATAGAGGAGATAGAGAGAGAGAGAGAGAGAGAGAGAGAGAGAGAGAGAGAAAGAGACAGAGACAGACAGACAGAGAGACAGAGAGAGAGACAGAGAGAGAGAGAGAGAAACAGAGAGAGAGAGAAAGAGACAGAGACAGACAGACAGACAGACAGAGAGACAGACAGACAGAGAGAAACAGAGAGAGACAGAGAGAGACAGACAGACAGAGAGAGATAGAGAGTAACAGGAAATAAAGGGAAGAAAGTTGAAAAGTTGAGAAACTTTTTGTCGAGAGAAACAGAGAGAGAGAGGAGGAGAGAGAGAGAGAGAGAGGAGAGAGAG
>JAPXFY010000023.1:33841680-33849180 GCA_030674185.1 Monoplex corrugatus | reverse complement strand
GGTATTTAGTAGTGTTTTGTCTTTCAGAAGTATTTATAGTGTGTTGTCCTGCAGAGGTATTTAGTAGTGTGTGTCCTGCAGAGGTATTTAGTAGTGTGTTGTCCTGCAGAAGTATTTAGTAGTGTGTTGTCCTGCAGAAGTATTTAGTAGTGTGTTGTCCTGCAGAGGTATTTAGTAGTGTGTTGTCTTGCAGAGTATTTAGTAGTGTTTGTCTTTCAGATGTTTTTAGTAGTGTTTTGTCTTGCAGAGGTATTTAGTAGTGTGTTGTCTTGCAGAGGCATTAATAGTGCGTTGTCTGCAGAGGTATTTAGTAGTGTTTTGTCTTTCAGAGGTATTTAGTAGTGTTGTCTTTCAGAGGTATTTAGTAGTGTTTTGTCTTTCAGAGGTATTTAGTAGTGTTTTGTCTTTCAGAGGTATTTAGTAGTGTTTTGTCTTTCAGAGGTATTTAGTAGTGTTTTGTCCTGCAGAGGTATTTAGTAGTGTGTTGTCTTGCAGAGGTATTTAGTAGTGTTTTGTCTTTCAGAGGTATTTAGTAGTGTGTTGTCTTGCAGAGGCATTTAGTAGTGTTTTGTCTTTCAGAGGCATTTAGTAGTGTTTTGTCCTGCAGATGTCTTTAGTAGTGTGTTGTCTTAATGAGGTTTTTAGTAGTGTTTTGTCCTGCAGAGGCAATTTAGTAGTATTGACCGCAACTGCTGCAGCAGCAATACCGATACTAAGTATATTAACGAAAGTGTGTTTTGCAGTAAAAGCAGCAGAAATATCTATAGAAATTTACAGTACAGAAATGGCAATGAATGTAGTGACAGTGGTAATATTAAATAATAACAGTGGTATAGCAGCAGCAACAGTAGTGGCGGTGATTGTAGTAATAACAACAATAGCAGTAGTAATATAGTAGTAGTAATAATAGTAGTAGTAATAGTGAGAGTAGTAATAGCGTGGTGGTGGGTGGTGGTGGTGGTGGTAGTGTAGTGTGATGTAGTAGTAGTGTAGTAGTAGTAGTAGTATAGCGGTAGCAGTACATAGTAGATTTCATTAGAATCAATTACTGTCACAATGAATTTAACACGTGCAAACATAAAAGCCCCGAGTCGACATGAGCTGACGTTCCTTTTCACAAGAAAGGGATTCTACTGAGAGAAAAACAAACAACAACAACAACAACAACAACAACAACAACTTTACCTTGCAAATATCATATGAACGATTCTTCAGTCATCGTCAGGAAGCAGAATGCCTCAAATTAAGCAGAGACCCACCCCCCTCCCCTCCTTTCCCTTCTCTATCCGTACCAAACACTACCCCAATAAAGCACAAGAAAACAAAAACACAAATGGAGCGGGAGTGGGGGGGGGGGAGGGAGGGAGGGAGGAAGAGACAGACAGCAGGCAGGATCAGACACTCAGACAAGGCGTGTTCCATGACAAACGAGAAGAGGATGAGGTTTCACGAGAGCCTGGTCTCCACCAATCAGCGTTCGTTATTCATCTTCACGAGCAACCACGCGCCCGGGGCCGAGAGTGGCTTTCATTAAGTGGTTACACGCATTTCGCTCATGACAGAACTCTTTCTGAACACGTGGAAGCATTTTGAAATGGTGAACATCTAAATTAGAACTGTTTTGTGTGTGTGGGATGGGGGTGGGGGTGGGGTGGGGGTGCAATTAGAATGGTAACATTAAGCAGGAGGAAAGTCTTGATGAAGATTTATCACAAAACAGAAGACCTTTCGAAATACTAGAACAAATATGCGGTTTGATAAATCGACTGCGTTTTAAAATGAATGCTATTCTGTTTGATATTTCAGACAAGTGTTTTGTAATCGTGTGCCTGTTAGGTATATTAATTTCCACTGACATTTACAACCCCGTTGCGTTTCCATAATGGTTTTGTATGGAGTAAATCAAAAGTGAAACAGACCGCAGAAGCTTCAGCCATATTGTTGACATATGTTACTCGCAGGCCGGCTCAGGGAAAGGGCATCACCAAGGTCCATATAATGAGAGACACAGTGCTGTTGGAATTCCAGAACAGACAGACTGCACAGTTTATGACGTGGTTCTTTGACTGTAATTGTTCTTTATGAGACTGAGACAAAAGCGCGTATGGCGCCATGCCAAATTGACCGAAGACTGCCTTTTGCCTTCTCTTTCTCTCCGAACTTGTTCCCCCTTCTTCCTTCTTCCTTCTTTCCTTCCTTCCTTTCTTTCTTTGTCTCTCACCTCCCACACGTTGTCATTTCGCCTACTCCTTCTACTCCATCCTGCCTTAAAACACACACACGCACACACGCTCACACGCTCACAGAGAGAGAGAGAGAGAGAGAGAGAGAGAGAGAGAGATAGAGAGAGAGAGAGAGAGAGAGAGAGAGAAGAGAGAGAGAGAAAGAGAGAGAGAGAGAGGAGAGAGAGATGACCTGTAAAAACACACACACACTCTCTTTTTCTCTTTTTCTCCTTCTTTCTCTCTCTCTCTCTCTCTCTCTCTCTCTTTCTCTTGCTCTCTTTCTCACTCTGTCTCTGTCTCTCTCTGTCTCTCTCTGTCTCTCTCTGTCTCTGTCTCTGTCTCTCTCTCTCTCTCTCTCTCTCTCTCTCTCTCTCTCTTTATGTATGTTTTATGTGAATGTCTGATTGTTCTGATGAACACTATGTACAAGATTTTGTCAAACTTCTGTTGAACTTTGTTTCGTCTTTCCCTTTGTGTGCATACCAATTGTTATTGTTCGTACTCGAAATTGTGCAGTTTCAGAATGTATAAGTTCTTGTACAGTTTTTTTTTTCCCATATCAGTCACGTTAGCAAAAATGGAAACTGTTTTTGTACTTTGTATTTGCTTCTATGCTAGTTGAATGGGTAGCGCAAACTGTGTCAGATCTGAGAAGTTCTATACAACATGGGAGATAATTCTCAAGTGTTATGTCCTTTGATTATATTATAAAAATTCTCCCTGCTTCCCTCTTATTTCTTTGGTATTACCTATATGCCTTAAAAGCAACCCTGTATATGTTCTGTCTTGTCTATGTGTGTGTGTGTTTGGTCAGTTCAAGAATAAAAGACTATGTCAATCTTGAACATAAGACCAATATATTGTATCTATTTCTCTCCTCTCTCATAGTTGTGTGTAGGGTAGTTGCAGAGTATAAAGGTAGGCTTGGACGCTAATTTTTTTGAGGAGTGTTCTGAGCTTATTGTTTCTGTACTTTGTATCTGCTTCTATGCTTGCTGAATGGGTAGCGCAAACTGTGTTAGATTTGAGAAGTTCTATACAACATAGGAGATAATTATGTCCTTTGATTATATGATGCATCCATGGCTATTTTCTCCTTTTTTTTCATTTATTTAAGTCTTTAGCATCTACAATGGCTTGCCTATTTACATGTTGTTGTTTTTATTATGTTTCTCAGATATCTGTTTTGATGTGTGCGTGTGTTCATAGTTTGGTCTCTACATGGGTCGCTAAGTTCATTGTCCATCGACTAATAGACAGAGCGAACCAGTTATTGTTATTGTTGATTAAAGCCCAGCCGACTGCGTACAGTCATATCCGGGCTGAGCAAACCAGTTGAAGTCTGAAGTAAACAAGTTTTTGTCTCTTTCACTCACAACGAATAAATAAATGGATAGATAGATAAATAAATGAATAAACAAATACATAAATAAATAAACGAATAAATAAATGAAGGAAAGAAGGAATAAATAAACAAATAATAAATAGATAAATAAAATAAATAAATAAATAAATAAATAAAAAACTGTCTTTCGCAATACGTTGTGAACCCAGTTCCCACCCACACACCCTCCGCCCTTCTTCCACCAATGATTGTTGCAATTCAAAATGCGCATGTTCAGAAAATGAATAGACCTACCTGAGATATTAAAAAGTTAACTAGCCATAGAATCGAAAACAAAACACGTGATTTACCACATCAACCAACGGCAACCTTTGAAAGACTAAAATGGACAGTAAATAACGTGGTTTCAAATCACATGGTTTCTGACAACTAAACCAATAACAAGCGTCGAGAAATGAAACGAAGAACAGATCTTAAAATCACATTGGTTTATGTCACTGACCGAGGAGAAGGGTTGAGATACTAACGGTGATCAGACAGCGACTGTAGATTGGGGGTAAGGGTAAGGATAAGGGTAGGGGTGAAGAGGGGGCGGTTATTATGATGAGATCATTTATTCTGACGGGAACAGATGTCCGCAGACATTTAAGAAGAGAAAACTGGAAGTTTATTAGCAGCGGACGGCAATAGCTCAGCTACCCAGGCCGCAGTGTTGACATGCTAATGATTGTCATTCCGAGCCGAATGTAGTAGTAGGGCCGGGATCTGGAGTCTGTATTGTTGGTTCTAAATGGATTCATCGCGCTTTGGCAATTCCTTATGCGCTGTACACAACACAAACCTGCCAGCCGTGATCTGGCACTTCCTAACCCTGCTGAAAAAAAAAGCCATGTGCTGGCAAGGTCTTTAAATGGTGAATGGAATTAAGGAGGGAATTTTCTCTGTACTAAATCATTGTCTAGTATTGTTGTCTCTCATTTTTTTGTCACATGAATGCTTTTGTAGATGATACCTAGCTGTGTCACAGTACCAGTTTACAGATGTTGATCAGATACCGAGCTCTTTTACAATACCAATTTACAATGTTGATCATGATTTTTACTACTCAAAATTGTACAGATGAATTTTAAACTTTGGATGACAGAGTAACATATAACTCTTGAGAGTCACGGAGTTATCTCCCATGTAGAATTTCTCAAACCCAACACAGGTTGCGCTACCCATTCAGCTAGCATAGAATGTTCTGAGCTTACCACTTTATGCTTTATGGCTGCGTCTATGCTAGCTGACTGGGTAGCACAAACTGTGTTGGGTTTCAGAAATTCTGCATGGGAGATAACCCCGTGACTCTCAAGAGTTATGTTACTTAGTTGATATTTAAAATTCTCCCTGTTTCCCTCTTATTTCCTTTGGTATTTGGATGACAGAGTTAATAAGGAACACCCGAAAGTGCGGGATAATACCTGGAGCTCCATTGCCTCGCCACTCTCCAGACAACCACCTCCCAAGCTCCAAATGCGACACTGCAGCCTTTAGCGTTTTCACCAAGCAAACGGGGTGGGGATGTCCATGTGTTGCATGACCCACATGTATCCAGTCACCAGTTACCTTGTTTACAAACCGAATGGCAAGGTGGAGAGATGACAAACCAAGGAATATAGCAACACAACGCGCATCAACCGGGTCCAGCCCATCCACCGGACCTAGAGAGAATGGAAGAGCCCTCTCTTGTCTTATACTCTGGGCCTTCATCTCTCTGTTGGGTAGTCCGCCCTTCCCCCATCTCGGACAGCTACCAGCTCTTCTCCCCTTACTATAACCTCCACAGTTAGCATTTGGAAGGTCCCCACATGTGTGAGTGAGTATATCTATATCAATATCAATATCTAGATCAATATCTTGATCAATGTAAATGTACACAGACACACAGACAAAGACACACAGACACAGACACAGACACATACACACACACACAGACACATACACACACACACACACACACACACACACACACACATATATATATGTATGTATATATATATATATATATATATATATATATATATGTATACAGGGGAGTGCAAAAGTAGGTATACAGTAAGTATCACATCATTATTTATTGATCATAATGCTTAATTCCGCTCTCGATTAGAGGAGTGTGTGAATACCGACGGCAAGCAGTTTGAGTATCTGAGGGATTAAGGCTGTGCTTGTTATTACATGTACATGCAATATTCATTTGTATAATAAATGCAATGAATATTGTACGTAATGCTACCAATTTTGAAGAACAAGGTCTCCCAACAGTGTAAAAATCGCTACTCACAGTTCCGTAGCTTTCGATGGCGTTCTCGCCATCTTCGTCAGCGCTCTAATGCTGTCTGCGTGAATCTCTACTCAGATCTCGCGAACATGGGATGAACCCAGTTCACGAGATCGAATCAGAGAATGGTACACCGGGGCAGGGTACAACGAGTTCCACAAATATTGTACGTGTTTTCTTTTTTCATAACTATACCTACTTTTGCACACCCCTATATTATATATATATATATATATATATATATATATATATATATATATATATATATATATATATATATACATATATTTATATATACATATATTTATATAATACATATATATATATAACTATATATATATATGTATGTATGTATATGTATGTATGTATGAATAATTTATATGTCTCTGTGTGTATGAAGAAACGAAAAAAAAAAGAAAATAATGTATACATGTCATTGTTTCTTCCTATTAGTTAGATCTTTTTGGCTGGCCATACAGGGATCTTTTTTCTTTCCCCAACCCCCTCCACCAGACCTTGACAAGTGGTCTGGATGGTAGTCTTTCGGGTGAGACAATAAATAGTACTGTGTGCAGTGCACATTAAAGATCCCATGGCAACAAAAGGGTTGTCACTGGCTAAAATTGTGTGGGGAAAATATTTCACAGGTCAGCAAAAATACACGCGTATAGTTAAAAAAAAAAAATGGGTGACGCCATTCTATGGCGTCGACCTTTATCCAGAGAAGACTGCCGGCATTTTTACTGGGGAAAACAGCATTTCTGTTGTGATCTAAATTAAAACGAATCAGTTCAATCCAATCTTGTCATTCTTTCTTTATTTCCATTTGCATTTTTTTTCATTCGTTCTTCTTTCCTTTCCCTTTCCCTTTATCCTCTACCTGTTCTTCTTATTTCTTCTCTCTTTCTCTCTCTGTCTCTCTCTTTTCTTTCTCTCTGTCTGTCTCTCTCTCTGTCTGTCTCTCTCTCTGTCTCTCTCTGTCTCTCTCTGTCTCTCTCTGTCTCTCTCTCTCTCTGTCTCTCTCTCTGTGTCATTTTGTCTGTCTGTCTCTTTCTCTGTTTCTGTCTCTGTCTCCCTTTCTCTCTGTGTTTTTGTGTCTCTGTCTGTCTGTCTGTCTGTCTCTTTCTCTCTGTTTGTCTGTCCATCTCTCTCTCTCTCTCTCTCTCTCTTCTCCCTCACTCCCTCTCTCTCTCTCTCTCCTCTCTCTCTCTTGTTTACGTAGTCAGTTTTAAGTCAGCTGTACCTTCCCCTGCCCCGGCCCGCCCTCCACCAACCCACCACCCCTCGTCCTTCCATTTTGTTTTGTTTTGTTTTTGATTTTGTTTTTTGAAGATTCTAACAACCAGGCCATTTCTAACCAGGCTGCATGGTGACATTAAGACCCGTATAGTCCTCTCTGCACAGTTACTGGCTTTGCATGATCTTATCGACGTGTATTGCCAAATATCCCGCCACCAATTTGCCCACGGGTAATGGGCCGGCGACGCCATTTGAATAGGCGCGCGGCACGTGACTAATGCAACGCGCACGCGCGGGACAGGAAACAAGCTCAACGGTGATCGAGGGCCCGATTCTTATACGCTAGCACGCTCGCGCTCTAGTGACGA
>JAPXFY010000023.1:33834180-33836680 GCA_030674185.1 Monoplex corrugatus | reverse complement strand
ACTTTTATCTGTCTTTCACATTGCCTCAGCAGAATTACCGTACACCACTCATTTCGATACCACAACAAATTGATTTAACTACAACAGCAAACAGGGCGAAGTGGTTCTACAACGGATTACTTACTGGGAGTTTGTGGGCTCGAATTCTCATCAGTTAAAAAAAAAACAGTCAGGATTTTTCGGACTTTGCCGAGCTTTACCCATGATACTCTGGCTTTTCCTTCTACCTCTGTGTTGCTTCCATGTAAAATTTTTTGTTTAAAACGACTCCCAGGTATATTTGCTGGTCTTCTGTCTTTTTTCTTCAGTGGTGTATCACCTTACCAAGCTGCGCTTTGGGGGACAGCGGAAAGAGAATAGCTTTTGTTGTCTCCCTGTTAATGGTTACACACAAGTTGTCTACCCATGCTGTGACCCTCTTCATGCAGGGCAGGCTGTATTCTGTAGATTGGTGTCATTGTATATACTCTTCCCCGCACTGGAGTACCAGCCGTCTGCATAAAGCCCTGCTTGGACCGTTTTGGGCAGCTCCAATACTAAGAGAATGAACAAAGTAGGGGAGAGGATTCTTCCTTGAGGGATCCCCTCATGTAACAGCATCTGCCGGCCACAGTGACCATCCACTAATACTGTCATCTTCAGTTGTGTAGGTAAGACTTGGTCCACTGATACCTTTTGCCTCTATTGCCGTAACATAGGAGCTTCACAAGGAATCCCTCTTTCGAGACCTTATCAAAAGCCTTCTGCAGATCATTGAAGACTGCCAGGGTGACGATCTGAGCCCAAAAAGCATCATCTATGGCCTAAGTGAGGTGTGACGTTTAGTCTTTTGTGCTTTTGTACTTTCTGAAGCCAGCTTGTTCAGGGACGATGATGTTACCTGAAGCCAGCTTGTCCAGGGACGATGATGTTACGTGACGACAGCTTGTTCAGGGACGATGATGTTACATGACTCTAGCTTGTCCAGGGACGATGATGTTACCTGACGACAGCTTGTTCAGGGACGATGATGTTACCTGACTACAGCTTGTTCAAGGACGATGATGTTACCTGACGACAGCTTGTTCAGGGACGATGATGTTACCTGACTCCAGCTTGTCCAGGGACGATGATGTTACCTGACAACAGCTTGTTCAGGGACGATGATGTTACCTGACTACAGCTTGTCCATGGACGATGATGTTACCTGACGACAGCTTGTTCAGGGACGATGATGTTACCTGACGACAGCTTGTTCAGGGACGATGATGTTACCTGACTCCAGCTTGTCCAGGGACGATGATGTTACCTGACGACAGCTTGTTCAGGGACGATGATGTTACCTGACTCCAGCTTGTCCAGGGACGATGATGTTACCTGACGACAGCTTGTTGAGGGACGATAATGTTACCTGACGACAGCTTGTTCAAGGACGATGATGTTACCTGGCTACAGCTTGTTGAGGGACGATGATGTTACCTGGCTACAGCTTATTCAAGGACGATGATGTTACGTGACGACAGCTTGTTCAAGGACGATGATGTTACCTGACGACAGCTTGTCCATGGACGATGATGTTACCTGACGACAGCTTGTTGAGGGACGATGATGTTACCTGGCTACAGCTTGTTCAGGGACGATGATGTTACCTGACGACAGCTTGTTGAGGGACGATGATGTTACCCGACTACAGCTTGTTGAGGGACGATGATGTTACCTGACTACAGCTTGTTCAGGGATGATGACGTTACCTGACTACAGCTTGTTCAGGGACGATGATGTTACCTGACTACAGCTTGTTCAGGGACGATGATGTTACCTGACTACAAATATAGCTTTAGGCTCTGGTTGACGATACGCTCCATAGTGTTACAAACACAGCTTGTTGTGTTTGTGTAGTGGTAGTCAAAACGTACAGACTATTAATCAAACACAGGAAAAGATATTCGTCATTTGCATTCTTCGTCCTCATTTCTAACAGAGCACTAAAAATGTATCTCTTCAAAACAATACTACGACTAATACTATTTTTCACCGTTTTTTGCCCTATACCCTGATGTTGATATTGCACTGGTATAATCGATTGTGTGAAATAATGGTCATCTATTTCTTTCGGAAAACCTGTGTCAGTGTCAATTCGCCAGCATGTTTCTCAGTAGGCGTTTGTCTGTTTACACCCGTTAGTACATGCCTGCGTATCTTAATGACTCTGTCTGTGTATATATGTGTCATGTCGTACGCATAAGTGGTTTTGATAATAAAATTTTTATCCTATTATACGCCTACGATACTTATTCCCCCGTGTTCGATGTCATACACTTTATTTAGTTTTGATTTACTGTTGATTTATCTGATCATATATACAAGACATTTTCTGTTAAGTGCAGAGCGCTTATGAGCTTGCTTCACGGGATGTTGTGCTGTGTAAATATGTCATTATTATTAGTAGTAGTCGTAGTAATGGTAGTGGTAGTTATAGTAGTAGTAGCAGTAGTAGTAGTGGAGTGGTATTATTATTATT
>JAPXFY010000023.1:33811680-33824180 GCA_030674185.1 Monoplex corrugatus | reverse complement strand
CTATTCGGTTTGTAAACAAGGTTACTGATGACTGGGGTCCAAATGGGTCATGCATAGTCTTGTTAAATGAGCTGATGGCACCTCCAACTTTTGCCAGGAACCAGCCGAGATCGAAACATATGTTAACATATTTGGAAAGGTCGGGATTCGAACCCTAAATCTTTCAATAGTCAATGGCATATTCCAATCACTTCACCATGAACACAGGTGCTCGGCCTCAAGTGCTAAGGGTCAAGACGTGTGTGTATAGCGTGCAGCATTTAAAGCAGTGATATCAAAATAATATTTGTAGTCATCTTTCCTCGCAATAAAATATCTGCTCTATTACTCATCTTGTTAGTCAAAAGGTCTATGAAGCGCCAGGACCCTTATAAGGACATAGCATTTGCCTCAGAGGCACAGACACACATACAAACGCACACATACAAACACACATATAACTACACACATACATATACACATACACACACAAACACACTCGTACATTCATACACATACACATTCATTCACGCATACACACATTCATACACGCCCACACACACAAACACACACAGTCACACATACAACATACATACAATACACACGCATACACAATCGCACACACACACACACACACACACACACACACACACACACACACACACACACACACACAAACACACTCACAAACACACATACACACACACACACATTCAGAATCACACATATACACACCCATACACACACACACACAACCATATATACACATTCATACATATGCTGTTTTGTCTAAAAGTATTAAAAAGGTGAAAAGATGTTAAAAAAATAAACGAACACACACACACACACACACACACACACACACACACACACACACACACACACACACACACACACACACACACACACACACACACACACACAGGGGAGAGAGAGAGAGAGAGAGAGAAGGAGAGAGGGAGAGAGAAACTGAAACTGAAACTGAAACTGTTTATTGTCATTACCCGAAAAGGTCTTTTGACAAGGGGGATAACAATTTTCCAGTAGTGCGACACATAATCCACTCTTTGTATGTGCGCAAATTCTTCACACATAATCAAAAAAAATATCGAACATCCATTCCTTGAACAGTCGAACATATTCAAATCATATATAATGAACAATCATCCATTTTACCACTACTACATAATACAAAGAAAACAACAACAACAAATATCAGAACAGTGTTCCCACATTCAGGCCAATAATTTGTCTAGGTTTAGACAAACCAAAATCTTTTTCACACACCCACACCCACACACACTCACACGCATCCATATCGCTCACACGCGGGCGCGCGCTCGTGCGCACACACACACACATTAAAACTAATATGATAAAACATCTGGGCTAGACCACCCAAACCTTACATTTAGTGATAATAATATAATCTTCACATAACTGCCCCAAAATACTCTGTTAACAAGGGACATCACTATGCCTTTTATTTATTTGTTTTTTGGTTTGTTTGTTTTTTTATTTTTTTTTAACATGTATAGTAGACCCTTAAGTGTCTATATACCCTTTCAATATCCACTTCTAACATATTCTACAAATATACCATTATTTTCATATTATTAGCTACTCTTAAATTATCGGCAAACAAAGCAAAATAAAGCAAATAAAAACAGCTCTTTACAAAACAGTCTATAATAAAGCGGCTTCTTTTGGAGTTAACGTGATATAGCCCACATCAGTCAAAAGAGATTAAATTAATCCCAGTATGATATTGTCTAGCACTATTGTCGGGCTTGTAAGTGTTTATGTCTTATTTTTTGTGCTTCCGCAATATATAGTGCCACTGATTTGATTATGACTTCGTCATCAGATGACAAAATAGATACAACATCTTGTCTTTTGGCCATGTCGGATTCAAAAACTTTGCATTTTCCACGTATTGTGTCAAAAATTTGGCATTGGAATAAAAAGTGTTTTTCATTATCGACATTGTTTCCACATAAGGGGCAAGGATATACTGTGGACGTCCCAGGTTGAAACCAATTTTTATTTGCATTGAAACCAAGTGTTCTTAATCTAAATCTTGCGTAATTAGTTCTTTGCCATTTATCCGTAACAACACTGAGATATTTTTCGGTTTGAAAAACATCTTTAAATGAGAAGAACCAACTATATTTTTCTTTGTTTTCCATATCTGAGTGCCAATTTTGTTTAAACGAACAAATAAGCCTGTCTTTAAATTCATTAATAAACTGACACTCATTTCCTACTCCCTGGGACAACCACACGATTCCAAACCCAAGTTCTGATAAAGCCTTTTTTACCTGATAGGCCCAGTTCTGTTTTCCTATTTCCATTTGAGTAACCATCATTTCATATGCCTGTTTACATAACCGAGATTGTGGAAGCCTTAACAATTTCAACCAGTATTTAATACTCTTCACAAAGGTTCTAATGTATAAAGGATATCTTCCAGTTTCTCCATATAAAACAGTATTAGAAGAGTGAATTGGTACAGCCAAAAAACGTTTTATAGCATATGTATGCACTTTTTCCATATGTGGATTTACAGTAAGACCCCATACTTCAGCTGCATATGTAAGTAAAGGTTCTATCTGTGTATCAAACATTTTCCAATATAAATTACAATCAATAGAATTGAGCTTCCGTAAGGATTTTAGAATTTCAATAACACCTTTTTCCCCTTTATTAAAAGATTCTTCCCATGCATAATTTAAACTTAATTTTGTCGAAAATATTATTCCTAAGTATTTATAAGAATTAACAACTTTAACCTCGTTAATTCCATAGAACCATTTTTCGTGTTTTGATAAATGTCCACCCTTCCTGAAAATCATAATATTAGTTTTATCCATGTTAACTGTTAAAGCTAGTCGATCCGATTCTTCCTTTAAGACATTTAACTGGTTTTGTAAGCCTTTGACTGTACCAGAGAGAAGAATAACATCGTCTGCAAACAGCAATAGGAATATCTCAATAACCTTAGGGATAATTTGAATGCCATGCCTGCCTTTTCTTGACAGTTCCACTGCTAATTCATTAATGAAAAATGAAAACAATTGAGGACTCAATTGACACCCCTGTTTCACTCCTTTAGGGCATTCAAAATAATCTGAATATACACACTTCTCACGCACGCATGCAAACACTGAGTTATAAACTCCTCTTAGGGCCATATATAATTTTCCATTCACACCACTTTTACGTAATATATTCCAAAGATTATTACGATTCACAGAATCGAATGCCTTCCTAAAATCCACAAATGCAACATACAGTTTCTTATTTAAAAGTAAATGCTTCTGCACAAGGGAGTAAAGTGTGAAAATATGATCAATTGTACTGTATTTTGCTCTAAATCCAGCTTGTTCTTCAACTATTTTCTCTTCTTTTTCTGCCCACTTTGTTAATCTCTTATTCAAAATATATGTATAAACTTTACTCAATATACTTGTTAGAGTGACTCCTCTATAATTATCTGGATTATTCACATCTCCTTTTTTATGAATTGGGATTATTATGGACTTTGCCCATTCTGACGGAAAAATGCCATTATCAAAAAGCGTGTTACATAAATGGACAAGGAAATCAATTACATTAGCATTTGCATGTTTTAACATTTCGCTGATTATTTGATCTGGTCCTGCGCTCTTTCCTGCTTTCAAATGAGAGGGAGAGAGAGAGAGAAAGAGAGAGAGACAGACAGACAGACAGAGAGAAGGAGAAAGAGAAAGAGAGAGACACACACACACAGAGAAAGAGAGAGAGAGAGAGAGAGAAGAGAGAGAGAGAGAGAGAGAGAGAGACGCAAACTCGTACACATACACACACACACACACACACACACACACACACACACACACACTACAAAAACATGTTTTTCTCAACAAAAAAAACCACAAAAAAAACACACACACAAGAAAAACCAGACAACACTGAAATCAAAACGAAAAATTTCCCTTTAACCTTCACGAAAGGTTGACGACAAATTTCTCAATCCTTCGTGAAAGGTCTCACGTACACACACAAACTCTACACAATCCACCTGGGACCCTGGTACTCACTGATCATATATCCATAAAAGTGTCAGAAGCAGGGGACGATGACGATCAATAAAACAGTCATCACACACCACTCTCGACCCAGTTTAACCCCCCACAAGCACTACTACAGCCGGGTAGAGAAGAGGCGTGGCAGTGTCGACATTTGCTAAATTCAGCTGGTACAGCCTCGTGCCTACTTCAGATGGACGAGTCTGAACATGCCGACACTAAGACAGGATAACAAAATACAAGAAAATAAAACAAAAGAAAAACAGAAAAAGAAAACATTGATATACATAAAAAGTAAAATTCAAATTAAAAAAAAAAAAAGAAGAAGAAATAAATAGAGAAAATAAAGTCCCACGGTAGTAAGATTTTTTATAACCATTTCTTTTTAATTTTATTTTTTTATTTTTTTTATTTGTTTATTTATTTATTTATTTTTTGAATGCGTGTATACATGTTGTTTTGCTCTCGCCTGGCAGGCTGTATATTACTGCAGTTTGCATACTTCGTCTTCTGTGACTGTACCTGCTGTTTCCATGTATCCATAAGCTGTTGGACACTGAAATATGACTTACAGGATCTTTTTTATTTGTTTGTTTATTTATTTATTTATCTATTTATTTATTTATTTTTGTTCTTGCATGTTTGGTGTTCTGCGTAAGTACATACGCGAAGTACGTCTAGGTACTAACAGGTCTGCACGTGTGTTGGCTGACATGGGTGGCCTGAAAAATCTTCCATCCTTTACCCACCAGCAGGCGGGAGGTACCCAGGTGGGATCGAACCCCAGACCTTCCGATTTGAATTCTGACGTCTTACCCACTCGACTCCTGCACCCGTCTGTAGCTAAATGATTCGTTTTATGTTTATCTATTTTTCACGTTATTATTTTATTTTTATTTTTTTTTACTCAGTTTCATTCTGTTCTATTTTGTTATACTCAGTTTTATCCAGCGTGCTGATTGCAGTTTTTTGAAATGTTAAAGAAGACATTATCACGCCGTGGTAATCACCTCCTTTCAAATGACAAGAAACAAAGGAAAAACGAGTTTATTTTTCCGTGACATTTGTTGTCATTGCGTAAGTCTCTGCAACAAAGAAGACGAGCTAAAGCCATTAAAAAGCGCCAGTATCTTATTTCAGGTGATGGAGGAAGGACTGGAAAAGATGGGATGATGAAGACTAGAGTTCCATTGTGTTGGTGGGCAGATGGAGGAGACCATGTATAGCATCGTTTGAGGGTTGATTTGCGTGATGTGATTATACAGTACATCAGTGAGGTTAGTTTATACTTGAAGACGGATATGTTTTTATCGGTTTCCATTTTTAATTTAACAGTGCAGACTGCGACATACATTTCACTACATCAGCATCATCATCATCAGGTGCCCTCTCGCATGGCGTTGGCGATCATGGACTTCCATCTGTCTCTATCTCTTGTTGCCTCAAGTATCTCTTCCACCCTCCTTCTCTTCAGCCACTCTGCAAGTCCGTCCAGTATTTTCTCCCTGTGTCTACCTGGTGCTCTCTTTCCCTCCAGCTTTCCCGTTGTGACCAGGTGCTCCAAATCCCCTTTCCTCATAAAATGGCCTATAGATGTTGCCTGTCTTTTCCTACTCTTCCTTATGAATGATCTACCTGTGTCTGCCTCCATCAAGACTGTCTCGTTTGTTTTCTTTGCTGTCTATGGAACTCTCAACATTCTTTTTAAAAACCACATCTCGGCTGCCCCAATCTTGTTCTGGCTTTGCTTGTTGACTGTCCACTCCTCACAACCGTACAACATTTCACTACAATGTAACCTAAATTGTTCCAGTCACAAAGTGATACAAATATATCATTAAAAACCGTATGTTAGGCAAGACCTCAAGCCTTTGTCAACGTATAGGGACTATGTGCAGGCTCTTAGGCTTATCATCATCATCATCATCATCATCATCATCATCATCATCTGATATCATCATCATGTGCCCAGCCGCATGGCGTTTGCGATCATGCCCCCCCCCCCCCCCCCCCATACAAATATATCCCTTGCCGCCGCAAGCACATCTTCCACCCTCTCTGTCCTCAGCCACCCTGCGAGTCCGCCCAATATTTCTCCCCTGGGTCTACCTGGTGTTTTATTTCCCTCCAGCTTTCCTGTAGTGACCAGGTGCTCTAAAGCTTACGCCATGATCAGTTTGAATCTTCTCCGCCACACGGCTACAGTGGTGTCAGTCCGTTATTACAGAATTTATTCCCAACACAGAGACATTATCTTGAGAAACTAAAATTGAAATAGAAAGTATTTCAGGTATTTCTGAAGACTATGTAATGTCATCACCTTCTTGAGAAACTAAAATTGAAATAGAAAGTACTTCAGGTATTTCTGAAGACTATGTATTGTCATCACCTTCTTATTGTATTCCTGAAAGACATAGTGAAAGAGGAACAAGAAGAAAAAGGGAAATATAAAAGAAAGTTTAAGATGGCAGGAAGAAATAAATGGAATGCAAATGACAGTCATTTCGCTTTTTCAGTTTTAGTGCTGATGTCAGGTTCGACGATGAAAGACATGTCCTCCTATTTCTAGATTTTACGACAAGAGAAGACGTAATATATGTGTTTATTTGATTATCAATCTTCAGCTTTTTCACCATGAATGGAAATGACACGAACAATGTAAATGCTATGAACAATGTGAACATAATTCTGTGTCCACAGTATTAAAGCTTTATGGCATGAAACAGACATCGTGCAAAGCCTTTGTCTTTTAAGATATAACGATGGTTAAAACTTCTATATTTTCTCTACTTTAGTTAACATAACAAAGGCTAGTAACTGTTATAAGTTAGTATCAAGAACTGGAACAACTCGTGACGGTTTATATCTGTTTTATGGCAAACGAGCATATATATATATACATATATATATATATATATATATATATATATATATATATATATACATATATATATATATATATATACATATATATATATACATATATGTGAATATGTACATATATATATATATATGTATATCTATATCTATGTATGTATATATAGATATATTTACAGTTGAATAGATAGATAGATAGTAGTAGATAGATAAATAGATAGATAGATAGATATATAGGTAGATAGATAGATAGATAGATAGATCGATATATAGATAGGTAGATAGTTAGATAGACAGATAGATAGACAAACAGATAGATAAATGATATATGTATGTATGTATGTAGGCCTATGTATGTATGTATGTATGTACGTATATATGTATGTATGTATGTATGTATGTGTGTGTGAGTGTGTGCACGCGGGCGTGTGTGTGTGAGAGAGAGAGTGTGTGTGTGTGTGAGAGAGAGAGAGAGAGAGAGAGAGAGAGAGAGAAAGAAAGAAAGAAAGAAAGAAAGAGAGAGAGAGAGGAAAGAGAGAGAGAGAGAGAGAGAGAGAGAGAGAGAGAGAGAGAGAGAGAGAGAGAGAGATTGATTTTCAAGATAATTCATATTAACTTGGACTTGAATGATTTTGTAAGCTGAGAATCGTATCTATGACGTCATTAACAAATGAATTATTAGATCATTTGTTCCCTTACAACTAGAATACAAGGTAATTTGAGATCATCTGTGCTGACATAAGCTTTTTATTAATGATGGCATCAGTGGACATTTTTACAGTTTACATTTGAAAGTAGTCATGGAGTGCGAAATGTACATTCAATAACACGCTCATCATAAGTCTGAGGTCTTCCTTGCTGTTTGGGTAAGTTAAACACACACACGTGTGCTCGTGTGTGCGCGCACACACACACATACAGACAGAGAGAGACAGACAGACAGACAGACAGACAGACAGGCCGGCAGATTGACAGAGAGGAGAGGGGGTGGAGGGAGAGACAGAGTGAGACATAGTGAGAGAGAGACAGAGAGAGAGACAGAGAGAGACAGAGAGAGATGTGAACACACAGTTACACACACACACACACACACACACACACACACACACCACACACGCACACACGCACGCACACACACATACACACACACGCTTAACTTATAATCAATATGAAACTATCTCCTCTTTTTTGTCTATGAATATGAAAAGAAAAAAAAGAAAGAAAAGAAAAGAACAAGGAAAACAGAAACTGAAAAAAAAAAGGATAAAAACTGAAGTGCAACAAACAGACACACACATACACACACACATACAAACACATACTACCACACACACACACACACACACACACACACACACACACACACACACACACACACACACACACACACATACACACACACATACAAACACATACTACACACACACAAAACACACACACACACACACACACATACTACACACACACACACACACACACACACACACACACACACACACACACACACACACACATACACACACACACACTACACCAACGTTTAGTTACAGAAGTCAACTCGACCACTCTATCCTGGTTTTTACTGCAGTGTTATGGAACCTACTTTTTCTTCTAATTCCTCACCTACCCATCCCACTTGCCATCAAAAGAACATACACGCGCGTACTGGATCTTGACAGCTCGCACCTTCAGCGACAGGACTCGTTTCTCACGCGTAGCTATCAGAAACACTAGCTGTCAACCGATCCCCAAACAGACGCGGAGTGATCTGGCCACCATCAAGGGGGACCACCCAAGCACTTCCGACCACCTCGCCTTCACGAGACCCGAACAAACTTAAAACTCTCTTGACCTGGTTTGTGGGGCTTATAGTTGTTTCTTATCTTGCTACGTTTGTTCTTGGTGCGTGTGTTCGATCTTTGTCTGTTTATCTGTGTGTGTGTGTGTGTGTGTGTGTGTGTGTGTGTGTGTGTGTGTGTGTGTGTGTGTGTGTGTGTGTATGTGTGTGCGTGTGTGTGTGTGTGTGTGTGTATGTGTGTGTGTGTGTGTGTGTGTCTGTCTGTCTGTCCGTCAGTGTATCTGTCTGTCTGTATGTCTGTATGTCTCTCTCTTTCTCTGCCCCTGTGTCTCTCTCTGTCTCTTTTTCTCTCTGTCTCCCTCTCTTTCTTTCTTTCTCTTTCTTTCTCTCTCTCTCTCTCGCTCTCTCTCTCTCGCTCTGTCTCTCGCTCTCTCTCTGTTTCTGTCTCTCTGTCTCTGTCTCTCTGTCTTTGTCTCTGTGTGTCTGTGTGGCTGTCTGTCTGTCTGTCTGTCTGTGTGTCTGTGTGTCTGTGTGTGTGTGCGTCTGTGTGTGTGTGTGTGTCTGCCTGTCCGTCTGTTGAATTTTCGACCCAAAAGGTCAACCGTTCGCCTGAAATATTCTCTAGTTGTGCTAATGAGAAAATAGATGGCAATGGCCGGTCCCAACTCTGGGTCATGCTATTGTGTCCACGTGCCATTGTTTCCACGTGCCATTGTTTCCACGTGCTATTGTGTCTATGTATCATTGTACCCACGTGCCATTGTGTCTACGTGCTATTGTGTCTATGTATCATTGTACCCACGTGCCATTGTGTCTACGTGCTATTGTGTCTATGTATCATTGTACCCACGTGCCATTGTGTCTACGTGCTATTGTGTCTATGTATCATTGTACCCACGTGCCATTGTGTCTACGTGCTATTGTGTCTATGTATCATTGTACCCACGTGCCATTGTGTCCACGTGCTATTGTGTCTATGTATCATTGTACCCTCGTGCCATTGTGTCTACGTGCTATTGTGTCTATGTATCATTGTACCCACGTGCCATTGTGTCTACGTGCTATTGTGTCTATGTATCATTGTACCCACGTGCCATTGTGTCTACGTGCTATTGTGTCTATGTATCATTGTACCCACGTGCCATTGTGTCTACGTGCTATTGTGTCTATGTATCATTGTACCCACGTGCCATTGTGTCTACGTGCTATTGTGTCTATGTATCATTGTACCCACGTGCCATTGTGTCTACGTGCTATTGTGTCTATGTATCATTGTACCCACGTGCCATTGTGTCTACGTGCTATTGTGTCTATGTATCATTGTACCCACGTGCCATTGTGTCCACGTGCCAATGTATCCACACATTGTGTCCATGTGTCATTATGTGCACGTGCCATTGTGTCTATGTACCATTGTAACCACGTGCCATTGTGTCCACTTACCAATGTGTCCACACACCATTGTGTCCACGGACCATTATGCCCACGTGCCAATGTGTCCACACACCACTGTGTCCATGTATATTGTGTCCATTGCCGTTGTGTCCGCGTGCCACTGTGTCCACGTACCATTGTGTCCACACACCATTGTGTCTATTGCCGTTGTGTCCACATGCCGTTGTGTCCACGTGCCACTATGTCCACGTGCCATTGTGTCCGCACACAATTGTGTCCACGTACCATTGTGTCCACGTGCCATTGTGTCCATGTACCATTGTGTCCATGTACCATTGTGTCCATGTACCATTGTGTCCACGTACCATTGTGTCCATTGCCGTTGTGTCCACGGGCCATTCTGTCCACGTGCCATTGTGTCCATGTACCATTATGTCCATGTACCATTGTGTCCATATACCAGTGTGTCCACGTGCCATTGTGTCCACGTACCATTGTGTCCATGTACCACTGTGTCCATTGCCATTGTGTCCATGTGCCATTGTGTCCACGTACCATTGTGTCCACACACCAGTGTGTCCACGTACCATTGTGTCCACGTACCATTGTGTCCATGTACCATTGTGTCCACGTACCATTGTGTCCATGTACCATTGTGTCCACGTACCATTGTGTCCATGTACCATTGTGTCCATGTACCATTGTGTCCATGTACCATTGTGTCCATGTACCATTGAGTCCATGTACCATTGTGTCCATGTACCATTGTGTCCACGTACCATTGTGTCCATGTACCAATTAGTCCATGTACCATTGTGTCCAGGTAACATTGTGTCCATGTACCATTGTGTCCATGTAACATTGTGTCTATGTACCATTATGTCTATGTACCATTATGTCCATGTACCATTGTGTCCATGTACAATTGTCTATGTACCATTATGTCTATGTACCATTGTGTCCATGTACCATTGTGTCTATGTACCATTATGTCCACGTAAGCATTGTGTCTATGTACCATTGTGTCTATGTACCATTGTGTCTATGTACCATTGTGTCTATGTACCATTGTGTCTATGTACCATTGTGTCTATGTACCATTGTGTTCACGTACCATTGTGTCTATGTACCATTGTGTCTATGTACCATTGTGTCTATGTACCATTGTGTTCACGTACCATTGTGTCTATGTACCATTATGTCCATGCACCATTGTGTCTATGTACCATTCTGTCTATGTACCATTGTGTCTATGTACCATTGTGTCCACGTACCATTGTGTCCATGTACCATTGTGTCCATGTACCATTGTGTCCATGTACCATTGTGTCCATGTACCATTGTGTCCATGTACCGTTGTGTCCATGTACCATTATGTCCATGTACCATTGTGTCTATGTACCATTGTGTCCATGTACCATTGTGTCTATGTACCATTATGTCCATGTACCGTTGTGTCCATGTACCATTATGTCCATGTACCACTGTGTCCATGTACCATTATGTCCATGTACCATTGTGTCTATGCACCATTATGTCTATGTACCATTATGTCTATGTACCATTTTGTCCATGTACCATTGTGTCTATGTACCATTGTGTCCATGTACCATTATGTCCATGTACCATTATATCTATGTACCATTGTGTCCATGTACCATTGTGTCTATGTGCCATTGTGTTCACGTACCATTGTGTTCACGTACCATTGTGTCCATGTACCATTGTGTCCATGTACCATTGTGTCCATTTACCATTGTGTCCATTTACCATTGTGTCCACGTACCATTGTGTCCATTTATCATTGTGTCCACGTACCATTGTGTCCATGTACCATTGTGTCCATGTACCATTGAGTCCATGTACCATTGTGTCCATGTACCATTATGTCTATGTACCATTGTGTCTATGTACCATTGTGTCCATGTACCATTGTGTCCATGTACCATTGTGTCCATGTACCATTGTGTCCATGTACCATTATGTCCATGTACCATTATGTCTATGTACCATTGTGTCCATGTACCATTATGTTCATGAACCATTGTGTCTATGTACCATTGTGTCCATGTACCATTGTGTCCATGTACCATTGTGTCCACGTACCATTGTGTCCATGTACCATTGTGTCCATGTGCCATTGGTCCATGTACCATTGTGTCCATGTACCATTGTGTCCATGTACCATTGTGTCCATGTACCATTATGTCCATGTACCATTATGTCCATGTACCATTGTGTCCATGTATCATTGTGTCCATGTACCATTGTGTCTATGTACCATTGTGTCTATGTACCATTGTGTCCATGTACCATTATGTTCATGTACCATTGTGTCCACGTACCATTGTGTCCATGTACCATTGTGTCTATGTACCATT
>JAPXFY010000023.1:33799180-33806680 GCA_030674185.1 Monoplex corrugatus | reverse complement strand
AGAGACAGACAGACAGACAGACAGACAGAGACAGACAGACAGACAGCCAGAGAGACAGACAGAGAGACAGAGAGAGACAGCAGAGAGACACAGAGAGACAGAGAGGCAAACAAGCAGAGAGAGAGAGAGAGAGAGACAGAGAGACAGAAACAGAGACAGAAAGACAGAGAGAAAGCGACAGACAGACAGACAGACAGACAGACAGACAGACAGAGAATCCAAAACATTTCATTCAGAAGGCCATAGCCTATTCCTACAGGGTATGACCAAAAGCAAGACTGGTTGTCCATATGTAATGGTTATAAAAGTGGGTATTTGTCAGTATTATTGTCATGACAAAAATACTGTGCTTAATGAGACAAGAAGGATGGAGAGAGAGAGCGAGAGACAGAGAGAGAGAGAGACAGACAGACATACAGACAGAGACAGAGACAGAGACAGAAACAGAGACAGAGACAGAGAGACAGAGAGACAGACAAAGAGACAGACAGACACAGACAGACAGACAGACAAAGAAAGAGACGGAGAGAGAGAGAGCAAGAGAGATAGACAGAGAGAGAGAGAGACAGACAGACAAATAGACAGACAGACAGAGACAGACAGAGACAGAGAGACAGACAGAGATGAAGAGAGAGAGAGAGAGACAGACAGACAGAGACAGAGAGAGAGAGGAGAGACAGACAGACAGACAGACAGTCGACAGACACACAGAGACAGATTCAGAGACAGAGTTAGTGAGAGAGATGAGAGATGAGATGGAGGGAATGGACTGAAAGAAAACGAGACCATAGATAATAAATACTTGTAATCAAACACATAGATACATTATAGACATGTTAACACACAGACACATAGATACATTAAAGACATGTTAACACACAGACACATAGATACATTATAGACATGTTAACACACAGACACATAGATACATTATAGACATGTTAACACACAGACACATAGATACATTATAGACATGTTAACACACAGACACATAGATACATTATAGACATGTTAACACACAGACACATAGATACATTATAGACATGTTAACACACAGACACATAGATACATTATTTGACATGTTAACACACAGACACATAGATACATTGTAGACATGTTAACACACAGACACATAGATACATTATAGACATGTTAACACACAGACACATAGATACATTATAGACATGTTAACACACAGACACATAGATACATTATAGACATGTTAACACACAGACACATAGATACATTATAGACATATTAACACACAAACACATAGATACATTATAGACATGTTAACACACAGACACATAGATACATTATAGACATGTTAACACACAGACACATAGATGCATTATAGACATGTTAACACACAGACACATAGATACATTATAGACATGTTAACACACAGACACATAGATACATTATAGACATGTTAACACACAGACACATAGATACATTATAGACATGTTAACACACAGACACATAGATACATTATAGACGTGTTAACACACAGACACATAGATACATTATAGACATGTTAACACACAGACACATAGATACATTATAGACATGTTAACACACAGACACATATATACATTATAGACATGTTAACACACAGACACATAGATACATTATAGACATGTTAACACACAGACACATAGATACATTATAGACATGTTAACACACAGACACATAGATACATTATAGACATGTTAACACACAGACACATAGATACATTATAGACATGTTAACACACAGACACATAGATACATTATAGACATGTTAACACACAGACACATAGATACATTATAGACATGTTAACACACAGACACATAGATACATTATAGACATGTTAACACACAGACACATAGATACATTATAGACATGTTAACACACAGACACATAGATACATTATAGACATGTTAACACACAGACACATAGATACATTATAGACATGTTAACACACAGACACATAGATACATTATAGACATGTTAACACACAGACACATAGATATATTATAGACATGTTAACACACAGACACATAGATACATTATAGACATGTTAACACACAGACACATAGATACATTATAGACATGTTAACACACAGACACATAGATACATTATAGACATGTTAACACACAGACACATAGATACATTATAGACATGTTAACACACAGACACATAGATATATTATAGACATGTTAACACACAGACACATAGATACATTATAGACATGTTAACACACAGACACATAGATACATTATAGACATGTTAACACACAGACACATAGATACATTATAGACATGTTAACACACAGACACATAGATACATTATAGACATGTTAACACACAGACACATAGATACATTATAGACATGTTAACACACAGACACATAGATACATTATATACATGTTAACACACAGACACATAGATACATTATAGACATGTTAACACACAGACACATAGATACATTATAGACATGTTAACACACAGACACACAGATACATTATAGACATGTTAACACACAGACACATAGATACATTATAGACATGTCAACACACAGACACATAGATACATTATAGACGTGTTAACACACAGACACATAGATACATTATAGACATGTCAACACACAGACACATAGATACATTATAGACATGTCAACACACAGACACATAGATACATTATAGACATGTTAACACACAGACACATAGATACATTATAGACATGTTAACACACAGACACATAGATACATTATAGATATGTTAACACACAGACACATAGATACATTATAGACATGTTAACACACAGACACATAGATACATTATAGACATGTTAACACACAGACACATAGATACATTATAGATATGTTAACACACAGACACATAGATACATTATAGACATGTCAACACACAGACACATAGATACATTATAGACATGTTAACACACAGACACATAGATACATTATAGACATGTCAACACACAGACACATAGATACATTATAGACATGTTAACACACAGACACATAGATACATTATAGACATGTCAACACACAGACACATAGATACATTATAGACATGTTAACACACAGACACATAGATACATTATAGACATGTCAACACACAGACACATAGATACATTATAGACATGTCAACACACAGACACATAGATACATTATAGACATGTTAACACACAGACACATAGATACATTATAGACATGTCAACACACAGACACATAGATACATTATAGACATATAAACACACAAACGAACAAGAAAAAATATCTGCTGCGCTTATCCTGCAGATGATTTATTTAATAAAGACCTCGGCCCCTCATAGAAGTGTGAGGAAAATACATTACATATATGTATGTGTACACCGTTTTGCCGTTAAATATGTATCAGGGCACAAAAAAAAAAGGAATCGGAGAGAGAAAGAGAGAGAGAGAGAGGCAGACAGACAGACAGACAGACATACAGAGAGATACAGTCAGACAGACAGACAGACAGACAGAGACGAAGAGACAGACAGACAGACAGAGAGGAATAGACAGACTGACACACACACACACACATACACACACACACACGCATACGCACACACACACACACACACACACACACACACAACGCACAAGCACACACACACACACAACACAAGAACACACACACATACACACACTCACTCCACACACATACACAAGCACTACACACACACAACACAAGCACACACACACACACACACACAAACACACACACACACACACACATACACACACACACACATACACACACACACACAAACACACAAACACACGCAAACACACACACACAACACACACACAAACACACAAACAAACACACACACAAACACACACACAAACACACACACAAACACACACACACACACACACACACAAAACACACACACACACACACACACCACACACACATACACACACACAAACATACACACACACACACACACAAACACACAACACACGCAAACACACACACACAAACACACACAAACACACAAACAAACACATACACACAAACACACACAGACATACACACACAAACACACACACACACACACACACACACAACACACACACACGCATACGCACACACACACACGTACACACACACACCACTGATAGCTCCACCCTCTCTCAACGCACGCATAGACGGATGTCACTTTCAATCAGCGCCGTAAAGAAACTGACGACATTTGCATCTCCGTGACATAGCTCGTGTCTTTCTCGCGCTCGAGCGCCTGTCGGCGGGAAGTCTTGAACGCTGGAAGAAGAAGCATATCCGGTTACCGTGGAAACAGTTTCTGGCATTCTTAGGTTCCAGTTTCACTGTTGAAACCTTCTGCTGGTGGCAGTGATATGGGGGGACGACTGTTGCACTGTCTTCTCGGTTATTCAAACCGTATGATTTAAAAGGAAAAAAAAAAAATTCGCTTGAAAGTGGAGATGATTTTAACATGGAGTGTGTGTTGTGTGTGTGTGTGTGTGAGTGTGTGTGTGTGTGTGTGTGTGTGTGTGTGTGTGTGTGTGTGTGTGTGTGTGTGTGTGTGTGTGTGTGTGTTGTGTGTGTGTTTGTGTGAGTGTTGTGTGTGTGTGTGTGTGTGTGAGTGTTTGTGTGTGTAGTGTGTGTGTGTGTGTGTGAATGTGTGTGTGTGAATGTGTGTGTGTGCGTGCATGCATATATAGTGTGTGTGTGTGTGTGTGTGTGTGTGTGTGTGTGTGTGTGTGTTGTGTTTGAACTTTTGACATGCTTTGAATCTCAGAGACTCTAATAAACATGTAATATATTTCATTATACTTAGATGTTCATTTGTTCCTAGAACGCAAAACATACAATTCTTTAAGGTCCGTTCGTATGATTTTGCCTTTTTAATCACACTAAGTGGAAAACTGGGTCAGACTCAATTCATTTCCAATTGCTTTTTTAAAACCTAACTTTGGTAAAATCCAACTTCTAACAGAGGGGAAATGGTTGCTGGAATGTTTCGTTTGTTAGGGCCCGCGCGCACGAGCGCACACAGACACACACACACACACACGCACGCACGCACGCACACACACACACACACACATATACACGCACACACATGCACACACAAACACATACACATACACACACACATACACACACACATCTCCGTGTAAATGTAACATAATCTTTTTTTCTTTTTAAAGAAGCATTAAGACAACAACTCGAACAATGAAGAAAGCTCCTCACAGTCGTCGCTCCTTATCACTCCAACCAGCAGAAAGGTTTCAACTGTGAAAGAGGAAACTAAGAATGCCAGGAACTGTTTCCACGGTAACCAGATATGCTTCTTCTTCCAGCGTTCAAGACTTCCCGCCGACAGCGCTCGAGCGCGGGAGAGACGCACGCGCGTACGTCATGGAGATGCAAATGTCGTCAGTTTCTTAGCGGCGCTGATTGAAAGTGACGCGAGTTCGTGCGTGCGTTGAAAGTTTGGATCTATTAGTGTTTAGTGTAGTGGTGTGTGTTTTGTAGCGCTAGTAATGGCAGTAACAGAAGAATTGTCATTGCTGTTGATAGTTGGGGTTTTTTTTCCTTGTACATTGAACTAATTTTGGCTTTTCCTTCTTGATACTTTTCCCTGTCTTTCTGCATTTGTTTGTATTTTGTTTTGTTTTGTTTTCTTTTTCTTTCTTTCTTTCTTTCTTTCTTTCTTTCTTTCTTTCTTTCTTTTCTTTTCTTTTTCTTTCTTTCTTTCTTTTTTCTTCTTTTGTATGCTTTTCCTTGTCTGTGTGTATTTGTTTGTTTTTGTTTTCTTTTCTTTCTGTGATTTTTTGATACTTTTCCTTGTCTGTGTTTGGTTTTGTTTCGTTTTCTTTCTTTCTTTCTTTTTTCTTTGTTGTTGTTGTTGTTGTTGTTGTTGATGATGATGATTTTTTTGTTTTTGTTTTTTAACACTTTTCGTTGTCTTTCTGTATTTGTTTTTGTTTTCTTTTCTTTCTTTCTTACTTTCTTTTTTTTGTTTTTGTTTTTGTGTTTGTTTTTGACACTTTTCACTTTTCGTTATCTTTCTGTATTTATTTGTTTTTTGTTTTGTTTTCTTTCTTTTCTTCTCCTTTTCTTCACACACTCACTGTCCCCCCACCCCACCCCCACCCCACAATTGTCGTATTCCTTATCTTTGTTTCTGTCAGTCAATATCTCAGTATATCTCTTTTTTCTATAGTTCATGTAATCACTATCTCAGTATATACATTTTCTATCTCTCATATATCGCTATCTCAGTATATCAATTTTTTTCTGTCTTCCATATATCACTGTCGCAAAATATCTGTCCTAGCTATCTTTCATAATATCACTAATATCAGTGTGTCTATTTTTTTCTATCTCTCATATACAGAACCTTACTGAAGATGTTCTCCACGTAGTTGTCATTGTGACTGGGAAACTGCAAGCCACAGCAGGCAAAAGAGTTGGAAAAAGACTGCACTCCCCATCAATATTTCAAAGATTGTTCCTGTGGTGGCCAGACATACACCCAGACATACACCCAGACATACACCCAGACATACACCCAGACACACACCCAGACATACACCCAGACATACGCCCAGACATACACCCAGACATACACCCAGACATACACCCAGACATACACCCAGACATACACCCAGACACACACCCAGACATACACCCAGACATACACCCAGACACACACCCAGACATACACCCAGACATACACCAGACATACACCCAGACATACACCCAGACATACACCCAGACACACACCCAGACATACACCCAGACATACACCCAGACATACACCCAGACACACATCAATACATACACCCAGACATACACCCAGACATACACCCAGACATACACCCAGACATACACCCAGACATACACCCAGACACACACCCAGACATACACCCAGACATACACCCAGACATACACCCAGACATGCACCCATACACACACCCAGACACACACCCAGACATACACCCAGACACACACCCAGACACACACCCAGACACACACCAGACACACACCCAGACATACACCCAGACATACACCCAGACATACACCCAGACATACACCCAGACATACACCCAGACATACACCCAGACATACACCCAGACATATACCCAGACACACACCCAGACATACACCCAGACATACACCCAGACACACACCCAGACACACACCCAGACATACACCCAGACATACACCCAGACATACACCCAAGGCCATGTTTCAACCAGCACATTGTCAGGCTTCTGGCGCTTCAGAACGTCCAGTCGCCAACGTCAAAACTGCCAAGACATTCTGCTGCTTGGGCAGTGCAGCGATCTGCACTGGATCTCTTGATGCTGATGTGACACTGAACATCTCCAGGGCTACCTGTGACGTGTGTTGACTATAATCAGCCTGCTAATAGCAGCACAGGATGATATTCGTGTAGATAGCAGCACAGGATGATATTCGTGTAGATAGC
>JAPXFY010000023.1:33774180-33779180 GCA_030674185.1 Monoplex corrugatus | reverse complement strand
CATTTTGGCGGTACTATTTGAAAACCAATTAATCCATCGTATCGTGTATGGAAGCAATTGGTTACCTAAAACTGAACAATTTCTATGGGTTCGTTAAAAGTTGTGTATGAAAATAGTTCATGCAGATAGATTACATGTCTTGTGGCATACAAAACATATTTGTGACTTACAAACATATCTTGTTACATACTGAACATATCTGATAGTATAAAAAAAACAGATCTCGTGGCATGCAAATCATATCTTGTGGATTACAAAATATGTATTGTGACATGCAAAGCATAGATTGTGATATACAAGACATCTTGTGGCAAACAAACAATTTTGGCATATTGTGCTTAAAATATGTAGCATACAAAACGTATTTTGAAGCATAAAAAAACATAACTGTAGCATACAAAACATACTTTTGGCATGCAAAACATATCTTGTAGTATTATATAAATGCATGTTGAGCACAAAACAAATCTTGTGCATACAAAACGTCTTGTGGCATACAAAACATCTTGTGGCATACAAAACTTTGTGGCATACAAAACGTCTTGTGGCATACAAAACGTCTTGTGGCATACAAAACGTCTTGTGGCATACAAAACAGTTTGTGGCATAAAAAACGTCTTGTGGCATACAAAAGTCTTGTGGCATACAAAACGTCTTGTGGCATACAAAACGTCTTGCGGCATACAAAACGTCTTGTGGCATACAAAACTCTTGTGGCATACAAAACGTCTTGTGGCATACAAAACTATTCTTGTGGCATACAAAACGTTCTTGTGGCATACAAAACGTCTTGTGGATACAAAACGTCTTGTGGCATACAAAACTATCTTGTGGCATACAAAACGTCTTGTGGCATACAAAATATATCTTGTGGCATACAAAACGTTCTTGTGGCATACAAAACGTCTTGTGGAATACAAAACATTATTTGTGGCATACAAAACGTCTTGTGGCATACAAAACATATCTTGTGGCATACAAAACTATCTTGTGGCATACAAAACATCTTATGGCATACAATACATATCTTATGGCATACAATACATATCTTGTGGCATACAATACATATCTTGTGGCATACAAAACATATCTTGTGGCATACAAAACATATCTTGTGGCATACAATACATATCTTGTGGCATACAATACATATCTTGTGGCATACAATACATATCTTGTGGCATACAAAACATATCTTGTGGCATACAAAACATATCTTATGGCATACAAAACATATCTTGTGGCATACAATACATATCTTGTCGCATACAAAACATATCTTATGGCATACAATACATATCTTGTGGCATACAATACATATCTTGTGGCATACAAAACATATCTTGTGGCATACAATACATATCTTGTGGCATACAAAACATATCTTGTGGCATACAAAACATATCTTGTGGCATACAATACATATCTTGTGGCATACAAAACATATCTTGTGGCATACAATACATATCTTGTGGCATACAAAACATATCTTGTGGCATACAATACATATCTTGTGGCATACAAAACGTCTTGTGGCATACAAAACATATCTTATGGCATACAAAACATATCTTGTGGCATACAATACATATCTTGTGGCATACAAAACATATCTTATGGCATACAAAACATATCTTGTGGCATACAAAACGTCTTTGTGGCATACAATACATATCTTGTGGCATACAATACATATCTTGTGGCATACAATACATATCTTATGGCATACAAAACATATCTTATGGCATACAAAACATATCTTGTGGCATACAAAACATATCTTGTGGCATACAATACGTATCTTGTGGCATACAAAACATATCTTGTGGCATACAATACGTATCTTGTGGCATACAAAACATATCTTGTGGCATACAATACGTATCTTGTGGCATACAAAACATATCTTGTGGCATACAAAACATATCTTGTGGCATACAATACATATCTTATGGCATACAAAACATGTCTTGTGGCATACAAAACATATCTTATGGCATACAAAACATGTCTTGTGGCATACAAAACATGTCTTGTGGCATACAAAACATATCTTATGGCATACAATACATATCTTGTGGCATACAAAACATGTCTTGTGGCATACAAAACATATCTTATGGCATACAAAACATATCTTGTGGCATACAAAACATATCTTGTGGCATACAAAACATGTCTTGTGGCGTACAATACATATCTTATGGCATACAAAACATATCTTGTGGCATACAATACATATCTTATGGCATACAAAACATATCTTATGGCATACAATACATATCTTGTGGCATACAATACATATCTTGTGGCATACAAAACATATCTTATGGCATACAATACATATCTTATGGCATACAAAACATATCTTGGGCATACAATACATATCTTGTGGCATACAATACATATCTTGTGGCATACAAAACATATCTTGTGGCATACAATACATATCTTGTGGCATACAAAACATATCTTATGGCATACAAAACATATCTTGTGGCATACAAAACATATCTTGTGGCATACAAAACATATCTTGTGGCATACAATACATATCTTATGGCATACAAAACATATCTTATGGCATACAAAACATATCTTGTGGCATACAAAACATATCTTGTGGCATACAAAACATGTCTTGTGGCATACAAAACATGTCTTGTGGTATACAAAACATATCTTGTGGCATACAATACATATCTTGTGGCATACAATACATATCTTGTGGCATACAATACATATCTTGTGGCATACAAAACATATCTTGTGGCATACAAAACATATCTTGTGGCATACAATACATATCTTGTGGCATACAATACATATCTTATGGCATACAATACATATCTTGTGGCATACAAAACATATCTTGTGGCATACAAAACATATCTTGTGGCATACAAAAAATTCTTGTGGCATACAATACATATCTTTGGCATACAAAACATATCTTGTGGCATACAAAACATATCTTGTGGCATACAAAACATATCTTATGGCATACAAAACATATCTTGTGGCATACAAAACATATCTTGTGGCATACAAAACATGTCTTGTGGTATACAAAACGTCTTGTGGCATACAAAACATATCTTATGGCATACAAAACATATCTTGTGGCATACAAAACATGTCTCGTGGTATACAAAACATGTCTCGTGGTATACAAAACATGTCTCGTGGTATACAAAACATGTCTCGTGGTATACAAAACATGTCTCGTGGTATACAAAACATGTCTCGTGGTATACAAAACATATTTCATGGTATAGAAAACATATCTCTTGGCATACAAAACAGCTTGTGGCATACAAAGCATGTCTTGTGGTATACAAAACATATTTCATGGTATAGAAAACATATCTCTTGGCATACAAAACACAGCTTGTGGCATACAAAGCATGTCTTGTGGTATACAAAACATATCATGTGCATGTGGCATACAAAACATATCTCATGGGCTACAAAGCATATCATGTGGCATACAAAATGTATCTCGTGGAATACAAAACATAGCTTGTGGCATACAAAACATATCTAGCTTGTGGCATACAAAACATTTCTTGTGGCATGCAACACACATCTTTTGGCATACAAAACATGTGTCCTGTGGCATGCAAAATATTTCTCGTGGCATACAAAACATATCTTGTGGATTTCAAAACGTATTTTGTGGCATTAGAAAACATACATGTAACATACAAAACATGTCTTGTGAAACACAAAACATAGCAAGCAAAGGATATCTTGCGGATTGCAAAATATATCTTGTTGCAGCAAAAAATATCTCGTGGATTACAAAGCGTATTATGTAGCATATAAAACATGCAGCAGCATTAAAAAAAAAAAAATTAAAAAGAAAGAAAAAAAAGAAAAAAAAAAACCCAAACAGGAACACATAAAAGCAGTTCTCCTATGAAATACGATCAGCCGAAAGGAACACTCCAGTGCCTGGATTAAAACCGTTCAAAGGCAAAGGGAAGCAACTGCTTAATTTAAATTGCATTCCGCGTTGACTGTGGCGACTGTTCTGAGCAGTTTGTCTTCTTGAAACTGTTCGTTCCCTTTCTGTTCGTCTGTCATAATCTATGGCTTGTACTGGTTTGTATCTCTCTGTTCGTATTTCTAAAGTCCTTTGTCTCTGTCTGTGTTTTTGTATGTGTGTGTGTGTGTGTGTGTGTGTGTGTGTGTGTGTGTGTGTGTGTGTGTGTGTGTGTACGTGTGTGTGTGTGTGTGTGTGTGTGTGTGTGTACGTGTTTGTGTGTGTGTGTTTGTGTGTGTGTGTGTGTGTGTGTGTGTGTGTGAGTGTGTGTGTATGTGTGAGTTGGTGGGTGTGTGTGGGGTCGGTAGGTGGGTGCGTGTGTATGAGCGTGCATGTGTGTAAGCGCACGCGCGCGTGCGCGCGTGCGTATGTGTGTGTGTGTGTACGTGTTTGTGTGTGTGTGTGTGTGTGTGTGTGTGTGTGTGTGTGTGTGTGTGTGTGTGGTGTGCGTGGGTGTGTGTGAGTGGGTGTGTGTGGGGGGTTAGGTGGGTTCGTGTGTTTGAGAGCGCATGTGTATAAACGCACGTGCGCGCGCGCGTGCGTGTGTGTATGTGTGTGTGTGTTTGTGTGCGTGTGTGTCTATGTGTGTGTGTGCATGCGTGCGCGTATGTGCGCTAGAATGTGAATGTCTGTGTCTACGAGCGTGTCTATGCGCGCGCGTACGTGTGTGTGTGTGTGTGTGTGTGCGTGCGTGCGTCTGTGCGCTTGAATGTGAATGCTTGTCTATTAGCGTACATATGCGTGTGTGCGCATGTGTTTGTGTAATTGCTGTGCATGTGCTCGAGCACACGTGTACGTCAGAGAGTGAGTATATGAGTGTGTGTTGTGGGGAGGAGAGAGAGAGAGGGAGGGAGAGAGAGAGAGAAAGAGAGAGAAAGAGAAAGAGAGAGAGAGAGAGAAAGGGAGACAGTGACGTATGCATGGAGGTGGGTGGGTGGGGCGTTCTCTGTGC
>JAPXFY010000023.1:33746680-33769180 GCA_030674185.1 Monoplex corrugatus | reverse complement strand
AAATAGTGTCCCCACCTTCAGGAAACTCTGTGCTAAAATGTTCCTAATTTCTATCACTCTCTTTGTTTTCTTCCTTGTTCCTTTGCTTTCTGTCATTTCTTCCTGTCATTTTCTGCCTTGCTGGTTCATTCGCCTATATGTTTTCGATAAAGTCTTGCATATTTTCTCTTTGGGAGTGATAATTGTGTACATACATGTATTAAGTGCATTTTTGGCTCTAGCGAAAGGAGATATGCGGAAACAATTTTAGGCCCGTTTTTTTTTTAGTGTCCTTAGTTATGTTCAAAATTATATATTTAGGCTTGTTTTTTAAATTCCCTGTGCAATAAATTTGACGGAGTGGTCAACGCCACGGGCGTCTCCTTAGATTATGTGCGCGAATGCGCTGATATCTGCACTGAATTTTATTTTCCTATTTTTTTTTTTCCAGTTGAAGTAGGGTGTATGTTTTGAAACGGTTATAGTCCTGATATTGCTCTACACAGTCGGCTGGGCTTTGCTGACACGAAAATAGCAACAACAGAAAAAAGTGGAGCATAGAGAAATCAAGCTGTTAGGTGAGGTGACCACATTCCACAATGTTGCTGCACAGTCTGCATCCATGGTTGCTAGTTGTACGTTGGTTAATCCTAAGCTTTCACTAGAGGCTAGTTTGTCTGCCTTGCCAGACATTGTCAACATCTTGTCTTAGACTGAAGTACAGGTTTGGGCCTGTTTCTACCTGATGGGGTCTCTGTGATATTTCCATAAACCAGCCACTGACATGAATTACAGGATCTTAAAGGATTTGCCCTGTGTTTGGTGTATGTTCAAGAGGGGTTCATCACACTGGGATAATTCCATATGCGCTCCACCCCAATCTGCAAGCAATTATCCGGCAAACTCCTGAGTCTGCCCAAACCATGCTCTGGAGAGGTCTTGAGATGGGGACAAGGGGGGGGGGGGTGGAGAAGAAAAAGGACCCACGAAACAATAAGTTGACACCACCAGAGAAATGGAAACATGAAGATGGGCAGGGAGCAGACAGTTTCTAAGTTGAAGATGCGGACTAGGATTGAACTCGAGATAACAGGTCTTGAGTCTCCAGCTTTATGAAAGGAATTAAGCTGTGAGAGACCTAAATGCTAAAAGAGCAATCTAGGCGAGTCAGGTAAGACCTTTCTGGCTCCCGAACTCCAACTTTTCCCGTTTAATAACCCTGTCTCCCTCATAAATTTCAGTCTAGTTTGTTTTGAGTCAAACCAGACAATCGATTCCGTCGAATAAGAAAGGTCTCTCTCTCCCCTCTGTCTGTCTCTGTCTGTCTGTCTGTCTGTCTGTCCCTCTCTTTCTTTCTCTTTCTCTCTCTCTTCTCTTTCTCTTTTTCTCTCTCTCTTTTTTCTCTCTCTTTCTCTCTCTCTCTGTCTCTCTCTGTCTCTATCTCTATACCTCTGTCTTCTGTCTGTCTGTCTGTCTGTCTCTTTCTCTCTCTCTCTCTTCCCGTTTTGGCCTTTCTTTTTGTTTGTTTTGTACTTATCAGATAACTTTACTTTCTCTCTCTCTTGGAAACTGAGAATATGTTCCTGCGTGTATTCTCCTGTTACACAACCAGTCTGAATCCTTTTTGTTGTATTATTGAAGAATGATCATGTGATCCCTATTGCTGTTGACATAATGTCTGGAATAACTATGTATCATTGACTAACGACGGTATACTTTTTTTGTTGTTGCAGTCAATGTTTGTAATCTTTCGAGGATCAACATTTGTGTTTACGCAAGTCAATACAATTGCGATGCGACGTAATTACATGACTATACAGTATATTCTTCTTTCTTCTTCTTCTTCTTCTTCTTCTTCTTCTTCTTCTTCTTCTTCTTCTTCTTCTTCTTCTTCTTCTTCTTTTCTTCTCTTCTTCTTCTTCTTCTTCTTCTTCTTCTTCTTCTTTCTTCTTTTCTTCTTTCTTCTTGTTCTCTCTTTTCGTCTTCCTTCTATCATCTCTTTTCTTCTTTCGTCTTTTTCTTCTTCTTCTTCTTCTTCTTCTTCTTCTTCTTCTTCTTCTTCTTCTTCTTCTTCTTCTTCTTCTTCTTCTTCTTTTCTTTCTTCTTCTTCTTCTTTTCTTCTTCTTCTTCTTTCTTCTTCTTCTTCTTCTTCTTCTTCTTCTTTTTCTTCTTCTTCTTCTTCTTCTTCTTCTTCTTCTTTTCTTCTTCTTCTTCCTTCTTCTTCTTCTTCTTCTTCTTCTTCTTCTTCTTCTTCTTCTTCTTCTTCTTCTTCTTCTTCTTCTTCTTCTTCTTCTTTCTCTCTTCTTTTTCTTCTTCTTCTTCTTCTTCTTCTTCTTCTTCTTCTTCTTCTTCTTCTTCTTCTTCTTTCTTCTTCTTCTTCTTCTTCTTCTTCTTCTTCTTCTTCTTCTTCTTCTTCTTCTTCTTCTTCTTCTTCTTCTTCTTCTTCTCTTCTTCTTCTTCTTCTTCTTCTTCTTCTTCTTTTCTTCTTCTTCTTCTTCTCTCTTTCTTCATCATTACATCATCGTCATCATCATCATCATCATCATCGTATTTTATTATTATTAGTAGTAGTAGTAGCAGTAGTAGTAGTAGTAGTGTAGTAGTAGTAGTAGTAGTAGTAGTAGTACTAGTAGTAGTAGTAGTAGTAGTAGTAGTAGTAGTAGTAGTAGTAGTATTCCTCTTCTTCTTCCATTTCTTCTTCTTCTTCTTCTTCTTCTTCTTCTTTTCTTCTTCTTCTTTTCTTCTTCTTCTTCTTCTTCTTCTTCTTCTTCTTCTTCTTCATTGTCTTCAGTTTAACACATGATTGTACCGTCAGAATCTGAATCAGGTCATTAAACAGCATATCAAAACGACAGCTATAGAAATAAACGAACAGGAAATAGATAAAAACGAACAAGTAAATAAATACACAGCAAATGAAAAACATTTTAAAAATAGCAAATAAACAAACAGAAAGAACAAACTGGGTACGCATAATAATGAATTATGGATCATTAAACCATATCACACACATTATAAAGCCCAAGACGCCAGCACGCACAATAATAATTATGAATAATAAACACCCCATAACCAGGACACGGGCCTGACTTTGCAAACAAGCCCACCCGCGCCTCTTCGGCTGCGGCTAGGCGAGGACCAGGACTTTCCACGACAGCGGGGTGGGACGCCACCCGTCTTAAGCCGGGTGCCGACACCCTAAAACTGCCAGACTCGCCGCGGCTGTCTGTCGCATCTCTTGATTTATGCGATTTAGACTTCCATCTATGACTGTGGGGGGCATTGACATGAAAGAAAGAAGAGGGGGTGGGGGGTGGGGGTGTGAGGGTTGGGGGTGGTGTGAGGGACGGGGGGACAGGGTGGGGGAAGAGGTACATAAGGGTGGGAGGAGGGGTTGAGTGGAGGAGGGATTGGGGTCAAGAGTAGGTTTTAAGGTTAACGCGAGTGGAGTTAGGGGAGGTGGCTCAATGGTTAAAAGGGAGCTGTCTGTAAAGCGAGTGTCTAAGGTTCAAACACTGGTTGTTTCTGTTGCTGTTTTTGTGTCGTGACTTTTGTATATTCATATTCATATTCATGTCCATATTCACGTTCGTGTTCATATTTATATATTTTCATTCATATTCATATTCATATTCATAATCATATTATATTATATCATTCATATTCATATCATCATTTCATATTTATTCATATTCATATTCATATTTATTCATATTCATATTTCATATTCATTCATATTCATATTCACATTCATATTCATTGTTCATATTCATCATATTCATATTCATATTCATATTCATATTATATTCATATTCATAATCACATTCATATTCATATTCATATCATATTATATTCATATTATATTCATATTCATATTCATATTCATATTCATATTCATATTTATCATATTCATATTCATATTCATATTATATTCATATTCATATTCATATTCATATTCATATCATTCTTTCATATTCATATTCATATTCATATTCATATTCATTTCATTTTTCATTTCATATTATATATATTCATTTCATATTCATATTCATATATTCATATTCATTTCTATTCAGTTCACAGTTGATTGACCATTTGACATTTGTAGCTGCTTTCCTTTTGAAAGCGCGTTGCCGCATGCAGTATCATATTTTTTTTTCTGATAAGATTTAAAACCCAAGAGGTATTGACCTTCAGGAGAACTGGAAATTAACCTATCTCTCCAATGTTTCATCCATGCAATCGAGGCAAAAAGCCCATTGCCCTTCATGATTTTCAACTGCCGTGGGATCTTTAGTGTGCCCAGGCCAGAAGGCACACTGGTCCGGCATGTTTTTCGTCTCCTTTCGAAAGACTAGACGTTCAGGTTAGGTGGTGGTGGTGTTATTTTGTTTTGTGTGTGTGTGTGTGTGTGTGTGTGTGTGGTGTGTGTGTGTGTGTGTGTGGTGTTGTGTGTGTGTGTGTGTGTGTGCGTGTGTGTGTGTGTGTGTGAGGTGTGTGTGTGTGTGTGTGTGTGTGTGTGTGTGTGTGTGTGTGTGTGTGTGTGTGTGTGTGTTGTTTGTTTGTTTGCTCGTTTGTCGCCGTCGTTGTCGTGCTGTTGTTCTTTCCGTATTGACATATCAGTGTTACGTTCGGTCAGTTTTGTTTTGTAAAAGGGATGCATTTTCCTCTGTTTTCGTGAGTTCTGATAATAGTATGTTTACCAATTGTCTCTATTCTCAAAACAGTCATTTCTTTGCGTAATGGAACCAGTGATAAATCTTATTACTGCTCCTGTTGAAAACAACCAAACAACCAATATAAGCGGGTGTCCAACAAAACAAAACAAAACAAAACAAGCGCAAATTTTCGGCCAACTAGCCTTTGTCAAGCGCGAACGCACGGTCACATACAGATCACAGACACCAAACAATGGATATTAAAAACGGGACTTAAAACTTCCCTGCCGCCTCGTCCAGTGGGTAAGAAATGGAATCCATTTGCGCTTGTTTTGTTTTGTTTTGTTGGACCCGCGCTTATATTGGTTTTCTTGTTCTTCTGGTTCCTGTTTACTTGGGCGCGGGTAGTCACACTCGTTTTGAACGAAACAACCGATCGACCAACCAACAATCGACCAACCAACCAAGCACACAAGCATCAAAACATCCCAGCACCCATCCAGCCAACCAACTATACAGTCCTGCTAGCATCCATCTAACCAACCAATCAATCCAGTCACCTATACATGCATGCAAGTAACGCCTAACCACTTAAGTAACCAATCAACCCACCAACCAGCCAGCTATACAACCCTCCCAACATCCATCTATCCAACCAATCAACCAGTCACCTATACAATTATGCAAGTAAAGCCTAACAAGTAAGTAACCAATCAACCCACCAACCAGCCAGCCAGCCAGCCAGCTATACAATCCTTTCAGCATCCATCTATCCAACCAGTCAACCAGTCACCTGTACATGTATGCACGTAATGCCTAAGTAAGTATGTATCTAATCAACCAACAAACCAGCCAACCAACCAACCAACCAGCCAGTCAGCCACCCAACCAACCAACTAATAACAACCAACCAACCAACCAACCAACCAACCAACCTACCAATCAACAACCAATCAACCAACAGCCAACCAACCAACCATCAGTCAGTCAACATACCAACCAACCAACCAACACAACCAATCAACCAACCAACCAACCAACCAACCAGCGAGCCAACCAACCAACTAATCAACCAACCAACCAATTAATCAATCAACCAACCAACTAATTCAACCAACCAACCAACCAACCAGCAACCAACCAACCAGTCAGTCAGTCAACATACCAACCAACCAATCAACAAATCAACCAACCAACCAACCAACCAGCGAGCCAACCAACCAACTAATCAACCAACCAACCAACTAATCAACCAACCAACCAACCAATCAACAAATCAACCAACCAACCAACCAACTATTCACCCACCCACCCACCACCCAACCAACCAACAACCAGCTCACTAACAAACCAACCAACCAACCAACCAACTAATCAACCAACCTACCAGTCAGCCAGCCAACATACCAACCAACAAACCAGCCAACCAACCAACCAACCAACCAGCCAGCCAGGTAAGTATACAAGTCTCCCAGCACCTATCTAACCACTGAGCCCATCCATGCCAGGGGGTTGAACCCACAGCCCTAGCGTTATGCGCGTGGTGTTCCACCATCGAGCAAGCCATCGAACTATACAAGCATCTAAGCAACCAATCAAACAGCCACCGAATCAACCCTTTTGATTCCTGCACCCTGTCTACCAGCATCCTGCTTTGCTAACTATGCTAAGCAAAGCAAAAACCTCAACCCTTTGACTCCCTCACCCAGGGCAACCGGGCAAAAGCCCCGCCCGATAGGTGAGGGAGTCAAAGGGTTAAGTCTTTGAAGTTGGTAAATAGGGTTCGGGAATCAAAGGGTTAAACAGCTAATCAACTTAGCAGCCGAGTTGGGAACCACCGAAACTAACCAACCAACCAACCAACCAACCAGCGAGCCAACCAACCAGCTAATCAACCAACCAACCAACCAACCAAACAATCAACCAACCAACCAACCAACCAACCAACCAACCAACCAACCAACCAACCAACCAACTAATCAACCAACCAACAACCAACCAACCAACCAACCAACAACAACCAACCAGCCAGCAACCAATCAACCAACCAACAACCAACCAAACAACCAATCAAGCAAGCAAGCAAGCAAGCAAGCAAGCAAGCAAGCAACCAAACAACCAAACAAACAACCAGCCTGCCAACCAACCAACCAACAACAACCATCACACCCACCAGCCAACCAACCAACCAACCAACCAACCAACCATCCACCCACCAGCCAGCCAACCAACCAACCAACCAACCAACCAACCTATCAACCAACCAGTGAGCCAACTAACCAACCAATAACCAACCAACCAACCAACCAACCAACCAACCATCCACCCACCCAGCCACCAACCAACCAACCAACCAACCAATCATCCACCCACCCATCCAACCAACCAACCAACCAACACAACCAACCAACCAACTAACCAACTATCAACCAACCAGACAGCCAACCAACCAACCAACCAACCAACCAACCTATTAACCAACCATGAGCCAACTGACCAACCAACCAACCAACCAACCAACAAACCATCCACCCACCAGCCAACCAACCAACCAACCAACTATCCACCACCCAGCCAACCAACCAACCACCAACCAATCAAACCAACCAACCAACCAACCAACCCCACCAACCAAACCACCACCCACCACCACCAATCAACCAACCACCATAACCAACCAATAACCAACCAACAACCAACCAATCAACCAACCAACCAACAACCGACCAACCAACCAACCAACCAACTACACACCAACCAACCACCAAACAACCACCCAACCACCAACCAACCCAACAACAACAAACCAACCAACCATCCATTTAGCAGAACGACAGTTGGCTCGCCATGTGGCTCCTTCATCTACACGTTTCACTCAGGTGACCTTCAGCGATCGTTTCCATGTTAATTCATCACGAACGTGTAAAAAAGAACAGACAAGGACGAACAGGCTCTCCCTGGGTCACGCCTTTATAAGCCCCTGATTCTCTTCGGCCATAACAATGCAAACTGCCATCGTAAACAATGACAGGAATCAACAACACCCGACATGCATTGCTTGTCCTTCCTTCCTTCCTGCTTGCTTCCTTCCTCTATTCTGGAACCTTTTCAGGGCTCAATTCTTTTCAAGCAATTTGGATAGAACTAGCTTGCCTTTAAGTTTGCGATTCTAATTCTCGTCAGTGCTGTACATGTAATTCGCGGAAATTTGTCACAGTTTATGAAAGATCTTGACAGATTTTATGCCCTGCCTTTCCAGGGCTGACCGTCCTCTTCCTGGTTAGGATCTGGTCGGGGTTTTGGGAGCTTATTATGTTTAATGTGCACGATTTTTAGGGCTAGCCAACGTGTGTTGAAAGCCAATGAGGGGTCTAATCTAACGGAGTGGGCACTGCTGGGCTGGGGGTTGGGCCAGGCGTGTGTGATTTCTCTTGTTTGGATTCTGCTACACCCAGTTGTTTTTTGTTTGTTTTTTATTGGGAGATGCAGTGAATGACCTCGTATGCTGTTAAAGAAAATCTGTTGTATTGGAATTGAAGGTGGGGGGTTCTGGGTGGGGGTGGGAGAGTATGGTGGTGGTGGTGGTGATGGTGGTAGTGATGCTGGTGGTAGGGGTGGTGTGGAGTGGTGTGATGGTGGTGGTGGTGGTGATGGTGTGGTGATGGTGGTGGTGGTGTGTGTGTGTGTGAGTGTGTGCGTGTGTGTGTGTGTGTGTGTGTGTGTGTGTGTGGTTTGTGTGTGTGTGTGTGTTGTGTGTGTGTGTGTGTGTGTGTGTGTGTGCGCGCGCACATTATGTAAATGTGGGTGCGTGCATCCGTGTGTGTTTGTATCTCTGTCTCTGCCTCTCTCTGGCTTGTCTCTGTCTGTCTGTCTCTCTCTCTCTTTCTCTCTCTTTCTCTCACTCTCTCTCTCCCTCTCTCTCTCCTCTCTCTCTCTCACTCTCTCTTTCTCTCTGCGTGTATATGTATCTCATGCTTGGTTGTTTGTTTGTAATATTATCGTGTTAGTGGAGAATATCTCCCATTCACTTGCACTGAGGACAGACGGTTTCTAATGTGAACTAAGGACGTGTTAATGAGTCGAACCTTTTAAAACAGCAGGGGTTTTTATTCATCTGTTTCGTGTGCTCCGAACTGATTTCTTACAATAAAATCCTGGAGCAAATGTAATGTATTCTGCCATCCCGTTTTACAGAATGAAAGATTCACAGGTCAACAGTATATACCTTAAAATTTGTTGTTATCTCTTTCATTTTATTTTATATATGTGACCTCTCACCACGAAATCAGTCTTAACTAGCATTTTGGGCATTTTGAGATATACATATCACTGGAAAGTGTACATTCTGCTGATTATTTTGATATTTGAATAAAACTTGTACTAAAAAAAATGTAGAAGTTATGTATGTTTTTGAAGTCATTAAGTTGTATGAGGGCCATTTTGAGAAAATGGCCTCTAAAATTTGTGTGTTGCTCTCCTACACATTTTCCTTAAATTTCTTTATTTGGTGGCTTTGACCCAGTTTGTTTCTAATTTTCGCTGTCATTATCTGAAAGGTGCACCAAAGAGCTTTCTATCAGTATATTACATGTGCAGGTACTGTACAGGTTACGGTTCATAATAAGAGACAAAAATAGGTACTTTTGGTAGGAAATTGCGTTCTTCCTGCTGCGATCAGTGCACCAAAGTACCGAATTAAATTGATTAATAATAGTTTTTCAAGAAAAAAATCTGTGGGGGATAGATTGTAGTCTACAGAAATCTATTTTGAGAAAAAGTCAAAACACCCCAGATAGACCCTCAGTCACCTTTTCAGCTCCTAGTGCTGTTCGACTGACTGCGAGTTAAGACTGATTTCGTGGTGGGAGGTCACATATGTCAAATCATTGCCTTGTGGACTACTAGCCCGATGGCCCAACGGATACTATGCCAGACTTCCAATTGGAGAGTTTGGGTTCGATCCTACCTGGGGTACCTCCAGCCGGGTGGGTAAAGGGTGGAAATTTTTTTCCCTTATCTCTCAGGTCAACACGAGTGCAGACCTGTTTGTGCCTAAGCTCTCTTCGTGTGCAGTACGTATACAGAACATCAAATAGCGCAAACTGTGTTAGATTTGAGAAGTTCTATACAACATGGGAGATAATTCTCAAGAGTTATGTCTTTTGAATATATTATAAAAATTCTCCCTGCTTCCCTCTTATTTCTTTGGTATTACGTATATGCCTTGGAATCAACCCTGTATATGTTCTGTCTTGTCTACGTGTGTGTGTTTGGTCAGTTCAAGAATAAAAGACTATGTCAATCTTGAACATAAGATCAATATATTGTATGTATTTCTCTCCTCTCTCATAATTGTGTGTAGGGTAGTTGCAGAGTATAAGGGTAGGCTTGGGCGCTCATTTTTTTGAGGACTGTTCTGAGCTTACTGTTTTTGTACTTTGCATCTGCTTCTATGCTAGTTGAATGGGTAGCGCAGACTGTGTTAGATTTGAGAAGTTCTATACAACATGGGAGATAATTCTCAAGAGTTATGTCCTTTGATTATATCAAATATGCACGTTAAAGATCCTCTGAATCACGGCAAAGGGTCGGTGCCATATGAAAACATGTAAACAATCAGCATACACGTCCACCGAAGACGGAGTTTGCAGACTGTGTAACACCATACCGCCTGCGCAGTGTGTTCAGAACACCGTTTCATATATTCACATTAGAAAATCGGAATGTTAAAAAATAAACAAAGCTTAATAAATGAATTACGCACCAGTCGCCGCGGTGAAGTGGTTAACGCAATGGACTACTGACTGGAAGGTTGTGGGTTCGAATCCCCATCAGTACCTTCAAAAATCATTGTGGGATTTTTCGGCTCTAACAGGCTCCTACCCAGAGTTGGGCATGCTATGGGCTCATTGGGAAGACTGGAACCACACAGTCGAGTCTCATCCACTTCACGGATGCGTCATTGAGGGTGTTGCTCAAATCTTCTGACCAGCACCGCAGGTGTCTGTATCCTTCGGGCCTGGTTGACGCCAGGGTATATTATGATAGTAAGTATAGAGTACAGCCCTGTCACGCAGTCTCAATCCTAAATGAAACTCCATAGCATCATAGTTATCATCCGCATCGACATCATAACCATCGCAGTGTAAAAAAAAAAAAAAAAAAAAAAAAGAACTACAACAGGAAACAAACAAAGAAAGAAAGAATGAATGAACGAATGAGTGAATGAATGAATGAGTGAATGAATGAATGAATGAATGAATGAATGAATGAATGAACGAACGATCAAAAAATGAATGAATGAATGAAAGAAAAAGGAAAAAGAAAGAAAGAAAGACAGAAAGTGTGTGTTGTGTATGTGCGTGTGCAACCACAAAACCAAGACTTCATCAGAAGGATGGTAGCAGTCAAAGAAGGACAAAATGGTCAATATCAAAAGAATAAGATATTAAGTGCTGGGATGGAAGTATATCACTTGTCAGTATTAATGTGAAACAAGCGTGGACAAATCATTAAAAAAAAAAGATTGCATAAATAAAACTACCAAAACCATGAATATACTTTCGTGAGTGTAAGCGACGTTCTTTTATTACCTTTGATAACATTGAGGTGTGTATTTCGAGGGGCAAGAAGTCAGTACGACTTGTTTGTATTTACCGCCCTCCCTCCTCTAGTAAAAATGGCTGTACTGTATCTGACTTTCTCACGGAGTTTGAGACCTTCTTGACTGTTGCTGGTCTACCTGCAGAGAATGTTGTGATTGTCGGTGACTTGAATTTCCATCTAGATAAGCCTGATAACAGTGACACAAAACGTTTTGTGGATTTGTTTACATCTCTTGGGTTCATCCAACTTGTTAATGTACCCACCCATACTAAGAGCCATACCTTGGATGTTGTCATGGTTAGAAATGATAGCTTTGTAACTTCCATTGTTGTCGAAGATGTCCATTTGTCTGATCATTTTCTCCTTAAACTGGAAACAGATTTTTCGAGACCAAGAGTCCCACGCCAAACTATTCACTGTAGAAATGTTAAGGGCATTGATAGAACACTGTTTAGAGATGATTTGTCTCATTCCCTCCTTCTTTCTGACACTCATCATAATGTTGATGAGCTAGTACATAGCTACAGCACAGTTCTGTCTAATCTGTTAGACAAACATGCTCCAGAGAAAGAAAAGACTGTCCCGCATCGTCCCTCATCCCCTTGGTTGAATGATGTGATTCTTTCAGCTAAGCAGGCTAAACGTAAGGCTGAACGAAAGATGCGCAAAACAGGACTAGTGATTCATAGAGATATCTATAAACAGACAAGGAATGCGCTTACTCAAGAAATCAAAAACGCTAAAGCAGCTCATTTTCACAACCAGCTCGGTAACGCATCATCTGACCCAAGGAAAATGTTTCAAGTATTAAATTCTGTTTTAAATAATACTGATAAGTCGACCACTTTTCCTGATCTACCTTCTGAAGAAGCTGCAAACGCATTCTCTCAGTTCTTTTTTGACAAGATTCAGAAAATCATGCAGACTTTCCCACAAATTCATCACAATCTAACTGCTGCATCCTCTGCTTGTGGTCCTGATGCAATGTCTGATTTTGAGCCCATCTCACTTGAAGCCATCCAGAAACTGTTGTATAAGTCCAAACCAACCACTGCAGCTGTAGATCCAATTCCGACAACACTCCTTCTAGAATTTTCGGACATTCTGCTTCCTGTAATTCAGGAAATCATAAATCTCAGCCTTCAGTCGGGAACCGTACCCAAACCTCTTAAGCAAGCTATTGTCAAACCACTACTCAAAAAGCCTGGTTTAGACCCTGAGATCCTAAATAATTACCGTCCAGTTTCGAACTTGCCATTTCTTTCAAAACTTATAGAGAGAGCCGTTGTGGATCAGTTGACAACACATCTTGTCTCACACAATCTCGAAGTGAGGTTCCAGTCAGCGTACAAATGTGGACATAGTACTGAAACTGCACTTCTCCGCATATTAAATGACCTCCTTTCTTTTCTTGACCACGGTGACAATGCCATTCTTGATCTGCTAGACTTGAGCGCTGCTTTTGATACCATGGATCACACCCTTCTCTTGCAGCGTCTTCACACTGAAATCGGCCTGAACAAAACTGTCTTGTTATGGTTCACTTCATATCTTTCTGAGAGATCTCAAAAAGTTCTTGTCGGTCTTCATATTCGAAAGAAACACCTCTTCTTACAGGCGTTCCGCAAGGATCGGTCCTCGGACCTCTTCTCTTCTCTCTATACACAAGACCCCTGGCTTCTCTGATTGAACAGTTCAATGTTGACTTTCATTTCTTTGCGGATGATTCCCAACTCTATTCCCGCCTTCCCTCCGACAATACTCTCGCTCTTGAATCAAAGAAAAATGTTGAATTGTGCTGTCTGGAAATAAAACATTGGATGTCTGCAAACCGGTTGAAGTTGAATGAAGAGAAAACTGAAGTTCTGCTGGTCGGAACTGCTCCTAAAAGAGAAATTGTCCCTTTTTCTTCACTTTCGGTCTGTAGTGCAGACATCCCTTTCTCGAAGAAAGTAAAAAACACTAGGAGTGTTTCTGGATGCTAATCTCTCGATGCGTGATCAGATCAATTCAATCATCAGAACTTGCTACTGCCATATCCGATCTCTTGGTAAAGCCCGCCAGTACTTGACTATTCAAGCTGCTAAGACTGTTGCTGTCACACTAGTACTCTCAAAATTAGACTACTGTAATAGTCTACTTGCTGGTCTCCCTCAGGTGAAAATACAGCGTCTGCAGGCTGTACAAAACGCAGCTGCCAGAGTAATCTCTAGATGCAGGAAGACTGAACACATAACTCCCATCTTACGGAATCTGCACTGGCTCCCAGTTCAACAACGCATCAATCACAAACTACTAACTATCACCTACCGTGCACTCAACTCTAGTAGTCCTTCTTATCTTAAAGATCTTCTTTCTGAATATAAACCTGTTCGCAGTCTGAGATCTGCTTCCAAGTCTCTTCTTCATGTTCCTGGGACAAGGGATGTTAAAACCAAAAGATATGGTCAGCGAGAATTTAAATACCTTGCCCCTACCAAGTGGAACATGCTTCCCATGAGCATCAGGGAGAAAAAGACTCATTCATCCTTTAAATCTAGTCTCAAGACACACTTTTTCTAATGTTGTATGGGATTGCTTATTTGAATGTTAATACCTTGAATGCCTTTATGAATGTTGGTGCAAAGGCTGTGTGGAATTGTTTTTGTGCCCCCCCCCTCCCCCCCACCGTGCGCCGCGAGCATGCTTTTATAGCATGGAGATTTTTGTTGCGCGATATAAATTTTCATTCATTCATTCATATACTTGCATGGATATAGGAGATCGGCCAAGCCAAAACAGTATTCAAGAAGATGACAAGCATTCTTACCAACAAATGCCTGTCAATTAACATCAGGAAGAGAGTTCTTGAATGCTATATAGAACCAATGCTGTTGTACGGATGCGAGGCGTGGACAGTCAGCAAATAAAGCCAGAACAAAATTGAGGCAGCCGAGATGTGGTTTTTGAGAAGAATGTTGAGAGTTCCATTGGCAGCAAAGAAAACAAACGAGACAGTCTTGATGGAGGCAGACACAAGTAGATCACTCATAAGGAAGATTAGGAAAAGACAGGCAACATTTATAGGCCATTTTATGAGAAAAGGGGATTTGGAGCACCTGGTCACAACGGGAAAGCTGGATGGAAAGAGAGCACCGGATAGACCCAGGGAGAAAATTCTGGACGGACTTGCAGAGTGGCTGGAGACGAGGAGGGTGGGGGAGATGCTTGGGGCAACGAGAGATAGAGACAGATGGAAGTCCATGATCGCCAACGCCATGCGGCTGGGCACCTAATGATGATGATGAATAAAGGAGTCACCATCTGTAAGCATTGAACATACACCTACCCATACATGCACACATATAGGCACACGTGCATGCACACGAAGCAATCACATGTCTACAGAAATGCGAATATGGTGATGTAGTTAGTCCATGCAAAGTCGTCTGCTCAAGAGTATCTATCTCTCTGGAATGCAAGATTCCCATGCGATTAATTGCTTTTGTTGAGCTAAGGAGCTAGTCTGTTTGTGTGCATGTGTGTGTGTGTGTGTGTGTGTGTGTGTGTGTGTGTGTGTGTGTGTGTGTGTGTGTAAGTGTGTGTGTGTATCTGTGTGTGTGTGTTTGTATGTGTGCGTGCGTGCGTGTGTGTGTGCATGCGTGTGTGTGTGTGTGTGTGTGTGTGTGTGTGTGTGTGAGTGTGTGTGTGTGTATCTATGTGTGTGTGAGTGTGTATGTGTGTGGTGCATGCGCGCGTGTGTGTATATCTGTGTGTGTATATGTGTGTGTGTGTGTGTGTGTGTGTGTATATATGTGTTGTGTATGTGTGTGTGGAGTGTGTGTGTGTGTATCTGTGTGTGCGTGTATCTGTGTGTGTGTGTGTGTTTGTATGTGTGCGTGCGTGCGTGTGTGTGTGCATGCGTGTGTGTGTGTATCTATGTGTGTGTGAGTGTGTATGTGTGCGGTGCGTGCGCGCGTGTGTGTATATCTGTGTGTGTATATATGTGTGTGTGTGTATATATGTGGTGTGTGTGTGTGTGTGTGTGTGTGTGTGTGTGTGTGTGTCTGTATATATATATATATATGTGTGTGTGTGTGCGCGCGTGTGTGTGTGTGTGTGTGTGTGTGTGTGTGTGTGTGTGTGTGTGTGTGTGTGTGTTATGTTTTCACAAGTTTTACGAAAAATAACGTCCTAAATTTTTTGTCGTAAAATTCTATCTCCCCCGATCCGGACCTCGTCCCGTATCAAAGAAACAAATAAACAACGAAAATAGAATGGACAGCCAGCATCGCATCACTTCATATATCATAAGACTGCTCAAGCTGAATAAGTCAGATATGTGTAGGGCTCACGAGTGAATATGTTCTACACCTCAGGTGCGTAAACATGCAGCAAAACTTTCATTTCGTTTTTACTTCTTGTTTTGTCTTTCCGTAGTCTCCATGCTTCTTTTCAAGTGTTTTTGTTTGTTTGTTTGTTTGTTTGTTTACTTTCTTGTTTGTTTTCTTGTTTTTTGTTTGTTTGTTTGTTTTCTTATTTTTGTTTGTTTGTTTGTTTTCTTGTTTGTTTGTTTTCTTGTTTGTTTGTTTGTTTGTCTGTTTGTTTGTTTGTTTGTTTGTTTTCTTGTTTGTTTGTTTGTTTGCTTTTCTATGACAAAAAAATGCTTTTTTGTAGGATCATTGCACTCAGGAAGGTTACCTTTGTGCTTACATTTGTTGTTGTTGTTGTTGTTGTTTTTCCCCATTTTCAACGCCAGTTTAATGGCCACAGAAGCTCGAACAGTTTTTGCAATTCGATGATGATGTCGATGAGGATGATAATCATGATGCTGTGGAGTTCCATCTAGGATTGAGACTGCGTGACAGGGCTGTACTCTAACGCTTACTATCAGAATATATCCCAGCGTCAGCCAGGTCCGAGAAATACAGACACCTGCGGTGTTGATCAGAAGATTAAACAACACCCTCAAAGACGCATCCGTGAAGTGGACGAGACTCGACTGTGTTGGTCCAAGTCTTCCCAATGAGTCCACAGCACGCCTAACTCTCGGTAGAAGCCGGTTAGAACCGAGAAATTCCATGATCATTTTTGAAGGCACTGATGTGCGGATTCGAACCCACAACCTCCAGTAGTTAACCTCTGCACCACAGTAACTTGTGTCTATGACAAAAAAAGTTAGATAGAGCGTGATTCTAAGCCTGTGTCTGGAGTCTCCGACGTCACACCCAGCCCCACCCTTCAACCATCTTTTCTCTTTCCAATCCATTGACCAGTATATTTAATCCAATGACCGGGCTATATCCGGGTACTCGTGGGTTGTGGGGGAGATAACTGGCACGGACAAGCAATGAGATTTGCAGGACAAAAAGGCCAACCAAAGGGAAGTAACTTCGCAACAAAGGGGAAATCAGCTGTCTGTGTCTCTTCGTTTGCCCTCATCTCCAGGCAGCTTATCTTTATATGTAGCCGTTTGATCTTAATATTGCTGTGATTGTTGCTAGCTGTTGGAGAGTTGAAGGGTGTGTGTGTGTGTGTGTATGTGTGTGTGTGTGTGTGTGTGTGTGTGTGTGTGTGTGTGTGTGTGTGTGTGTGTGGTGTGTGTCTTTGTGTGTGTGAGGGAGAGAGATAAGGTGTGCGTAAGAGAGAAAGAAGAGAGAGAGAGAGAGAGAGTGACACAGAGAGAGATGTGCGTGTGTGTGCATGAGTCTGTATGTGTGTGTGTGTGTGTGCGTGTGTGTGTGTGTGTGTGTGTGTGTGTGTGTGTGTGTGTGCATGAGTCTGCACGTGTCTGTGTGTGTGCATGAGTCTGTATGTGTGTGTGTGTGTGTGGCGCATGAATCTGTAGATGTATGTGTGTGGTTGTGTGTGTGTGTGTGTGTGTGTGTGTGTGTGTGTGTGTGTGTGTGTGTGTGTGTGTGTGTGTGTGTGTGTGTGCATGAGTCCGTATGTGTCTGTGTGTGTGTGCATGAGTCTGTACGTGTGTTTGTTTGTGTGTGTGTGTGTGTGTGTGTGTGCGTGCGTGTGTGTGTGTGTGTGTGTGTGATGTGTGTGGTGTGTGTGTGTGTGTGTGTGTGTGTGTTGTGTGTGTGTGTGCATGAGTCTGCATGTGTCTGTGTATGTGCATGAGTCTGTATGTGTCTGTGTGCGTGCATGAGTTGTGTGTGTGTGTGTGTGTGTGTGTGTTGTGTGTATGTGTGTGTGTTGTGTGTGTGTGTGTGTGTGTGTGTGTGTGTGCATGAGTCTGTATGTGTCTGTGTGTGTGCATTAACATAGTGTGAGTTTAAGTGAATCTGTGGGAGCATCTCTGTCTCTGTCTCTGTCTCTCTCTCTGTCTCTGTCTCTGTCTCTTTCTCCCTGTCTCTCTATCTCTGTCCCTTTCTCTCTCTGTGTCTCTTTCTCTCCTTGCCTTCTCTGCCTCGGTCTGTCTGTCGGTCTGTCTGTCTCTCTCTCCTCTGTTTTTGTCTCTCTGTCTTTGTCTCTGTCTCTGTCTGTTTGGCTGTCTATCTGTCTGTCTGTGTCTCTTTCTGTATGTGTGTTGTGTGTGTGTGTGAGTTATAATATATATATATTATATATTATTATGTGTGTGTGTGTGTGTGTGTGTGTGTGTGTGTTTGTGTTTGTGTGTGTGAGTGTATGTATGTGTGTGTGTGTGTGTGTGTGTGTCTGTCTGTCTGTGTGTCTGTCTGTGTGTCTGTGTCTGTGTGTATTGTATGTGTTTTATGGGCATGTCTAATTCCTAAAGGTCACAAGTGTATACAAGGAGAATCTGAAATATATAGCCTACTAAACAAGAACAAAAATGTTTCTTGTCTTGTCGTTCTTTAATTACTTTTATCAGAAAGAAGGGATTGTTAGTATGTCCTGACTGTTTCATTCTGTTTTATTTCGTTTCATTTCATTCTACTTTTCTTCATTTCCTAGTTTTTATTTTTCTTCTTCTTCTTCGATCTGTCATTATCATCACTGTTTTATCGTTGTTATCAATAGTTGTTTACTGATGTTGCTGTTGCTGATGGTGATGATGATGAGTAGGAGGAGGAGGAGGAGGACGACGACGACGACGACGATGATGATGATGATGATAATGATGATTAATTTTTCAACAATTCAATCATCACCATCATCATTATTATCATTATCATCATAATTGTCATAATTTCTATATTCTTCTTGTTTTTGTTCTTGTTCTTGTTGTTGTTGTTGTTGTTGTTGTTGTTGTTGTCTTCTTCTTCTTCTTCTTCTTTCTTCTTCTTCTTCTTCTTCTTCTTCTTCTTCATCACCATCATCATCATCATCATCATCATCATCATCATCATCATCATCATCATCATCATCATCATATCATCATCATCATCTTCTTCTTCTTCTTCTTCTTCTTCTTCTTCTTCTTCTCTTCTTCTTCTTCTTCTTCTTCTTCTTCTTCTTCTTCTTCTTCTTCTTCTTCTTCTTCTCTTCTTTCTTCTTCTTCTTCATCTCATCATCACCATCATCATCATCATCTTCTTCTTCTTCTTCTTCTTTTTCTTCTTGTTCTTGTTCTTGTTCTTGTTGTTGTTCTTGTTCTTGTTCTTCTTGTTCTTCTTGTTCTTCTTCTTGTTCTTCTTCTTGTTCTTCTTGTGTTGTTCTTGTTGTTGTTCTTCTTCTTCTTCTTCTTCTTTCATTGCAATATAGATAAGAAATTGGTTCTGGTGGACACCAAAGTGATCAAATGTGGTTGTACTGTGAGATGACGATATTGTCGTAAGGATTTCTGCAATAAGACACGCACGTACGTGTTAAACACTCATATTTCTCTTTTGTCTCACTCATTTCTTTTGTTGTCCCGTAACCCTCAGATCGTTGGAGAGTGAAGTGGTAGAGACCTCAACTTTATTTTTTTTACTTTTTTTTTCTCGTGGTTAGCCAGCATTATGAAGCATTGTCCATACGACCTCTTCTCCCTCACTTCTCTATCTTTACCTTTCGTTTCATCTTTCAATAAAAGAGGAAACTTGTTGATATAGCTTCGTTCAGAAACACATGAACACAGAATGATAATGTGTATTTCAGTACCGTGTTGATATAGCTTCGTTCAGAAACACATGAACACAGAATGATAATGTGTATTTCAGTACCGTGTTGATATAGCTTCGTTCAGAAACACATGAACACAGAATGATAATGTGTATTTCAGTACCGTGTTGATATAGCTTCGTTCAGAAACACATGAACACAGAATGATAATGTGTATTTCAGTACCGTGTTGATATAGTTTCGTTCAGAAACACATGAACACAGAATGATAATGTGTATTTCAGTACCGTGTTGATATAGCTTCGTTCAGAAACACACGAACACAGAATGATAATGTGTATTTCAGTACCGTGTTGATATAGCTTCGTTCAGAAACACATGAACACAGAATGATAATGTGTATTTCAGTACCGTGTTGATATAGCTTCGTTCAGAAACACATGAACACAGAATGATAATGTGTATTTCAGTACCGTAACAGGACAAGCGCAAATGTTTTGGTCATGTGAAACATACACCTCAGATGTGAACAATCAACAAGCTAAGTCAGAACACTTGAGGCAACTGAAATGTGGTTTCTAAGAAGAATTAACATTACATGGATAGCAAAGAAAACAAAAACGAGACAGTCTTGAAGGAGGCAGACACAAAACGAACATTAATGAAGGAGATTTGGAAAGCACAAACAGCATTTATAGGGCATTTTATGAGGCAAGAGAAATTAGAGCACCTAGTCACAACAGGAAAGCTGGAGGGAAAGAGAACACCAGGTAGACCCAGGGACAAAATATGTGACGGGACTTGCGGCGTGGATGAAGACAGACAGGGTGGGAGAATTACTTGAAGCAGCAAAGGATAGATTCATAGGGAGGGCCATGATCGCCAACGCCATGCGGCAGAGCACATGATGATGGTGACACTACAGAAGAAAAATAATTCCAGATTTTGGGCAAAACAACAGATAGCTAATTTCACTGATCTTTCCATGAGTTGGAGAAAGACCTCAGTGATGTTGAAATAAATTCAAATTGTTATAATTGCGATTTATTCTGAAAGCGGTGCAACAGCAGCAACAAGCAAACAAACAAACAAACAATTAAGCAAAGAAACGAATGAACAATAAAACACACAAACAAAACAACAGAAAACATAATTTATGAGTAGTAACATGACTTAATGACTCTTTCATTGATCTTTAGTCTTACTTTGTTGATTTTATTCTTTTCCTGTTTTATTCAATTTTTTGATTTTGTTTTAGTTTATTTTAGTTTATTTCATTTTATTTTATCTTATTTCATTTTATTTTATCTTATTTCATTTTATTTTTCATTTATCTGAATTTATTCTATTTTGTTTGAGTGTAATTTATATTATTACTTTAAATTCATTTTTATTTCATTTTTTATGTTATTCTATTTCATATCATTGTATTTTATTCCATTTTATTTCATTACATTTTGCTTTATTCTATTTTATTATTATCGTACTTGGCTGTTGTTGCCTTTAAATCTTTTTTCAAGCACGCTTTGTGTAGTGGAACACTTCATCTATACAACATTGTATTTTGCTTTACGTTTCTGTGCACCACCCGCGTACGGTCAGATGACTTTGAAATATTAGACGAGGCTCAGGTGTGCTGGCCTCAAAACTGATTGACCTGTACTAATCACTTTCCTCTTCTCGCCCCAGGTGATATACGTGCCCGCAAATTGACTAAAGTAATTGCTATTGTTGCTGTCAGATACCATTTCGGTGTTCTAAATAAGGTGACCACCAAAGTGTGAGAAAGTCAGAAAGAAAGGAAAATTACCGTGAGAGAAACAAAAACATAAACGAAGAGAAAGCAGAGAGAAGACGAAAAAGACGAAAGAAGAAGAAGAAGAAGAAGAAGACGAAAAGACGACGAAGAAGAAGAACAAGAAGAAGAAGAGAACAAGAAGAACAAGAACAAGAACAAGGTCAAGATCAAGAACAAGAACAAGAACAAGAACAAGAAGAAAAATATAAAAGAAAGAAAGAAAGAAAGACAGAAAGAACAAGAAGAAAAAGAAAAAGAAGAAGAAGAAGAAGAAGAAGAAAAAGAACAAGAACAAGAAAGAAGACAAGAAGAACAAGACGAACAAGAACAAGAAGAACAAGAAGAAGAGGAAGAAAAAGAACAAGAACAAGAAGGAAAAGAAGAACAAGAACAAGAACAACAAGAACAAGAACAAGAAGAACAAGAAAAACAAGAACAACAAGAACAACAAGAAGAGGAAGGAAAAGAACAAAAACAAAAACAAGAACAAGAACAAGAAGGAAAAGAAGAACAAGAACAAGAACAAGAACAACAAGAAGAAATACAGACGAGAAAAGAAACATGAAGGCTGAATTTGGTTGGAGCTTTTTTATGATGGATTGATTGCACTCAGACATTTCCATACACGCTCCACCCAAATTTGCCAGCAATCATTTGGCGGATAACTTGAGCCAGCACAGAAAATCCTATGGGCTGTCAAGGGTCTCGAAATGGGAAGCAGGAATGGGGGTTAGGGATCTTTGAAACCAAAGCCGACATCACCTGAATGACTGAAGCATTAGGACGGAAAGCGAACAGACCACAGTTGAAAGTTTGCTGGCTGGGATTGAACTCGAGATATCAGAGATATCAGACAGCTAAGGTATCCGCAAATAATTGTATCTTCATAATGTTCGACCATCACAGTCCAAGTACTGAACCGTTTAGTGACATGCTCAGGCTCCAGAAAAGAGGAGATGATAACAGAAAGGGAACAAAGAAAAACGTACCACAAAATACACATGGCAAGGTTATAGTCCTTCCCTGATGTTTAGTTTATCCCAGCAGTGTAAAAATAAATCAGGAACAGAGTTCTGGAATATTATATAGAACCGATATTGTTGTATGTTTAGGAGGCGTGGACAGTCAACACGCAAAGTCAGAAAAAAAAATTAGGCAACTGAAATGTGGTTTCTATGAAGAATGCTGAGAGTTCCATGGACAGCAAAGAAAACAGACAAGACAGTCTTGAAGGAGGCAGACACAAAAAGATCATTAATAAAGAAGATTATGAAAAGACAAGCAACATTTATAGGAAATGCTATGAGGAAAGGGAAATTAGAACACCTGGTCACAACAGGAAAGCTGGAGGGAAAGAGAACACCAGGTAGACCCAGGGAGAAAATATTGGACGGACTCGCAGGGTGGCTGAAGACAGAGAGGGTGGGAGATGTACTTGCAGCGACAGGGGATAGATTCGTG
>JAPXFY010000023.1:33734180-33736680 GCA_030674185.1 Monoplex corrugatus | reverse complement strand
AACATAAAAGAAAAGAAATATTTGAGGAAACTAAAGGAAAAAGAAAAGGAAGCAGAAATATTTGAGGGAAAAGAAATAGAAAAAGAAAAGGAAGAAGAAGAAAGACGTTTGCCCTTCTTTTCTCTTCTTCTTCTTCTTCTTCTTCTTCTTCTTCTTCTTCTTTCTCTTCTTCTTTCTTCTTCTTCTTCTTCTTCTTCTTCTTTCTTCTTTCTTCTTCTTCTTCTTTCTTCTTCTTTTCTTTTTTTCTTTCTTCTTCTTTTCTTCTTCTTCTTCTTCTTCTTTAAATTGTTTTAATTAAATTTTGTTGTTGTTATTTCTTTCTTTTTCTTTTTTTTTTTTTCATTCTAATTTTTTTTTCTTGTCTTCTTCAAAGGTTTCTGTTTTTCGTTTATTTTGTAAGAGTTCGTTTCAGTGTTCATGTCTCGAATTTATATAAATTAGTTAAAAAAGACATCTGTATGCAAGAGTCTTCTGACGCATTCTTGGGCGCAACGAAATCTGCCATTTTTTATTTTTGTTAGACATACATTTTTGGCTTAATCAGTTAGGCACATGGTTTTTCGTTGCTGTTGTTGTTGTTGTTGTTGTTTCTTGATGGTGGTGGTGGTTGTGGTGGTGATGGTGGTAGTGGTAGTGGTGGTGCCCGTTCTTATATAGGTTTTAGTGTCCTTAGTTGTGTTAAAGTTGTATTCAAGTATGTTTTTTTGTAACTAAATCCCCTGCGCGATAAATTGGACGCAGAGGCAACGCCAGAGCATCTCCTTAGATTGTGTGAACGAATGCATTGATATGTGTACTTACATTTTCTTTTCTTCTTTTTTTTTAAAAATTTTTTTTTCGTGTTGATATTTTGAAATGGTTATAGCCTTAATATAGGCTCTACGCAATCGGCTGGGCTTTAAAAAAGAATAACAGTACGAATAACTGTTGTTGTTGTTGTTTTTGTTGCTTGTTGTCGTTGCTGTAGTTGTTGTCCTTCTTCTTCTTCTTCTTCTTCTTCTTCTTCTTCTTCTTCTTCTTCTTCTTCTTCTTCTTCTTCTTCTTCTTCTTCTTTTCTTCTTCTTCTTTCTTCTTCTTCTTCTTCTTCTTCTTCTTCTTCTTCTTCTTCTTCTTCTTCTTCTTCTTCTTCTTCTTCGCTTCTTCTTCTTCTTCTCTTCTTCTTCTTCTTCGCATTCTTCTTCGCATTCTTCTTCCATTCTTCTTCTTCTTCTTCCATTCTTCTTCTTCTTCTTCTTCGCTTCTTCTTCATTCTTCTTCCATTCTTCTTCTTCTTCTTCTTCTTCTTCTTCTTCTCTTCTTCTTCTTCTTCTTCTTCTTCTTCTTCTTCTTCTTCTTCTTCTTCTTCTTCTTCTTTTGTTTTTTTTTGGTTTTTGTTCTTCTTCTTCTTCTTCTTCTTCTTCTTGCTTTGTTGTTGTTGTGGTGTTTTGGTTGTGTTTGTCGTGTGATGGTGGCCTATCTCTTCTTGCTTCTTTTCTGTTTCTTATTCGCCATTTTGCTTGTGTCTGTCTTCTTGCTTGATATTTCCGCGATTGCTTGGTGCTCTGGGCCTTCCACTCTCGTGTTTCTTGTTACTCTTCTTCTTTGTAGTATCTGTTCTTTTTCGTTGTTACTTTTAATGTTTTTTTTTTCTTTTTTTCTTTTGTTCTTTGTTTGATCTTCTTCTTCTTCTTCTTGTTCTTGTTCTTCTTCTGTTGTTGTTCTTGTTCTTCTTCTTCTTCTTCTTCTTCTTCTTCTTCTTCTTCTTCTTCTTCTTCTTCTTCTTCTTCTTCTTCTTTCTTCTTCTTCTTCTTCTTCTTCTTCTTCTTCTTCTTCTTCTTCTTCTTCTTCTTCTTCTTCTTCTTCTTCTTCTTCTTCTTCTTCTTCTTTCTTCTTCTTCTTCTTCTTCTTCTTCTTCTTCTTTCTTCTTCTTGTAGTTGTTGTTGTTGTTGTTGTTGTTGTCGTTGCTGTTGTTGTTGTCCTTTTTCTTCTTCTTCTTCTTCTTCTTCTTCCTCTTCTTCTTCTTCTTCTTGTAGTTGTTGTTGTTGTTGTTGTTGTCATTGTTGTTGTTCTTGCTGTTGTTGTTGTTTGGGGATGGTGGTGGTAGGTGTGGTGGCGGTGATGGTGGTGGGCCGTATGCGACTGCTGCTGCTGTTTCTGTTTGAGTGATTGGACAGCCCCACTTTGCTTGATGAAATGGCTGTCGTGTGGCGTTAGGAGCTTGGGAGATGATTGTCCGGAGAGTGGTGAGGCATTGGTGCTCTGGGTCCCGTCCAGCATCTCGGATGTTTCTTGTTAAAACAGTCTTCGTTGTTTGTAGTATAGATGTTCGTTTTATCGTTGTTACTTTTTATGTTTTTGTTTTTGCTAATTTTTTGTTTGGTTATTTGTTTGATTGTTTGTTTGTTTGCGTATGTATGTATGTATGTATGTATGTATGTATGTATGTATGTATGTATGTATGTATGTATGTATGTATGTATGTATGTATGTATGTGTGTATGTATGTATATATGTATGTATG
>JAPXFY010000023.1:33726680-33729180 GCA_030674185.1 Monoplex corrugatus | reverse complement strand
TTGAATATAATTTTAAGCATAACTAACAATTCACAAACGTGTCTGAAAACGGGTCTAAATTACCTAAAATTGCTTCCGCATATCTCATTTCCGTACAGCCAAAAATGGCTCAATATATGTGCCCAATTATCAATCCTAAAAGGAAGTAATAATAATAATAATAATTACAATATTTATATAGCGCAAAATCTTGATAAAATCAAATCTAAGCGCTGAAACACACACACACACACACGCACGCACACACACGCATGCACGCACGTACGCACACACACGCACTCACGCACACACACACACACACACACACACACACACACACACACACACACACACACACATGCACACGGCTATAAATGGGGAGAAAGAATAAAAGCAATGGAAAATTATAGAGAGCATATTATATACAATCATATATTGCAATGTGATTCCCCTCCGAGTGGAGACAGGCTGCAGAGGGGATTGAGTGAGGTCAGGATTTTATGCAGAGGAGAAAAGGTGAGTTTTGAGAGCGGACTTGAAGGAGACAAAAGTAGGTTGCTGACGGACTGAGAGAGGAAGTTTGTTCCAGGAGAGCGGACCAGAAACAGAGAAGGCTCGTGGACCATAGGTATTGAGCTTAGTGCGTGGAAAGCGAAAAGTCAGAGGATCGGAGGCAGAGCGGAGGGTACGTGAGGGAACATAGTAGTAGGCTTGACAGGTAATCGGGGGCTGCGTTATTGAGGCTTTTGTAGCACATGGTGTCTAGTTTGTACTGTATGCGCTTTGATAGCAGGGAGCCAGTGAAGTTGTGCCAGGAGAGGAGATATGTGGTCAGCTTTATCGAACACATACAGGTAAATGGACCAGCAAGGCAGAAAATTATAGGAAGAAATGAGAGAAAGCAAAGGAACAAAACATGAACAACGAGAGTGACAGAAAAGAGGAATTTCTAGCACAGAATTTCCAGAAGGTGGAGATACTATTTTTACTGAAAGAGTCCTCAGCATACCCACAGGGGGGGGGGGGGGGGGGGGGGGGGGGGGGGGGGAGGCTTTTTTTCACTGAATTTTGTGTAAAGTTGTCCATTGTTTTTTTACCCCGCAAAGTGTTGTGTATTAAGTCTTTGTTGTTGTCCTTTGTACATGCTTGACAAAGGCCTTTAGAAAATATCTACCACAGACTTTGCAGAAAGTGGGGATGCTGTTTATACAGAAAGAGTCCACGGCATCTCCACGGGAGAAGTTTTTTTCACTACATTTTGTATAAAGCTCTTTATTGCATTTTTCCTCAAAGTGTTGTGACTTTATTTTTTGTTGTCTTTTGCACATGTTAAACAAAGGCCTGTTGGCTGGAAATTTGCGCCTGTCTTGTTTTGTTATATTGAATAAGCATGGAAACTCAGGTCGAGGAACATGCTGCCTGGCGTCACATTGTCTACAAGGACATCACAGAGACAGACATGACGAAAGGTCATCTCGGCGCAACGGAGAGGACAGAGAGACCAGAGGAAGCGTGTTGCAGCAACCCCTGTAACCCAAGCCTCCCAGTTGATCTGGCACCAACTGCAACAGGCACTGCCACCCACGCGTCGTCCTGCCTAGCCACAGCAGACGGTGCCAAGACCCCACCGACAGACCAATATTCCAGGGGTGCATTCAGCATGGTACCTGGGATTCAGACACCAATGATAGTGATGATGATGATGATGGTGGTGTTGGTGTTGGTGTTTGTGGTGGTGGTGGTGGTGGTGATGATGATGATGATGATGATGACGATGATGATGATGACAACGACGACGATGATGATGAAGATTTTTGTGAATTGAACACACGTTCTAAATCTATATTCGTGTGTTTCTGATTTCTCTTCACTTGAACGGTGGCAGTCACTCTGATAAACACACACACACACACACACACACACGCACACACAGACACACACACACACACACACACACACACACACACACACCACACACACACACACACACACACACACACAACACATACACATGCAAGGCCAGTTGGCCGAAAAAGTCGCCAGTCTCGTTTCCTTGAAGTTTTGGTCTCTCTTTTTTTTTCCTTGCCCTCTCCTCCCATCCCCTTCCTCCCCGTGGGGATGCCGGGTGCTCTTTCAGTATATATCATAGCCCCACCTTTTGGACATTCTGTGCAAGAAATGTTCTCTTTTCTGTCACCCCCTTGCTTTCTGTCATTTCTTCCTATGAATATTTTGCCTTGCCAGTTCATTCAGTTGTATGCGTTCGATAAAGTCTTACATCTAACATACTTTCTCTTAAGTTTGATAGATCTAGTTGGGTATTTGTGTTAAGTGCATTTTTGGCTCCAGGGAAATGTGATGTGCGGAAGCAATTTTAGGTGAATTATAGCCATTTTTATATAGTGTTTTAGTGTCCTTAGTTATGCTTAAATTTGGATTGAGTTTTTTATATCCATGTATGATAAATTTGACGGAGTGGTCAACGCCAGGGGCATATCCTCAGATTATGCACGCGAATGCA
>JAPXFY010000023.1:33704180-33711680 GCA_030674185.1 Monoplex corrugatus | reverse complement strand
GGTAGTAGCTCACGAGAGGCTGTCAGCTAGGTCAATGGGTCATCAGCTCAGAAATGAATGGGTGAGCTCACTAGATGATGGGTGTATATAAGAGAGGCGATGTTAAAAAATAAAAAAATAAATTTAAAAACAAAAACAAAAATAAAGATGGATCCAAATGGGCTCATCCATTTACATGTATCATCGCGGGGCCTAGGGAAGTAAAAAAAAAAAAACCAGTGTTTGTTCAGACAGAAGTTTTTAGAACAGATATCTCAGATGATGCATCCTACTCTGGAAGAAATCATCTGGTGTTATGGGAAATGGCAGACGAGATACGAGGAGTTGAAAAACGTAAAACTGATAGAGGGGTTTCCCAAAAACCTAACGATGGAAAGTGGAGAGCAGACGTTTAGTGATTATTGACGATTTGATGAACGAAACGGACGAAAGAGTAACAAAACTGGTTTACCAAAGGAAGCCATCACAGAAATGTAAGCGTGATATTGATTATGCAGAATTTTTTTTTTTTTTTTAAAAATAAAGAGATGAGAACGATCTCATTAAACAGTCATTATTTAGTATTATTTAAGAACCCCAGAGACGCGTCTCAGATATCTCTTCTGGCGAAACAGATGTACCCAACAAGATCAAGTATATATATATATATATATATATATATATATATATATATATATATATATATATATATATACTAAGAAGATGATATTGGTAGACCCTCGTATATTATAAGACAAGACGTCTTCAATACATCTTTCTCTCTCTCTCTCTCTCTCTCTCTCTCTCTCTCTCTCTCTCTCTCTCTCTCTCTCTCTCTCTCTCTCTCTTTCTCTCTTTTTCTTCTCTCCCCCCTCTTCTCTCTCTCTGTGTCTCTTTCTCTCTTTTTCTTTCTTTCTCTCTCTCTGTCTCTCTCTCTCTCTCTCTTTCTCTGTCTTTCTCTCTCTCTCTCTCTGTCTCTCTGTCTTTCTCTCTCTCTCTCTTTCTCTGTCTTTCTCTCTCTCTCTCTGTCTCTCTGTCTTTCTCTCTCTCTGTGTCTTTCTTTCTCTCTCTCTTTCTCTGTCTTTCCTCTCTCTCTCTGTGTCTTTCTCTCTCTTTCTCTCTTCTCTGTCTTTCTCTCTCTCTCTTTCTCTGTCTCTGTCTCTTTCTCTCTTTTTCTCTTTCTTTCTGATAGAGCTTACAGGTAAATGCAAATTCAAAAGCACGTCCTGAGATATCTCCAAAAACGCCGAACGTGTATGTCCTCCACAGCGCGAACGGCTGATCCTAGAGGATACAATAAGAACAATGGTTTGATAGTATAGATCTATCGACACAGATTCGTAGAATACAAAATTATATATGGTATATGACAAATGATTAAATCAACAAGGTAATTGTTGATGACTGGGTCCGAATAGGTCATGCAGAGCATCGACAGCCCCCCATCTTCTCCCTATACACACACACACACACACACACACACACACACACACACACACACACACACACACACATACACACACACATACACACACACAAACACACACACACACAAACACACACACAACACACACACACACACACACACACACACACACAACACACACACACAACACACACAACACACACACACACCGCAAACACACACACAACACACACACACACACACCACACACCACATTTTGCTTGGCTATCGTGTGGCGTCGGGAGCTTGGGAGGTGGTTGTCCACAGAGTGGTGAGGCATTGGTGTTGTGGGTCCCATCCAACACCCAAGGTGTTTCTTGTTACATTTCTTGATGAATGAGAAAGTCATGGCTGTCATTGCTCATGCTAGGATTAAAAATTTGGGCTTTTGTGGATATAAGTATTTGGCGCTTTTGTGTTCCTCAGGGCGCGTTTTTGAGATTCCCTCTTGCGTACAAACGCCATTTGAAAAATTAAAAAGTTCCCGCTTCAGGGCTGTCATCAAGAAGAAAACTGAAGAATGTGTCCTATCCCATTGATGACCATTAAACACGGTGATCCTTTGCGTGCAAGACGGCTATCTTACTGTCTATCATCATCATTATGTGCTTGCTGCCTGGTGTTGGCGATCGTGGTCTTCCATACGAATCTATCTTTTGTCACTGCAAGTATATCTCCACCCTTATTGTCTCATCCACTCTCGATTAGATGTCCAAAGGTCAAAGACAAAATATCCTTGTCAATAAATGTATAGGTGGTTCTTGTGTGTGTGTGTGTGTGTGTGTGTGTGTGTGTGTGTGTTTTGTGTGTGTGTGTGTGTGTGTGTGTGTGAGGAGAGAGAGAGAAAGAGAGACAGACAGACAGAGACATAGAGACAGAAAGACAGAGACAGACAGAAACAGAGAAAGACAGAGACAGATAGACAGACACAGACAGAAAGACAGAGAAAGCTGAATAGGCGAAACGGGAAGTGGCGCGGGTAGGCGAAACGGGACAAAGAATCAAACTCGCGAGAGGCCATTGATGGTAACTGCGCCACCAAAGCGTAGGCGAAATGGAAATAGGCGAACCTTTTCTGGTCCTATATCCGCTGTTCAGGCCTGGAGTGAAAACTGTGGAGCGCCCGAGGCTCGAACCCACACGATCGCTTCGTTATCATGGTCAATGGCGATCTCACCAAATGAGCTAGCGAGACCCCAAAACTGTGGCCGCCTCGATGATTTGAACTGAAGACCCCTGTAGTATGAGCAAGGCTCTCTAACCAGCTGATATATGCTGCGAATGATAATAGTAATAGTACTGACATATAATAATAAGAATAATAAGGAATAATAATAAAATAATAATAATTAATAACAATATAATAATAATATTAATAATAATGGTAGCAACCAGAAGATGAAGAAGAAGAAGAACAACAACAACAACAGCGACACTACAACAATAACAACAACAACAACAACAACAACAACAACAACAACTATAACAATAATAATGCAACTAACAATGCTTTGGACGTTTGCAATTCTACACACACACACACAACACACACACACACACACACACCACAACACACACACACACACACACACCACACACACACCACACACCACACACACACAACACATACACACAACACCACACAACACACACACAATTTACATACACGTAACACCTTTTCTAATTTTGCCTATTAACATCATGCATTCACACTTTCAATAGCATCAATATAAATAAAATACCACAAGAACAGCACAGAAAACAGGATGGAGATAGAATCAACATAAAATTTTTAAATTTAACCCTTTGACTCCTGCACCCTATCAACCAATCTTCAAAACTTAACCTTTTTGACTTCCTCACCCTATCCACCATGGCAGCTTCCAAGGGTGACGGAGTCAAAAGGTTTAAGTTTTTGCTTTGCTAACTTGGTTGATAATGTAGCATACTGGTGGACAGGATGCAGGAAGTCAAAAGGTTAAACAGAAGAATTCAAGCAAAAGATGGACTTAGAAATGCAAAAAAAAAAAAATTGATATGAAAACTTTGCACTGCAGCTCGGTTTTCGTGCGGTGCCATAATATTTATTTTTAATGAACTTGGTTCTGTGTTAGAATGTTCACTTTATACAAATTTTTCCAACACTCAAAGCCTGATACCTAACTGCCCCAGGCAACTAGCGTCCTTGATATACAAACTAAGGCTTAACTCTTGGAAAACAAAATATACACGGAATGTATGTATTTGTTCAAAAGCATTATCTGTCCACCATCTGCCTTTGAATGTCCTATCTTACTTACGACATATAGAAATAACAATCTCGAGTTTTCATGTACTGACTCTAGAGATATTCTTAACAACAAAAATAATGATATTATTTCGGTAGTCCAGCTGATTCTCAGATCCCCTGTTGGCAGATTGTTATGAAGAGTTAATTAATTGTTGTCTGTTATTAATTGACACTGTTAACTTAATGTTCTGAATTCTTAATTGCAATTGTTCCCCTTCTTACATCTCAAACTCTCACTACCCCTTCCCATTCCCGTCCTCCACCCCCCACCCTTTTTTTTCTCCCTCTCCATGTGTGTGTGTGTGTGTGTGTGTGTGTGTGTGTGTGTGTGTGTGTGTGTGTGTGTGTGTGTGTGTGTGTGCGTGCGCGCGCGCGCGCGCGTGTGTGTGTTGTGTGTGTGTGTGTGTGTGTGTGTGTCTAAAATCACTCTTGTGAACAGACATTAAATAAAGATTCCATTCCATGGACTATAAACTGGGTCTTAAAAGGGGAAAGCTTGGACACATTTCTCAGATCAAAGGGAAGATTATTCCACAGAAAAAAAAAAAGACCCAAAATAGGCAACAGTCGGAAAACAGAGTCTGTATCGAAGACTTTTGAAACAGCCAAGTATCAGAACAAGAGCGAAGAATACACGGAGGAGAACAGGCGTGATGACAAAAGAAGAAATAAAATATAATACAAAAAGTTACAGAATGTCAGAACACCTCAGCCATTATTCAAATGTCATTAAAAGCGAAATCAATATTCACGTATCTGTGCGCAAGATCAGGGGGTCTGGTTTGCCCCAGGTGAGGAAAGATACAATTACCTGTGCTCGGTAAGAGATTTAATCAAGCATATTGTGTGTGTGGGGGGGGGGGAGGGGGAGTATGTGTGTGTCTGTGTGTGTGTGTGTGTGTGTGTGTGGTGGGTGTTGTGTTGTGTTTGTGTATGTATGTGTGTAGGGTTTGTGTGTGTGTGTGGGGGGGGGGGGGGTGTAGGTGTGTGTGAAGTGTGTGTGGTGTGTGTGTGTGTGTGTGTGTGTGTGTGTGTGTGTGTGTGTGTGTGTGTGTGTGTGTGTGTGTGTGTGTAGGATTTGTGTGTGTGTGTTGTGTTGTGTGTGTGTGTAGGGTCTGTGTGTGTGTGTGTGTGGGGGGGGGGGTGTAGGTGTGTGTGAAGTGTGTGTTGTTGTTGCTGTCGTTGTTCTTGTGTGGTGGTGTGTGTGTGTGTGGTGTGTGTGTGTGTGTGTGTGTGTGTGTGTGTGTGTGTGTGTGTGTGTGTGTGTGTGTGTGTGTGTGTGTGTGTGGTGTGTGTGTGTGTGTGTGTGTGTGTGGTGTATTTGTGTGTAGGTGTTTAGGTCTATGTGTGTGTAGATGTCTATTTGATTAATTGTAAGTGTGTGTGTTGTGTGTGTGTGTGTGTGTGTGTGTGTGTGGTGTGTGTGTGTGTGTGTGTGTGTGTGTGTGTGTGTGTGTATGTCTGTGTCTGTGTATGTCTGTGTGGTGTACGTGTGTGTGCGCGTGTGCATATGTACGTATGTGATTAAAAGTAGTATTACATGTATGTATGTGTGTATGCATGTGTATGCGTGGGTTCGTGCACGCGCGTGTGAATGCAAGAGTTCGATAACATTATTATAGTACCGACAATACTTTACGTAGTTAACATTCACACGTAACACTGTGTCTGGAATAAAGTGACACTGGTATTGATTCTACAAAAATCAACGCTGAAACGAAAACGAAACAATAGGCAACAATACAAAGCCACCAAAACATCCAAGAAGTTGTGTTGGCATTGCTTCATCGTGTTGCAACAAAAAATCAATCAATAAATAAATAAAAAGGAAAAAAAAAAGAAATCTAAAAGATAAAAAAATATATATAAAAAATACAGGAATTATCACAGGTCTCAGAGGTCAGATTCCCTCTCAAAGCGTTCTAAATGTTAAATATGTCTGAGTGCTTTCGCGAAAATGTACGTTTAAAAATAAAATATAATGTACTTTTAAAACAAAAAGATATCACGGTTAGTATATCATGGGTATGCTCTCGGTTCACTAGGAAGACTTTGGTACCACACAGTCGAATTTTATCCCCTCTACGGATGCGTCATTGAGGGTCTTCATCATCACCATCATGTGCCTCGCCGTATGGAGTTGACGATCATGGCCCTCCTTACGGATATATTATCTTTTGTCTCTGCAAGTACGTCTCCCACCCTTTCTGTCTTCATCCACTGTGCAAATCGGTCCAATATTTTCTACGTGGCTCTACCTGGTGTTTTTTTTTCCCTTCAGCTTTCCCGTTGTGACTAGGTGATCTCTTTTCTCTTGCCTTATAAAATGTCCTATAAATGTTGCTTGTTTGTTTTTTCTCCTAATCTTTTTCAGTAATGTTTTGTTTCGTTATCAATGTTCTCTTGCCTTATAAAATGTATATAAACGTTTTTGTTGTTTTTTTTCCTAATCTTCTTCAGTAATATTCTGTTTCGTTATTGCGCTGAGGATGTTACTTAAAATCTGTTGACTAACACCGCAGGTGTCGAAATCTCATAGGCCTGGTTAACGCCAGGCTATATTACGATAGTTATCGTAGAGTTGCAGCCTTATCAAACAGTTTCAGTCCTAGATGGGAACTCCTCCATAGCATCATGGTTATCATCCTCGTCGCTATCATCATCATAGCACTGTGACAGAATAGGTTAGGTCTTGGCAAAAGTATCCTACAAGTCACATTACGTAGCCATCAAACGGATAATGGTCGCAAGGTATGGGATTTTCGGCCCTTCATTGTCTTCTTCTTTTGTTGAGTTTAAAGTCTTACCACTCTCAGAGTATACGAGGGCTAGCTATAAGAATGGTGCTCAATGAAGCCCTGAAACATTTTAGTTGCATTGTGAGATACCGAAGCTATCGTCAGATTCTCTCCGTATGATCTCTCTTCACTGATGGCGGGGTTTCCACCTTAAATAATAAAAAAAAAAAAAAAAAAAGAAACAAAGAAAGACGAAGAAGAAAGAAAGAAAGAAAAAAAAAAGAGGCAGAAGTCCTAAAACTGCAGGCTCAAACAAAACTAATTGAACAAAAATGTGTTGATAGAAATATAAGATATAATATAAGATATAAAACTCTATCTAAGTGGATTCCGAGTCTTTCCCCAAATTCATAAAGCTTACGTGCAAGCTTGTAGCTTATGATATGATCAGTGATCAGTGTGAATCTTCTCCATTACATGGCATCAGTTTCGTCAGTGCCTATGGGATTTTTTTTTTTTTTTTTTTTTTTTTTTTTTTTGAGCGCAGAAATATTATCTTGAGAAACTGAAACTGAAATAGAAACTGCAGCTGCCTTTTGACGAGCCATAGTACCATACAATATGACGGTAAATGTCTGCACGGTCACCTACTTCAGGTAAGATTGGGTCTTGTTTATTGCACTGACTTGCTTCGGGGGCTGTCCATGAAACGCGGCAGGAATTGGAGAAAAAATAAAAATAATAATGGTCGCTCTCATTTCCAGAAGAAGAAGAAAAAACGAAAGAAAGAAAGAAAGAAAGAAGAAAAAGAAGAAAGAGAAGAAGAAGAAGAGAAGAAGAAGAAGAAGAAGAAGAAAGAAGAAGAAGAAGAAGAAGAAGAAGAAGAGAGAAGAAGAAGAAGAAGAAGAAGAGAGAAGAAAGAAGAAGAAGAAGAAGAAGAAGAAGAGAAAGAAGAAGAGAAGAAGAAGAAGAAGAAGAAGAAGAAGAAGAAGAAGAAGAGAGAAGAAGAAGAAGAAGAAGAAAAGAAG
>JAPXFY010000023.1:33691680-33699180 GCA_030674185.1 Monoplex corrugatus | reverse complement strand
TTAGGCGCTCTAAATGCCCTTAATAATAATAATAATCTGCCTCATCATCATCATGGCGTTGGCGAGCATGGACTTCCATCATCATCATTATCAGGTGCCTGCCGCATAGCGTTGGCGACATGGACTTCCAACCATCTCTATCTCTCGTTGCCCCTAGCATCTCCCCCACCCTCCTCATCCCCAGCCACTCTGCAAGTCCGTACAGCATTTTCTCCATGGGTCTACTTGGTGCTCTCTTTCGCTCCTGCTTTCCCGTTGTGACCAGGTGCTCCAATTCCCCCTTCCTCATAAAATGGCCTATAAATGTTGCCTGTCTTTTCCTAATCTTCCTTATGTGTGATTACTTGTGTCTGTCTCCATCAAGACTGTCTCGTTTGTTTTCTTTGCTGTCCATGGAACTCTCAACATTCTTCTTAGAAACCACATCTCGGCTGCCTCAATCTTGTTCTGGCTTTGTTTGTTGACTTGTCCACGCCTCGCATCCGTACAACAGTATCGGTTCTATATAACATTCAAGAATTCTCTTCCTGATGTAAATTGATAGGCCTCAAGCATCTTTTCCACTTTGCCTGGTGTTTCATATTCATATTCATTTCTTTTGTCACAGAGGATTTACCATGTGAATCTCAGGCTGCTCTCCCCTTTAAGAACTCATCGCCACAGTGCACCGCCATCTTATTTTTTTTTTACCATGGCTTTAGAAAGGTAAGAAGGCTAATTGGCCTTCAAGAGCAAGGACCTAGGAAATCAATTTATCTACTTCGATGTTTTTATACAAGGGCAGCCCGGACGAAAGCCCTGCTCTTCACGATTTTCAGCTGTCGTGGGATATTTAGCGTGCGCACGCCAGAAGGGACACAGGTCCAACTCGTTTCTCGTCCCCTTCCTTAGGACTAGATGTTCAGTTCAATTTTCCGGTCAAACTGAGGACAGAAAAGTGGAGGCCTAAACGGGAGGCGAACCCTGGCAGCTCGAGTTTAGTTATTGACAAGCGAACGTCTGAACCATTCTGCCACTCTTCTCCTTTCATAAGTCCTACTCCCTCCATCCACCCTCCATTCGTTTCAAGACCTTGCCAGGGAATAAGGTTTCGTGCAGGCTCAAGGAGTCTGGCGAGGTAATGAACGGCAAATTGGGTGTAGCGAATTGTCTGAGTACGCTGAGATTGCGTGGAGAGCATATGGAATTGTCTGAATGCGATGAATCCCTGTTGAATAAAGTCGAATTCTAAACTCCATCTGTGTCATTGGAACAAGAACGGAATGAACGCAGAGTTGGTACGCGTAGTCTACCGGGAATACCAAAGAGACTGGCGAGAGTGTACATTTGTGACCTCCCACCACTAAATCAGTCTTAATTAACTCGCAGTCAGTCGAACAGCACCAGGAGCTGAGAAGGTGACTGAGGGTCTATCAGGGATGTTTTGACTTTTTCTCAAAATTGATTTCTGTGGACTATAATCTATCCCCCAAAGAAATGTTTGTCTTAAAAAGATATTATTAATCAATTTAAAATGGTGTTTTAATGCACTGATCGCAGGAGAAAGAACGCAATTTCCTTCCACAAGTACCTATTTTTGTCTCTTATTATGAATCGTAACCTGTACAGACCCCCACATGTAATATACTGACGGAAAGCTCTTTGGTGCACCTTTCAGATAATGACAGCGAAAATTAGAAACAAATTGGGTCAAAGCCACCAAATAAAGACATTTAAGGAAAATGTGTAGGAGAGTACATACAAACTTTAGAGGCCGTTTTTTTTCAAAATGGCCGTCATACAACTTAATGACTTTACACATCCATAACTTCCACATTTTTTTGAGTACAAGTTTTATTTAAGTACCAAACTAATCAGCAGAATGTACTTTCCAGTGATATGTATATCTCAAAATACCCAGAATGCTAGTTAAGACTGATTTCGTGCTGGCAGGTCACATTTCATATTACTTATAGCCCAGCCGACTGCTAGAGCCATATCAGGGCTGATGGCGAGAGAGCGTAATGATTCTGAACTGGCAGAGAGCATGAGGCCAAAGCAAACCAAGTCAACTAATCAATCAATCTAACAACTGAATCAACACCAGTCGCCATGGTGTAGTGATTAGCGCAACAGACTACCGACTGGAAGGTTGTGGGTTCGAATCCCATCAGTCCCTTCAAAAATCATTGTGGGATTTTTCGGCTCTAACCGGCTCCTACCCAGAGCTGGGCGTGCTATGGGCTCATTGGGAAGACTGTGACCACACAGTCGAGTCTCATCCACTTCACGGATGCGTAATTGAGGGTGTTGCTCAAATCTTCTGACCAGCACCGAAGGTGTCTGATTGTCTCGAGCCTGGTTGACGCCAGGATATCTTATGATAGTAGGCGTAGAGTACAGCCCTGTCCCGCAGTCTCAATCCTAGATGGAACTCCATAGCGTCATGATCATCACTCTCATCGGCATCATCATCATCGCATTGTAAAAACTGTTCCAGCTTTTGTGGCATTAAGGTGGCGTAGAAAATGAGACTTTAAAAAAAGATGAGTACGAAGGTAATCTCCCTGTGTGCAATGACTACAAAAAGAAAAAAAAAAGAGATCAACTTGAACTTAAAACTTGGAACATCAAAATGATTAGAAGAGGGAGAAATGGTTAGTAATGGAAACAGTGAGATTTTGTGTTCAATCTTGGTTCAACACACAGCAATATCACAAATATAGCATTTACAATTAAAACAAAACAAAAACAAAACAAAAAATCGACAGGCACAGTTGTCAAGTGGGTAAACGTCACACTTACAATCACAAGGTCCTAGGTTCAATCCGCCAGACACATCTGCCTAGTGAGTAAAAGGGTTATCATCATCGTCGTGTGAACTGCAGCATGGGGTTGGCGATCATGGCCCTCCATACGAATTTATCCCTTGTCGCTGCAAGTACATCACCCACCCTCTCTGTCCTCAGCCACTCTGCAAGTCTGTCCAATATTTTATCCCTGGGTCTACCTGGTGTTCTCTTTCCTCCAGCTTTCCTGTTGTGACCAGGTGCTTTAATTTCTCTTGCCTCATAAAATGTCCCATAAATGTTGCTTGTCTTTTCCTAATATTCTTTATTAATGATCGTCTTGTGTCTGCCTCCATCAAGACTGTCTCGTTTGTTTTCTTTGCTGTCCATGTAACTCTAAACATTCTTCTTAGAAACCACATTTCAGTTGCCTCGATTTTGCTCTGACTTTGCGTGTTGACTGTCCACGCCTCACAACCGCACAACAGTATCGGTTCCATATAACACCCAAGAACTCTCTTCCTGATGTTAATTGGCAGGATTTTGTCGGTAAGAATGCTTTTCATCTTCCTGAATGCTGCTTTAGCTTGGCCGATTCTGCTGGCTATTTCTGATGTGCATCTACCGTCTGGTGAGATGACCGTTCCCAGATATTTCAACTTATCAACCTGTCTCAAGGTTGTGCCATTTGCTGTTATTTTGAATGAAGGGATTTTTTTTTCTATTTTACTGATGACCATAATAATAATAATAGTGAACATTTATGGCGCTTAATCTAAAAAAAGCCCTAAGCGCTTACAGTAAACACACACACACACGCACACACAACACACGCACACGCACACACACACACACACACACACACACACACACACACACACACACACACACACACACACCCGCACACACACACACACACACACACACACACACCCGCACACAGACACACACACACACACACACACCCGCACACACACACACACGCGCGCGGGCACATATTTCAAGGTGGCAGCTGAAGTAAGAGTACAGAACTACAGGCTAGGATTTAAAAAGAGTGGTTTTTAGACTGGACTTAAACGAAGAAAGGGTACAGGTAGAGCGGAGAAGAAAGGGAAGTTTGTTCCAAATAGAGGGGGCCTGATAAGAAAAAGCACGTTCACCAAGAGTTTTGTTGCGGAAGCGTGGGATTCTAAATAGGTGGGCATCAGTAGAAGAGCGTAGCTCTCTGGAGGGAATGTAAACAGTCAGGAGATCAGAAAGATAGGGGGGAGCTAGACCAGCCAGAGACTTATGGCATAGGAGGGAAAGTTTATAGTCAATACGCTTTCGAACAGGAAGCCAGTGTAGAGTTCGAAGCAGAGGGGAAACATGAGTTGACCTTGGGCATTTCCGTACAAGGCGAGCAGCGTTATTTTGAACTTTTTGCAATTTGGATAAGAGTGTTTGGGGGCAGCCAGCAAGAAGCGAGTTACAGTAGTCGAGTCTGGAAAGAATGAGTGCAGAAATGAGAGTTATAGTGCTTTCTTCAGATAGAAGATGACGCACAGAACTGATCCGTCGAAGTTCTAAGTAACAAGCACGACAGACAGCTTCAGTCTTCTTGCTATTTAGCTCCAGTAAAAGGTAGACATTTTTTTCCCAGATTTTCCAAATCAACAAGTGTACAATCTTGTCATTGTGTCGTGAACGCTTGCAGACAATCAAATACGCGCTTTAGAGATCCTGTAAGTCGTATATTCGAATGCGCCTGACTATGGCAACACACAGCGCGCACGCATGCCTACCAAAAAGACGTAGGCTGTGGAATAACATTTATAGAAATTAGGTCAGCTCGCCAAATAGCTCGAGTTATCTGTGCACCACTACTAAAAAAAATTATTAAAAAAAAAAAAAAGTTGGATTTGTGCGTATTATTTGTGCAAGGAATCTGAATCAATATGGAGAACAGCGCGATCGAATCGAAAAACGGTTTTTATGAGGTAAATATGGTACGGTTGAAATATTCTGCTGTGTGTCTAGTTTTATTTTACCTACTGAAGTCACATCGAGAAGGAAAGATTCGCTCTGACACGCGCGCGTGCGAGGGCGCGCGCACATACACACACACACATACACGCACACACACACACACACACACACACACACACACACACACACACACACACACAAACAAACAGACACAAGCGCACACACACATACACACACTTACACTTACACACATACACAACACAACAGAGAGAGAGAGAGAGAGTGTGTGTGTGTGTGTGTGAGAGAGAGAGAGAGAGACAGACAATCAGACAGACAGACAGACAGACACAGAGACAGACAGACAGACAGACACAGAGGGTCAAAGACAGAGACAAAGATAGAGAGATACATGTACACTCACACACAACACATACACACACACAACAAACACAAACACAAACACACAAACACACACACACACACACACACACACACACACACACACATACCACCCTATCCCCACCCCCACCCTCCACCCCCACACTCACGTAAAACAAATAGCAAATTGCCAAGCGATACAAATAGACCGCGATATACAAATGAAACAATTCAAAAAAAGAAAAAAAAAGGGGGAATAAACAGTCATGTTCTGGCACTGTGTCACATTTACTGGCAAATCTTTTGTTTGATGCCAGTTTTGTTGTCACCATAGTTGTTTGGTCTGTATCATCATCATCATCAGGTGCCCTGCCGCATGGCGTTGGCAATCATGGACTTCCAACCATCTCTATCTCTCGTTGCCCCCAGTATCTCCCCCACCCTCCTCGTCCCCAGCCACTCTGCAAGTCCGTCCAGCATTTACTTCCTGGGGTCTACCTGGTGCTCTCTTTCCCTCCAGCTTTCCCGTTGTGACCAGGTGCTCCAAATCCCCCTTCCTCATAAAATGGCCTATAAATGTTGCCTGTCTTTTCCTAATCTTCCTTATGAATGATCTACTTGTGTCTGCCTCCATCAAGACTGTCTCGTTTGTTTTCTTTGTTGTCCATGGAACTCTCAACATTCTTCTTAGAAACCACATCTCGGCTGCCTCAATCTTGTTCTGGCTTTGCTTGCTGACTGTCCACGCCTCACACCCGTACAACAGTATTGGTTCTATATAACATTCAAGAACAATGGTAACAATTCAAAAAAGAAAAAAAAAAGGGGGGAATAAACAGTCATGTGCTGGTACTGTGTCACATTTATTGGCAAGTGTTTGTTTGATGCCAATTTTGTTGTCACCATAGTTGTTTGGTCTGTATACCAAATTAAAATAAAAATAGTTCCCAAACTAGACGTATATCTGGGTTTAGTGCACTACATGTAAATACGTGCGTTTTAGTTATGATACAAGAAGTTTATCAAAACAGTTAAATGTGCACTTCAATTTTCAGCAAGGCCATTTGTGAGGGTCAACAATCAAAATTCAAGAAATAAAATAAAATGAAAAAAAAATGAAATAAAGTGAAATAAAATAAAATAAGACAGGACAAAATAGAATAGAATAGAATAAAATAAAATAAAATAAAATATAAACAAATGAAATAAAAATTGTAAAAAAATTAAATAAAATTTAAAAAAATCAAATGAAATAAGACAAAATAAAATGACATGAAATAAAGTCAAATGAAATAAAATGAAACAAAATAAAAAATATGAAATAAAAAGAAATAAAAAAAAAATTTTTAGAAAATGAAATAAAATAAAATAAAACAAATGAAGTAAGATAAGATAAAATGACATAGAATGAAATAAATAAGATAAAATAAAATGAAGCGAAATTAAATAAAATAAAGAATAAAATAACATTAGATAGGATGAAATAGAATAAAAGATCAATCATGATCAACCATTGGAGCAATATTGAACAACGCAATTGATCCAGCTGACTTTGTAGGACTGATCTCCATTCAGTTTGGGTTTTTCTAACAGCGATATCATACAACGATAAAATTGTCAAATGAAAATATAAATGAACGAACGAATAAATGAATAAGAAATAGATAAACAGATACATAAATCAATAGATAAAGACTAATTAATACAAACATATGTAAATACACACATAAACACATAAATACGTAAATAGATAAATGAACGACCATGTATGTGTAAATATGTATGTACATGTACACATATGAATGAATGATTGAATGAATGAATGAATGAATGAATGAATGAATGAATGAATGAATGAATGAATGCATGCATGAATGAATGAATGAATGAATGAATGAATGAATGAATGAATGAATGAATGAATGAGAGAGAAAGGATGCATTCAGCGCTGACGTAAACCTGCCATTGCCTTTTTTTAAAAATAAAACATAAAACGACAATGCTTTTGAACATAAATCAATTGTCAAATATCAATACAGAATATGGCCTTTTAAGCAATCATGTGAATTTCTTTGCTCCCACCAGCCCGTCCATCCTATTCCCCCCAAACCTTGATTTCTTGGTTAGCTGGACACGAAATAATACGAATAAACAAACTAACTGATAATGATAATAAAAAAACAAAGAACAAACAAAGAAAGAAGTGCAGAAAAAGTATTTCCATGACAAGCAGGCAAGAGCAGATAGATACACGCACACAAACATACACACAAACATACACATACATATACACATACACATACATATACATATACATATACATATACACATACACATACATATACACATACACATACATATACACATACACATACATATACACATA
>JAPXFY010000023.1:33664180-33666680 GCA_030674185.1 Monoplex corrugatus | reverse complement strand
TCCTTCCTTTAGAATAATCTCTGCCCACACACATCCTTTAAAAATCATCTCTCCCATCTCTTTCCTTTAAAATCATCTCTTATTCTCCCCCTTTATTTTTAAAGCATGTCTTCCAGCCTGTCCCTTTAAAAATCATCTCTCCCTTCCCCTTTCCTTTGAAATCAGTTCCTCTTCTGCTTTTCTTTAAAACTATGTCTTCATCTCCCTTCCTTTAGAAACCATCCCTCCTCCCCACCCCGTTTCTTTAAGTCATTTCCTCCACATTCTTCCTTTAATTTAGAATGATCTCTACCATCATCATCATCATCATCAGGTGCCCTGCCGCATGGCGTTGGCGAACATGGACTTCCATCTGTCTCTATCTCTCGTTGCCCCTAACATCTCCCCCACCCTCCTCGTCCCCAGCCACTCTGCAAGCCCGTCCAGCATTTTCTCCCTGGGTCTACCCGGTGCTCTCTTTCCCTCCAGCTTTCCCGTTGTGACCAGATGCTCCAAATCCCCCTTCCTCATAAAATGGCCTATAAATGTTGTCTGTCTTTTCCTAATCTTCCTTATGAGTGATCTACTTGTGTCTGCCTCCATCAAGACTGTCTCGTTTGTTTTCTTTGCTGTCCATGGAACTCGCAACATTCTTCTTAGAAACCACATCTCGGCTGCCTCAATCTTGTTCTGGCTTTGCTTGTTGACTGTCCACGCCTCGCATCTCTACCATACACATCCTTAAAAATTGTCTATTCCACTTCCTTTGTTTAAAACCATCTCTCCCACTCCCTTCCCTCAACATCCCCCTCCCCCCCCCCCCCCACCCTACACACACACTTTTAATATCATGTGTCCTGTCTTCATCCTTTAAAATCATCTCCCTCTCACCCCCTTCCTGTAAAATCATCTCCCTCTCACCCCCTTCCTGTAAAATCATCTCCCTCTCACCCCCTTCCTGTAAAATCATCTCCCTCTCACCCCCTTCCTATAAAATCATCTCCCTCTCACCCCCTTCCTGTAAAATCATCTCCCTCTCACCCCCTTCCTGTAAAATCATCTCCCTCTCACCCCTTCCTGTAAAATCATCTCCCTCTCACCCCCTTCCTGTAAAATCATCTCCCTCTCACCCCCTTCCTGTAAAATCATCTCCCTCTCACCCCCTTCCTGTAAAATCATCTCCCTCTCACCCCCTTCCTGTAAAATCATCTCCCTCTCACCCCCTTCCTGTAAAATCACCTCCCTTTCACCCCCTTCCTGTAAGATCACCTCCCTCTCACCCCCTTCCTGTAAGATCACCTCCCTCTCACCCCCTTCCTGTAAATCACCTCCCTTTCACCCCCTTCCTGTAAGATCACCTCCCTCTCACCCCCTTCCTGTAAGATCACCTCCCTCTCACCCCCTTCCTGTAAAATCACCTCCCATCACCCCCTTCCTGTAAAACCATATGCCCATCACCCCCTTCCTGTAAAATCATCTCATCATCACCCCTTCCTGTAAAATCATCTCCCTCTCACCCCCTTCCTGTAAAATCATCTCCTCTCACCCCCTTCCTGTAAAATCATCTCCCTCTCACCCCTTCCTGTAAAATCACCTCCCTCTCACCCCCTGCCTGTAAAATCATCTCCCTCTCACCCCCTTCCTGTAAAATCATCTCCCTTTCACCCCCTTCCTGTAAAATCATCTCCCTCTCACCCCCTTCCTGTAAAATCACCTCTCTCTCACCCCCTTCCTGTAAAATCATCTCCCTCTCACCCCCTTCCTGTAAAATCATCTCTCTCACCCCTTCCTGTAAAATCACCTCTCTCTCCCCCTTCCTGTAAAATCATCTCCTGATGCCCTTCCTTTAAAATCATCTCTTCCTCTTCCTTCATTTAAAATTACCATCCTTACCCTTTTCCTTTAATACCATCACCCTCAACCCCTTTCTTTTGAAATTCGTCTCCCCAGCCTATTCCTTGAAAATCGTGTCCCCCACCTTCGTCCTTCATCTCTTCAACCCCCTTCAATAAATATCTGACCTCCCACTAACGAAATCAGTCTTAACTCGCAGTCAGTCGAACAGCACTAGGAGCTGAAAAGGTGACTGAGGGTCTATCTGGGGTGTTTTGACTTTTTCTCAAAATTGATATCTGTAGACTACAATCTATCCCCCACAGAATTTTTTTTTCTTGAAAAAATATTATTAATCAATCTAAAATGATATTTTAATGCACTGATCGCAACAGAAAGAACGCAATTTCCAACCAAAAGTACCGATTTTTGTCTCTTATTATGAACCGTAACCTGTACAGTACCCGCACATGTAATATTCTACAGAAAGCTCTTTGGTGCACCTTTCAGATAATGACAGCGAAAAATAGATACAAACTGGGTCAAAGCCACCAAATAAAGAAATTTAAGGAAAATATGTAGGAGAGCACACAAAAACTTTAAAGGCCGTTTTCTCAAAATGGCCGCCCATGTAACTGAATGACTTTAAACATATATAACTTCTACATTTCTTTTAGTACAAGCTTTA
>JAPXFY010000023.1:33656680-33659180 GCA_030674185.1 Monoplex corrugatus | reverse complement strand
GATGAAACCCGAATGCGTGGTCCCAGTCTTCCCAATGAACCCAAAGCGCACTCAACTTTTAGTAAATGCCAGTTGTGGTTGAAAACTGCCGAAGTGATTTTTGACAGAAGTGTTGAGGAGTGTTCTGAGCTTACAGTTATTATGCTTTGGATCTGCTTCTATGCTAGCTGAATGGGTAGCGCAGACTATGTTAGATTTGAGAAAGTTTCACAACATGGGAGATAATTCCTACGTGACTCTCAAGAGTTATGTCCTTTGGTTGATTTTTTGACAGAACTTTGGAATTCGAACCCAGGACATTCTAGTTTGGTAGTCTGTTGCGATAATTACTGAACCATGGCAACTAGTTGTCTTCTGGTTGGCGATGATTGGCAGAGGTGGTAGAAGCGCCAGAAAGCCTGATATGGTGTTGGCTGAAACATAACCTCTGTCTTCTTGCTGCGGCTAATTGTCAGGCGGATGTGTTTGCATGCCAGAGCAAATTGGTTAACGATTCATGATCGTTATCATCATCATCGTCGTCTTATCGTCATCGTCGTTATCGTCATCGTCGTCGTCATCGTCGTCGTCGTCGTCATCATCATCATCATCAGTATCACAATCATCATTATTATCGTCGTCGTCGTCATCATCATCAGCATCAGCAGCAGCAGCATTATGTTCACTTGCCTGGTTAGTTGGTTGGCTGGTTGGGTAGTTAGTTATTGATCAATTGAGTGAGTGACTGACTGACTGACTGAATGAGTAAGTGAGTGAGTGAGTGAGTGAATGAATGAATGAGTGAGTGAGTGAGCGGGTGGAGTGATTGATTGATTGAGTGAGTGAGTGAGTGATCGATTGATTGATTGATTGATGGAGTGTAGTAATTATCTTATGTCTGACCATATTTGTATTGTCTGTCATCTTAGTGTTCTAAAACAAAAATCAACACCCCAATTCAAATATATTCGTGCCATTCGCCAGATAGATCAGGCAGCATTTTCTCAAGATTTAAAAAGTGTCATTACTCATGATGTTTCTCTTTCTGATCTCAGTCTCGGTTTGCGAACAGTTTTGGATAAGCACGCGCCCTTACGTCAGCACAGGGTGCAGCAACGTCGCTCTGCCCCGTGGTACAGCTCCGTGGCACATGATCTTTTGCAACTTAAGCGTGAGCGCCGTAAAGCTGAGCGTCGCTGGGCATCGTCTCGCCTGACGGTACATAAGCAGATTTATGAAACCGCAAAACAGAAAATTGTCGATCTCGTCCATGATGCTAAAACTAAATTCTATTCTTCTAAAGTTGTTTCAGCAGTATCATGCAAAGATCTTTTTAGAACTGTCACAGGCATGCTGGGAAAGGTTTCCGATGTTACTCTGCCGTCCACACATGAATTATCTCAGTTACCAAAATTGTTTTCCGACTTTTTTACCCAGAAAATTCTGACCATCCGTGATGGGTTTCTGTCATCCTCTGACACAACTGACCAGTCCGTTATTTATAAAGGTACACCACTCTGTCAGTTTACTCCTGTTTCTGAATCATTTGTACGGAAGCTGATTACTGAGTCCCCAAAGTCTCTTGTATTCTCGACCCCATCCCCACCCCTCTTCTCTATGACCACCTCGACACCCTTCTCCCCACTATCACTCGCATTCTTAATGAATCACTATCTTCAGCTTCTGTTCCCTCTGATTTTAAGACTGCTCTTGTTAAGCCTCTCCTGAAAAAGTCTTCCCTTGACCCCAACGTGTTGAAAAATTACCGCCCCATTTCCAACCTCCCCTTTCTGTCCAAAATTCTCGAGAAAATTGTCCTCCACCAGCTTTCAGCTCATTTGACTGCCAACAACCTTCTATCTCCCCATCAGTCAGCATATCGTCCAGAGCACAGCACAGAGACTGCCATCCTTCGTATCCTTAATGATATTCTCAATTCGTTAGATAAAAATAAAATTTCTGTCCTCCTCTTGTTAGATCTTTCAGCTGCTTTCGACACCATAGACCATGAAATTCTTCTCTCCCGTTTGGAACATACATTTGGTATTAGAGACTTAGCTCTTAGTTGGTTTCACTCTTATCTTTCAGACAGGAAACAGTTTGTGCTAGTGGATGGTCACCGTTCAAATGAAACCTCCCTCGATTTTGGTGTGCCTCAGGGCTCCGTGCTCGGTCCTGTTTTATTCATTCTGTATACTACCCCTCTTTCTGATGTCATCCGCAGCCATTCCATTTCGCATGAAATGTTTGCGGATGACACTCAGCTTCTTCATTCAGCTTCTGTTGATGACTATCCTGATGCAATTTCTTCTCTCCAAAACTGTACCTCTGACATTGATCTCTGGATGTCATCAAATGGGCTGAAACTTAACTGTGACAAGACGGAGGCTATACGTTTCTCACATCATGATATCAACACACTTTCTTCTTCTCTCCCTATAGGTTCTAGTTCCATTGAATTTTCTGACTGTGTCCGGGATTTAGGAGTTCTTTTAGATCATGATCTTTCTATGCAAAAACA
>JAPXFY010000023.1:33639180-33646680 GCA_030674185.1 Monoplex corrugatus | reverse complement strand
TTGTTACCTACTGATGTCTGTTGTTACCTACTGATGACAACCTGTTGTTACCTACTGATGACTGTTGTTATCTACTGATGACTGTTGTTACCTACTGATGACTGTTGTTACCTACTGATGACTGTTGTTACCTACTGATGACTGTTGTTACCTACTGATGACTGTTGTTACCTACTGATGACTGTTGTTACCTACTGATGACTGTTGTTACCTACTGATGACTGTTGTTACCTACTGATGACTGTTGTTACCTACTGATGACTATTTTTATCTACTGATGACTGTTGTTACCTACTGATGACTATTTTTATCTACTGTTGACCACCTGTTGCTGGTTGGTTGTTGGTTGGTTGGTTGGTTTGTGTTTCTTTGTTGTTTGTCTGGTTTGTTTGTTTCTCGGATGAGGCAGTGGGCATGATACCATGTCTAGCATAAATATAACGCAATAAAACAAAAAAAATGCAATAACAACAACAGCAACAATAACAACAACACCTTAACAAAAGAGATGTTCTTTGTAACATTCTGTAGAAAGAGCCAGTTTCAAAAGTAACTTACCATCTTTACTTAGACTCAGTTACTCCCGCTTCGCGAAACACATAAATAATAATAATAATAATAATTACAATATTTATATAGCGCAAAATCTGGATAAAATCAAATCTAAGCGCTGAAGCAGACACACACGCAAGCACGCACGCACGCACGCACGCACACACACGCACGCACGCACACACACACACACACACACACACACACACACACACACACGCATGGCTATAAATGGGGAGAAAGAATAAAAGCAATAAAAGCAAGAATAAAAGCAATGGAAAATTATAGAGAGCATAGCATATACAATTATATATTATAACCATGTGATTCCCTCCGAGCGGAGACAGGCTGCAGAGGGTGGGGGAGGGGGGGTTGAGTGAGGTTAGGATTTTATGCGGAGGAGAAAAGGTGAGTTTTGAGAGCGGACTTGAAGGAGACAAAAGTAGGTTGCTGACGGACTGAGAGAGGAAGTTTGTTCCAGGAGAATGGACCAGAAACAGAGAAGGCTCGTGGACCATAGGTATTGAGCTTAGTGCGTGGAAAGCGAAAAGTCAGAGGATCGGAGGCAGAGCGGAGGGTACGTGAGGGAAGATAGATCTCAAGTAGGCTTGACAGGTAATCGGGGGCTGCGTTATTGAGGCTTTTGTAGCACATGGTGTCTAGTTTGTACTGTATGCGCTTTGATACAGGGAGCCAGTGAAGTTGTGCCAGGAGAGGAGATATGTGGTCAGCTTTTTTTCTTTTTGAGTACAAGGCGTATAGCATTGTTTTGAATGCGCTGTAGGATGTGAATGGTGGAGGCAGGAAGACCAGACAGGAGTGAATTGCAATAGTCAATGCGAGACATTATGAAGGAGAGAACGAGTTTTGCAGTTGTTTCGACAGAGATATACTTCCTGATCAGCCTTATACGATGGAGATGATAGTAGCAAGATCTGGCAGTTTGAGAAACAAAGTTGTTCATGGAGAGGGTAGAGTCAATGCAGACACCAAGGTTTTTAGCTGAATCAGAAATTGGGACTGATGTGTTACATAATGGGAGAGAACGAGGAGGCAGCTGAGAAAGTTTCTGACGGGTGCCAATGAGGATAGCTTCTGTCTTGTCGTCATTAAGCTGAAGTTTGTTGAACGTCATCCAGTTCTTAATGTCCGATAACACTCAGTGGTGCGAGTCAACAGGCGCTGTATATTATCAGGTGAGTCATGTCTTGAAGTTGGGTGTCATCAGCATAGAAGTGGTGTTTTATAGAGTGGGAGTTGATGATGGTGGACAGGGGGGAGGTGTAAAGAGTGAAAAGAACAGGGCCAAGGACAGATCCTTGTGGAACACCACAGGTCAGGTATGCAGGTTGAGAGTAAGTGCCATTGATGAGAACAGTTTGTTTTCTGTTTGATAAATACGAAGTGAAAAAGGAGAGAGCAATGTCAGAGATGCCAAAAGTATGATGAAGTCTAGAAAGGAGAATACCATGGTCAATGGTATCGAAGGCTGCAGACAGATCAAGGAGTGTGAGGAGAGAGACTTTCCAGTATCAGTTGCAAGGAGGAGATTGTTGAGAATGTGTAGTAGGGCAGTTTCAGTGCTATGGCACTGGCGGTAGGCTGACTGGAAAGGATTGAGGAGATTGTTGGCAGACAGGTGAGAGTTCAGCTGGTGAGGACGACTTTTTCAAGAAGTTTTGACAAGAAAGAGAGATTAGAGATAGGCCGGTAATTTTTCAGTTCATTTGGGTCTAAATTGTGTTTCTTGAGGAGAGGGTGAACAATAGCAGACTTGAAAGAATCTGGGACAGTTCCAGTTTGAAGAGAAGTGTTGATGATGTCAGTGATGAATGGGAGGAGAGTTGGGAGACAGTCGGAGTAGAGAGAACCTGGAAGAGGATCCAGTTCGCAGGTTTTGAACGACATGGATCTGATTGTGTTGAAATTTCTTCTTGTGAGACTGGGGTAAAAGTAGTAAGAGGTGTGCCAGAGAAGGAAGGGTCAGGTGGGCATGGTTGACAGGGTGTCCTGTCAAGCCTGTCACGAAGAGTTTGTATTTTGGTGGTGAAATACTTGGAGAATACAGATGGGAGTTCTTCATTTGTATGTTTTGTTGGGAGAGGTAAATCTTTTCGTGTGCCAAGGAGATGATTCATGGTTGTAAAGAGTTCTTTTGAAGAGGAGGCATTCAGGATTTTGGTTTGGAAATAGCTTGTTTTTGCTGATGCAATGAGGGTGGATACTTTTGTTTTAGAGGCTTGGAAAAGTTGCCTGTGTACAGTGAGTTTGGATTTGCGCCAACGGCGCTCTGCTCTGCGGCGGGCACGTTTTGCATAGGCAATCTCATGAGTGAGCCAGGGGGTAGGGGGGAGGTCAGGTAAAAGACGGGTTGTGGCTGGAGCATGAAGTGTCCAGAAGATGGTGGAGAGTAGTATAGAATTCATCGGCAAGGTTATGTGACTTTTCAGAAAGGAGACGGGAGGCATCAGATGAAAATGTGGAGAGGTCGATAGATTTGAGATTGCGTCGAGTCACTGTGCGCATGGTTCGGGAAGGAGGAGAAATGTCGAGAGAACAGAGAATTGCAGAGTGGTCAGATGGAAGGGCTGAAGTTAGACGGGTAGAAAGAACTAAGCAGTTGTCAGTAGCGGAATTGTGGTGATCACGAGAAATGATCCAGTCAAGAATGTGACCTTTTTGATAGGTTGGTTCAGAAATGTGTTGAGTCATATTGTGATTGGACAGAGAGTTGATGATATGTCTTGTGTCATAACGGTGAGTGTTGTCATAGTGGACATTGATGTCACCTAGAATGATAGATTTCCAGGTAAGAGGCAGTAGTGGTCAAGCAATTGGTCAAAGTCAAAGAGAAACGTGGATGTGGTGAGTTTGTTGGCAGAGCTAGGTGGGGGTCGATAGACACAGGAGAAGGTGATGGGGTGAGGGGTGGATTGGAAGGATACTTCAACGTGCTCGAAAAAGGATGGGAGAAAGGCAGAGACTGCGAGAATGATAGGCGGGAATGGAGTGAGTCGTTGTAGAGGATGGCGATACCGCCACTCGGGATAGCGATGGAAAGAAGCAAGCCTGTAACCACTCGGAGTGAGGCTAGCATGTATAGGTTCGTGACCAAGGGGGTTAAGCCATGTCTCTGTGATAAAAGCAATGTCAACATGCTCATCTGCGATAAAATCAGCAATGACTTCGGCTTTGCCATCCTTGCATATTGACACATGAAGCAGTTATGGCGTTCCACTATGACGGTCCTCTGTACAAAGACTCACATTCATAAGTAAACCCCTCATCCTTACTTCGTTGCCCTCTCGTCGCGAAACATGACGCAGTTACGACGCTCCACTGTGCTCGATCCTCAGCCATTCGGCTAGTGTTGTTCCATTTTCTGATAACCAAACCCCTCGGAGGTCCCTTTCCACTGTCTGTCACTGGTTCATCATGGGCCGCTCTGTCTTTCTCTGGCCTGTTGATGTCCATTTGTCCATTCCATGGCTTGACTTGCAGGTCTTGTTGTTGGGAAGCCTCCAGGCATGCCCCTAATCAGCGGAGGTGCCGGTCTGCAAATGCTGATTGACACGGGGAGCTGTTGTGATCTGTCTCTGACATCTTCATGTAAAACAAAATCATGCCATTTGATGCCCAGGATTTTACGTTGACATTTCGTGTCAATGGCGTCCAGTTTCTTTTCTTGGATGGTCTTAAGACTTCAGTTTTGCAGTCGAAGAGCAGTGTTGATATCATTTTGGTGATTGAAGAATCCTAACGTAATTCCAAATAAAAATGTCGTGCTGTTTCATAGCTGGTTCGACTGAATGAATGCTGCTGTTGCCTTTCCAGTCCGACAATTCATATAAGTCATTGGAGTTGTTGATGGAACTGCCGATGTACAAAAAGTTTTCTAATTCTCTCCTCAATCTTCTTCTGGTCAATCAACGCGTTTGCTGGTACCTGTTCTCATCTCAACGTGTTTTTAGTCTTGATACGACTGACGTTAAGTTGAATGTCTTCTGCACAGCTGCTGATGTCAGCCACACATAGTAGAAGATCTTGAATGTTACTTGTCATGGCAGTAATGACAAGCGTCTCCCCCCCAGAATTCCCCGTGGGGATGCCAGGGGCTCTTTCAGCATAAATAGTATCCCCTCCTTCTGGAGGTTCTATGCTAGAAATTTCTCTTTTTCTGTCACTCTCTTTGGTTCTTTTTTCCTACTTTGCTTTATTTCGTTTTTTCCTATCATTTTCTGCCTTGCTGGTCCATTCACCTGTATGTGTTCGATAAAGTCTTGCGTATTTTTTTCCTAGGATTTATGGTTGGGTACATGTATTAAGTGCTTTTCGGTTCTTGGGAGGTGAGATATGCGGAAGCAATTTTAGGTCATTTATACCCGTTTGTATATATGTTTTGGTGTCCTCAGGTATGCTTAAATTTGTATTCAGGTATGTTTTTTTTTTAATCCCCTTTGCGATAAATTGGACGGAGTGGTCGACGCCTAGGGCGTGTTCTTAGATTATGTGCGCGAATGCATTGATATGCGTACTTAATTTTCTTTTCGTTTTTTTCCTGTTGAAGTTTTGTATGCTTTCAAGCGGTTATAGCCCTGATATGGCTCTACGCAGTTGGCTGGGCTTTACACAACAATACCCCCCCCTCCCCCAACAAAAACAAACAAACAAAACAAACGAACAAACAAAAAAACAGTACAGGAAAATACATGACAAGAATATCAAGCAGCGCCGCAATAAGAGTTTCTTTTCCCCGCAAGGGAGAGAATCGTGCAATTCACGCCAGAAAAATTCCGACACACTGACAAGAACACGAACCCAATCCAACCCAATTCAAATCAAGAACAACGCATGTACATGTACACAATAATGCTATGTACGAGTTAGTTGCGTAGGAAGTAATGCGAAGAAATGAACAGGAATTTTTCATACCTAGGCTTGGATAGCAGAGTCGGGGAGGGGAGGGAGAGGGGAATGGTTGAGACGGATGGTGGAGGAGGGAAAGGGGAAGGGGGGGGGTACGAAAGGGTCTGGGCGCGAGGGCAAGGTTTAAGGATGTCACAGCAAATCAGCTGAAGCAACACAGAAGAGATAACGGCAACATTTGAGTAATGACAAGGCATATTTAAAGACAGACGCCCGGAAAACCTGAACGCCCTGCTTACTGATAATCTTCGCCGCTTGCCACAGATTAGCGCCTGTTCGGAAGCGACATTGCGTAATTTTTCATGGGTTCTAAAAATTCCTCCTAAATTATTGCTCCTGATAGAGAAATTGTGGAACTAACCCCTCGCCGATTATTACCTGCCACATCTACGCACACCTACTTTTTTTCTTTTTTTTCTACCTGTGCACTTCTTTTTCTTCTGCTTTTTTTTCTGTCTGTTTGTTTTTCCTCTCTCTTAGTCTCTGTCTGTCTGTCTGTCTCTCTCGGTCTCTCGGCAAGTTTGACTTTTTTCTTTTTATGATTTGTTTGTTTGTTTTGTTTGTTTGTTTGTTTGTTTGTTTGTTTGTTTGTTCGTGTGTACCAGTAAAGTTTACAACTGGAAAATACATCATCATCGTCATTTTCGATGGATTGTCATTTTCTCTAACCCTCTGTTTGTGTGTTGTCTGTCTGTCTGTATGTATATCTGTCTATGTGTCTCTCGCTCACTGCCTCTTTTTCTCTGTTTTTCTGTCTCGTCTTCATGTCTCTCTGTTTTCTTTCTATTTTCTCTTCTTCTCTCTCTGTCTCTCTCTCTCTCTCTCTCTCTCTCTCTCTCTGAAAGTTTGAAAAAAGATTGCCAGTAAGTCTTACTGAAAGGAAAAGGCATTACCGTTATTGCCAAGTCTCTTCCATCTATTTCTGTCTTTGTCCGTCTGCCTGTCCCTGTCTGTCTGTATGCTTTGTCTCTCTTCTCTGTCTGTCTGTCTCTCTCACTTCTATCTCTCTCCCTCTCTCCCTCTCTCCCTCTCTCTCTCCCCTCTCTCTCCTCCCTCCTCTCTTCTCTCTCACTCAAGCCCTGCTGGAAACTGAAAACTTGCGTTTCTCTTTCAAACAATAACTCAGTCAAATTCCATTCAGCCCCTGCCACGACCTAACTGATCCATCCATCCATCCATCCATCCATCCATCCATCCATCCATCATCCATCCATCCATTCCATCCATCCATCCATCCATCCATTCCATTCCATTCCATTCCATTCCATTCCGAACGTGTAACTCCTTACGGTCTTATAATACTACTGTGGCATTTCAGGCGGACCTCACGCGAAACATGCCATCAATCTTCTGTCTGTCTTTGTCTTTACTTTGTCTCTGTCTTTGTCTCTGTCTTTGTCTTTGTCTCTGTCTTTGTCTCTGTCTCTGTCTTGTCTCTGTCTCTGTCTCTGTCTTTGTCTTTGTCTCTGTCTCTGTCTTGTCTCTGTCTCTGTCTTTGTCTCTGTCTCTGTCTCTGTCTTTGTCTTTGTCTCTGTCTCTGTCTGTCTCTGTCTTTTTGTCTTTGTCTCTGTCTCTGTCTTTTGTCTCTGTCTCTGTCTTTGTCTTTGTCTCTGTCTTCTGTCTCTGTCTCTGTCTCTGTCTTGTCTTTGTCTTTGTCTCTGTCTCTGTCTTTGTCTTTGTCTTTGTCTTTCTCTGTCTTTGTCTCTGTCTCTGTCTCTGTCTCTTCTTTGTCTTCTCTGTCTTTGTCTCTGTCTCTGTCTCTTTGTCTCTGTCTTTGTCTCTGTCTCTGTCTCTGTCTCTGTCTTGTCTTTGTCTCTGTCTTGTCTCTGTCTCTGTCTCTGTCTTTGTCTCTGTCTCTGTCTCTGTCTCTGTCTTTGTCTCTGTCTTGTCTCGTCTCTGTCTCTGTCTCTGTCTTTGTCTCTGTCTCTGTCTCTGTCTTTGTCTTTGTCTTTGTCTCTGTCTCTGTCTCTGTCTCTGTCTTTGTCTCTGTCTGTCTGTCTGTCTCTTGTCTTTTGTCTCTGT
>JAPXFY010000023.1:33626680-33629180 GCA_030674185.1 Monoplex corrugatus | reverse complement strand
GCACACAAGGGTTTCTGAACAGCCATAAAGAGTCTGCTGGATCGTCGCTGGCAGATTTGGGAGAGCGCATATGAGATTATCCAAGTGCTACCAATCCCCTCAAACGAATTAAACTTGAATCTGACGGGCTCGACAGTTAAGTGGGTAAGACGTGAGACTTCCAATGGGAAGGGTTGCGGTTCAATTCTTTTTTTTTTTTATTGTGCTGTACGCCAGTCTGTGTCTGATGTCATCATCGTATGCCTTGTCACATGAGAGCTTCGCTGATGATACACAGCTTCATTCATCGGCCTCACTGGCGGAACTCGATGGCTTGGTGACACGCACGCAGGACTGTATCTCGGATCTGAAGTCCTGGATGACGCACAACAAACTACAACTGAATGACGACAAGACTGAACTTCTACTCGCCTGTCCCACTAAATTTCTCCATGATCCTTCTTCCGAAGTTCTCTTGATAAATGACGTTGACATTCCTTTCTCATCCCACTGTTCGCAGTCTCGGTGTTACGCTTGATCAGAGTCTGACCTTCAGCAACACATCTCAAACATCTGTAGGGTAGCGTATCTAGAGTTACGTAGAATCAGCTCTGTCCGTCATTACCTGTCTGTTGATGCAACCACAAACGCTAATTTGTGCATTTGTTCTTTCAAGATTGATTACTGCAACTCTCTCTTAGCTGGCATCCCAAAAAACCTTTTAGACGACTTCAAAAGATTCAGAACAACGCTGCACGTCTCATCTTTAAATCCTCTAAGTTTGACCATGTCACTCCTCTCTTCCGCACTCTGCACTGGCTGCCTGTCTCTGACAGAATAGATTACAAGCTTGTACTCTTCTTTTCGATTGTTTCGAACACTGCGCCAGATATACCTATCCTCGCTTCTTGCATCTACACACCATCCGTCAGTTGCGTTCTTCTGCAGACACACACTCTTTCGCATCCCCGCATTCGAACAACAACATACGGACAACGAGCATTCTCCTATCAAGCACCCAAACATGGAACAAATCCCCACATCCTTAGGCACTCAGACACAATCACCTCATTCAAATATGGCCTCAAAACACATCTGTATAGAAAATGTGAAAAAGTTTCTGTCTTTAAAATATTGTTTGGGCTGTTGCGTTTGTGCGCATGATTCGTGTATTATATAATGTGCATTGTGGTGTGTGTTGTTTGTGTATTTTGGATAATTGTGATGTAATATCTATTATTGTCTGTCCGATGGCAACTATTGGTTAGATTGATAGACATGTTTCTGTTTGTGTTGATGTCATTGTAATTATAGTAGACTTGATGATATGTATGTATAACTGCTAATGTTGAAGTGGCGAATAGGGTGGTAAAGATAGGGTGAATTGTAAAGCGCTTGGAGCAGAGTTCTCTGGATATTGCGCTTATAAGTACTCATTATTATTATTATTATTATTATTTCAGTTTATGATCATTGCACTCATGGCTCAGGGAGATTGCCTCTGTGCTCATCTTTCTTGTCCTCATCATATTTTCTATGCCCCCTTTAATAACCACAGAAGCTGGAACAGCTTTTACAATGCCATGATGATGATGATGTCGATGCGGAAGAAATCATGATGCTATGGAGTTCCATCTAGGATTGAGACTGCGTGACAGGGCTGTACTCTACGCTTACTATCATAATATATCCTAGAGCCAAAAACGTACTCAACGCATGTACTCATTTATCAATCCTAAGAGAAAGTACTCAAGACTTTATCAAACACACAGCAAGGCAGAAAATGATAGGAAGAAATGACGTAGCAAAGAAGGATGAAACAAACAAAGAGAGCGACAGAAAAGAGCAAATTTCTAGCACAGAATTTCCAGAAGGTGGGGTTACTATTTATGCTGAAAGAGCCCCCGGCATCCCCATGGATGGGGGGGGGGAGCGACAAAGGTTACAAAGAATGATAAGAATGGAACCCCAAGTCATAGACAGCCTGGCCTACGTGCATTGACACTGACACCACGGTCCTAATTGGGTTTAAACAAAGTCACGTGTTAGATTATCGCATGTAGATAGAGACGCGTAGAGAGTGGAGTGAGGCGTGTGTGTGTACGAATGTGATGTGTGTGTGTGTGTGTGAGTGTGTGAGTGTGTGTGTGTGTGTGTGTGTGTGCGTGCGTGCGTGCGTGTGTGTGTGTGTGTGTGTGCGTGTGTGTGTTTGTGTGTATGTGTGTGTGTATGTTTGTACCCCTCTCCTCTCTCTCTCTCTCTCTCTCTCTCTCTCTCTCTCTCTCTCTCTCTCTCTCCTCTCTCTCTCTGTATCTGTCACTGTTTCTGTCTCTCTGTGTGTACACCGTCTGTGTGTGTTGTGGTGTGGTGTGGTGTGTTTGTGTGTGTGTGGTATGTGTGTGTACGCACGTGTGCGCGCGCGGTGCGTGGTGTGAGTGTGTGTGTGTGTGTGTGTGTGTGTGTGTGTGTGTGTGTGTTGTGTTTGTGTGTGTGTGTGTGTGTGTGTGTGTGGTGTGTGTGT
>JAPXFY010000023.1:33614180-33619180 GCA_030674185.1 Monoplex corrugatus | reverse complement strand
TTTGACTTTTTCTCAAAATTGATGTCTGTTGACTATAATCTATCCCGCACAGAAATGTTTTTTTTTGAAAAAAATATTATTAATCAATTTAAAATCGGTATTTTAATGTACTGATCGTAGCAGAAAGAACGCAATTTCCTACCAAAAGTACCTATTTTTGTCTCTTATTATGAACCGTAACCTGTACAGTACCCGCACATGTAATATACTGATGGAAAGCTCTTTGGTGCACCTTGCAGATAATGACAGCGAAAATTAGAAACAAACTGGGTCAAAGCCACCAAATAAAGAAATTTAAGGAAAATGTGTAGGAGAGCACACAAAAACTTTCGAGGCCGTTTTCTCAAAATGGCCGTCATACAACTTAATGACTTAAAACATACATAACTTCTACATTTATTTTGAGTACAAGCTTTTTTCACGTACCAAAATAATCAGCAGAATGTACACATTCCAGTGATATACATGTATATCTCAAAATGCCCAAAATGCTAGTTAAGACTGATTTCGTGGTGGGAGGTCACAATTGTCGTTTTACACCACATCAGCCGTAATGTTTCACCCTAAGCATGGGTGGTGGGGGTGGGTGGAGAAAGGTCATGACCTCTTCAGAAAAAGACGACAGAAGCAATGAAGGATGTGTTGTTGTTGTTGTTGTTGTTGTTGCTTTCAAGCAGTGTGGACAGAGCAACAAGCGTTGTATTTCATTTTATTATTTTTTCTTTTCTCCCTTACACAAGGAACCTCTATGTACTAATTCAACGTTCGCCGACGTATTAGTAGTAAATGAACACGCGGCATGGCAAAGCGACGACCCAAAAGGTGCTACTTACCTCAGCAAAAACCAGCCAACAATCGGACATAAAATCCCCCCGATACTGCCAGACTCAAATTGAATCAGCGCTCAGCTTACACGGTTCGGAGCATTTAGTCAAAAGAAGCTAATTCGCCAACTTTTGCCCAGCAAACCCGCCCGTACTCATAAACAAGCCAAGGAACCCAAGGTTTACAGAGCTGAGGGTCCAGATCGGTTTTCACGTTCGTCTGCTAACCGAGAGCTATTAGCGCTTAGTGACCAAACTTGATTTCACCGACTGAAGAAGTGTGGTCCCGTGAACAGGGGCAGTAACCGTAGCAGGGACCTGGTTAGGTATCAAAGAGTGTCGTACCTTAAGAGAAAATGAAGACTGGATTTTTGTTTTTTTTGTTGTTTTTTTTTGTCTGTCTTTCTTCATGTTTTTTTTTTTTTTTTTCTCTTCTTCTTCTTCTTCTTCTTCAAACCTTTGGAACTTGACCACAAGTGGGTGGAAAGCAAACGTTAAGAATCTAACGTTGTCTTTCTCTTTTGAAGGTAGAGAATGAATGGTCGAGAGACAGTGAAAGCTAAACTCGGTTCAGGACATAGATCCGGACTTCAAAAGGAAAAAAAAAACAACAGGATTTAGTGAGTAGTTGTTCTTCCCGAGACATCGGGAGCAGCTTCATCTTCTTCTTCGTCTCTCCCCACTCCACCCTCTCCGCCCCTCCCCCCCTCCCCCCTCCCTTGCTCCCCTCCTCCCAATCTCCGTCAGCTGAAAACTTCTGGGTTTACCTGTGGTCCGTTTCTTACAAGTTAACACGCTCGCGCTCATGTGGCGAGTTAGCGAGTGCCGAGAGCGAGGGAAAAACAAAGGCAGAATTAAATCCAAAACAAGTGTGACTGCCCGCGTTCAAGCAAACAGGAACCAGAAAAAAACGAGAAAGAAGAATAATAAACGCGTATTTAATAATACAACAAGACAATACAGGCGCAAATTTTCGGCCAACTGGCCTTTGTCAAGCGTAAGATTACAAACAAACAAACTAACACCAGATACAAAAAAAATTATGAGAAAAAGACTGAAACTTCCCTGCTGCTGGGTCCAATGTGAGAACAGGATTAAACTGATTTTAGCTAATGTACAGCGGTAATTTCACAATAGAAGATGGAGTCATGATCATAATTAAAAAAACATACAGGAGAATTGCACGATCTCCATCTTTATCTCCACCGGCGAAATCCTCTTGACGCTACCTTAGTACCTTAGCCTCATCTAGCGAGTATGTGTGTGTACACGTGTATGTGTGTGTGTGTGTGTGTGTGTGTGTGTGTGTGTGTGTGTGTGTGTGCGTGTGTGTATTTGTGTGTGTGTGTGATTGTGTGTGCGTGTGTGCGTGAGTGTGTGTGTGTCTGTGTGTGAGTGTGTGTGTGAGTGTGTGTGAGTGTGTCTATATGTGTGTGTCAATGTATGTGTGTGTGTCAATGTGTGTGTGTGTGTGTCTGTGTCTGTGAGTGTCTGTGTGTGTGCGTGCGAGCGTGTGTGTGTGTGTGTGTGTGTGTGTGTGTGTGTGTGTGTGTGTGTGTGTGTGTGTGTGTGTATGTGTGTGTGTGTGTATATATAAATGTGTCTGTGTCTGTGAGTATGTCAGTGTGTGTGTGTATGTATTGTATTTGTGTGTGTGTGCGCGCGTGTGTGTGTGTGTGTTTGCGTATGTGTGTGTGTGTGTGTGTGTGTGTGTGTGTGTGTGTGTGTGTGTGTGTGTGTGTGTGTGTGTGTGTGTGTGTGTGAGTGTGTGTGTGTTTGCGTGCGCGCGTGTGTATGTGTATATGTCTGTGTCTGTGAGTGTGTCTATATGTATGTTCCAATGTGTGTCAATGTGTGTGTGTGCGCGCGTGCGAGCGCTCGCGGACACGCACGCGAACGGGCGAGAACTCTGCATGAATAAAGCACAAACTAATAACAACAAATCACTTCAAATTATGCGAGGTAGGGTTTTAAGATAAGACGAAAGGAAAGATAATGGCATGGCATGCCAAACGAATATACTCAACAGATTTTACGAGGGTCAACAGCCGATTTGTGAGAAAGACTGTGTGAAAACACGAGAAAGAGAAGAGAGGAGAGAGAGAGAGAGAGAGAGAGAGAGAGAGAGGAGTGGAGAGAGAGAGATAGAGAGAGAGAGAGAAAGAGAGAGAGAGAGAGAAAGAGTGAGAGAGAGAGAGAAAGAGTGAGAGAGAGAGTAGAGAGAGAGAGAGATAGATAGATAGAGTAGACAGACAGACAGACAGACACAGACAGACAGACAGACACAGACCAGACAGACAGACACAGACACAGACAGACACAGACAGACAGAGAGACAGAAAGAAGACAGTGAGACACAGAGAGAGAGAGAACGAAACATAGACAGAGAGAAAGAGAGACAGAGAGAGACAGAGAGAAAGAGAGACTGAGAGAGACAGAGACTGAGACAGAAAGAGACAACAGAGAGACAGAGAGATAGAGACAGAGAGAAAGAAGGATTGAGAGAGAGAGAAAGAAGAGATAGAGAAAGAGAGAGACAGACAGACAAACAGATAGAAAAACAGATAGAAAGAGAGAGAGACAGGACAGAGAGAGACAAGGACAGAGAGAGAGAGAAGGGACAGAGAGAGAGAGAGACAGACAGACAAACAGACAGACAAAGACAGAGAAGAAAGAAAGAACAGAGAGACAGAGAAGAGAGATAGAGACAGAGAGAGAAGAAGCATTGAGAGAGAGAGAGAAAGAGAGATAGAGAAAGAGAGAGAGAGAAAGAGAGAGAGAGACAGACAAGAGACAAACAGAAAGAGAGAGAGAGACAGGGACAGAGAGAGACAAGGACAGAGAGAGACAGAGACAGAGAGAAGACAAGACAGACAGACAGAACAGACAGAGAGAAACAGAGACAGAGAGAGACAGAGACAGAGATAGACAAGACAGACAGACAGCAGACAGACAGAGACAGAGAGAGAGAGAAAGACAAGACAGACAGACAGACAGAGAGAGACAGAGACAGAGAGATACAGATACACAGAGAGAAAGGTGGAGTTAGACACATAGACACACAGAGAACCATGTAGACGGTAGCCTCTCTCATACTGCAGCGTTCTTGATAGAACAAAATCATAAACAAGCTGAACGTGACATCTAAGATTGTTAGTCACGGCAAAATTGTTTCACGTCGTTGGCAATGGAATGCTGTCTTGACATTCTTTACATACAAGTCATAGTACATTCGTAATAGAGACGACAATGTGAACATGTGTGTGTGTGTTATATATACACGCGCATACAACTATGCACACAACACGCGCAAACACATGGACGAGCAAACCATAGGAGGAAAAAGACTTCATATGCTGTTTTTTGGATGAGCTTTTATGTAGTTTCTCGTCAAGGGAGATTGTGGTTTTTGTTTGTTTGTTTGTTTTGTTTGTTTGTTTGTTTGTTTGTTTGTTTGTTTGTTTGGTTGTTTTTATGGTTTTCTCGTCTATGCCAACAGCGAACTTTTATTTTTACTGATTTACTCGTGTAAGAACAGGGAACTTTTTTTTTACTAATTTACTCATCGAGACAATAAGGAAGATGAGTATTTTTTTTTTACTGATTTGCTCGTCTAGACAACAGGGAGATTTTGTTGTTTTTGCACTGGTTTCTCGGCTAACAACAAGGAAGATGTGTTTGTTTGTTTTGTTTGTTTGTTTGTTTTGTTGTTGTTTGTTTGTTTTGTTTTGTTTGTTTTGTTTTGTTTTCAGTGGTTTGCTCGTCTACGACAACAGGAAGATTGGTTGTTTTATTCACTGTTTGTGTTACGACAACAGGAAGATTGTTTGTTTTTTCACTGTTTGGTTGTTCACGACAACAGAAGATTGGTTTGTTTATTCACTGTTTGGTTGTTCACGACAATAGGAGATTGGTTTGTTGTTTATTCACTGGTTTTACGGATTGTTTTTCATTTGTCAGACAAAGGGAAGATTGGTTTTGTTTATTCACTGTTTGGTTGTTCACGACAAAGGGAAGATTGGTTGTGTTTATTCACTGGTTTGGTTGTTCACGACAACAGGGAAGATTGGTTGTTTTTTTCACTGGTTTGGTTGTTCACGACAAAGGGAAGATTGTTGTTTATTCACTGGTTTGGTTGTTCACGACAACAGGGAAGATTGGGTTGTTGTTTATTCA
>JAPXFY010000023.1:33606680-33609180 GCA_030674185.1 Monoplex corrugatus | reverse complement strand
GAAGAAAGAAAGAAGAGAGAAGAAGAAGAAGAAGAAGAAGAAGAAGAAGAAGAAGAAAAGAAGAAGAAGAAGAAGAAGAAGAAGAAGAAGAGAAGAGAAGAAAGAAGAAGAAGAAGAAAGAAGAAGAAGAAGAAGAAAGAAGAAGAAGAAAGAAAAAGAAGAAGAAGAAAAGAAGAAGAAAGAGAGAAGAAAAGAAGAAAGAAAGAAAGAAAGAGGGAAGAAGAAAAAAGAAGAAAAAAAACAAGAAAAAAAGAAAATAAAAAAAGATATAAAAAGAGAGAAGAAAAGCAAGAAAGAAAGACAGAAGAAAGAAGAAGAAAAGTAGCCTCACAATCAAACAAAATAGAAAAAGTAGAACAGCGAAAAGCAGAAGAGAGAAAAAAAAAAAAGAAAAATACGAAATTCAGGGGCAAAACAACATAACTTCACTAATATTTCGTAGAATCAAACAAAATAGCAAACCAACTGTATTGTAATCCCAGCGGTTACATAAAGCAGAAGTCCTATGATGAAAAATAAAAAAACGGAAAAATACGAAATTCAGGGGCAAAACAACATAACTTCACTAATATTTCGTAGGGGTGGAGAATAAAAAAAAAACCAAAACAAAAATACCAACAATAACAACAGCAATACCATTCTCTGAACTAAACATAACCACAGGACTGGCTTACTGATTAAAATGTGATGATATTTATCCATTAAAGGTACTGCAGTTTAACAACACCAGACATTTCACAGGCCAAACTTAATCAGACAACTGGGTTCTTGTAGGTAAAACTTGAAAGATTGAATTTCAGTAGACCAACTTTAATCGTCCTAATCATGTCTAAAAGGGAAGTAACCTTACTGTTACCTGTTTTCAATTTTGGCGTCCAGCATTTTATCATTTATGTATTTATTCATGTATGTATTCATATATCTTTCTGTCTTTACGAGATAGCGTATTCATACATTTATTATTCGCTTACAAGACCACATATTTTATCATCTGTGGATTTATTCATGTACTTACTTATAAATCTTTCTATTTTTACAAGATAGTGTATTTATACACTTATTTCTCGCTTACAAGACCACGGTAAGTAAAAATATATACCTGTCTCGATTTGTTAAGAAATCGGCGTTTGTAAGTTGTTTTGTGTTCTTATATTGAATAAAGAAATACAGAAAGAAAGTACGAAAGAAAGACAGACAAAAAAGAGAGAAAAGATAGAAAGAAAGAAAAAGGAAGAAAGAAAGACAAAAAAGAGAAAGAAAGAAAGGAAGAAAGAAAGAAAGAAAATGATGGATCCTTGTCAACTGTCTCATGTTTCTGGCATAGTCAGACAACTGAGGCATAATCTATTACAGCTTCAAAAAGTATCGCTTTCGATCAGATTTTGATGATGTTTGGTCCTTGAATCATTGCCAACCTGATCAGAACCATAGAATGCCTCTACGAAAAGGCGACCAGTGCAGTCTACCATGACAATAACATAGGAAGATGAAGGATCCAAGCCGAAGTACTTTCCAGGATTGCCCAGACCACAGCTGCAATGACTAAGCTAAAAGTCATCTGGAACGACAAGAATATCGCTATCGGCTCCAGGATCAGACTGATGCGTTCCCTGGTCATGTCAGTATTTTTGTATGCATACGAAACATGGACCATAATAGCAGACATTGAAAGAAGGATACAGGCAATGGAGATGAGATGCTTCCGCAAACTCCTTGGTATCTCGTACAAAGATCATATAACCAATAAGGAAGTGAAAACCCGAATCGAAAACGCCATCGGGCCATATGAAGACCTCCTGACTTCAGTGATAAGACGCAAACTGAGGTGGTACGGGCACGTCACACGGTCATCTGGACTGGCCAAGACTGTCTTGCAGGGAACAGTACAGGGAGGGAGACGAAGAGGCAGACAGAGAAAAAGATGGAAAGAAAATATCAGACAGTGGACTGGCCTTGAATGGAACATCATTCTGCGGAAAGCTGAGGACCGTGAGGAGTGGAGGAAGTTGGTTGCAAAATCTTCAGTGGTGCCCCAACGGTCAACCAGACTACGGGACTGATGATGATGATGATGATGATGGTCCATGAAAACTCAAACATTTCAACGAGTTTTCGTTCAGACGAATCCAAGCTTTTGATGAAGCCTAGTCCACAAAAAAAGTCTCAGGTTGTTATATCGTGAAAATTAAAAGTCTGCTGAAACCAAAAGTGACGCTTGTGATTAAAGCTGGTCTACTGAAATTCAATCTGTCAAGTTTGGCCTGCAAAAAAAAAGTTCTCTGATTAAGTTTGGCCAGTGAAATGTCTGGTGTTGTTAAACTGCAGTACCTTTTATGGATAAATATCATCACATTTTAATCAGTAAGCAGGTCCTGTGGTTAAGTTTAGTTCAGGAAAGACATTTAATTTACGCAAAGATTATTCAACAGCTAGGAAAAGAGGACTGTCGTTACGGTTTGGCTATCCCTTTATAGAACATTGTTCATTTAGTTTTGGAATA
>JAPXFY010000023.1:33591680-33596680 GCA_030674185.1 Monoplex corrugatus | reverse complement strand
TTCAGCATCAGCATGTTGGGTAGGGTAATGCAAATAGCTTTTTCACTAAGAAAGAACCACAATATGCATAATTTATTGAATGTAGAGTGTGTAGGAAGGGTTCTGGCATCCGCTAAAATCAACAACTCCATAACGAGCCCTGACACCCCTCTCGCTTATTTTTTGCCCCATTGTGCAAAACGCTGCCAGTGGACAAGCGACTCATTCCGTGATGGAAGGTCACATATGGGATGTGTATGTGATAATAAAATACTATGATGTACACGTATCAGTCTGTTGGTAATCAAGTATCGTGGCTTACGATCATCGGTCTGTTATAATAAAGTATTGTGATGTATGCATAAGTAGTCTGTTACAATAAAGAATGTTGATGCATGAGTTGTATGCTTGTCATTCCGTTTATGATGCATGTTTATCAATTCATATAGATTATGATGTGTGCGTCTCAGTCTGTTACAATAAAGAATGCTGATGCATGTCTATCATTTTATACAGATTCTGATGTATGCATGTCAGTCTATTATAATAAAGAATTTTTATGCATGTTTATCAGTCTATATAGATTCTGATGTATGCATGTCAGTCTATTATAATAAAGAATTTTTGATGCATGTTTATCAGTCTATATAGATTCTGATTTATGCATCTCAGTCTGTTACAATAAAGAATTATGATGCATGTTAATCAATTCATATAGACTCTGACGTATGCATGTTTGTAACAATAAAGAATGTTGATGTATGTTTATCAATTTATAGAGAATATGATGTATGCGTCCCAGTCTGTTACAATAAAGAATGCTAATGCATATCTATCAATTTATATAGATTCTGATGTATGCGTCCCAGTCTGTTATAATAAAGAATTTTGATGCACTTTATTAATTTGTTATAGTGGAATTTAAAGCAAAGTGACTGCTAGCATTAAAGCAAACAGAAATCAGAAATACATGCACATGAAAATGGCATGACAACGCGAAATCAACACAGAAAACAAGACAGGCGCAATTTTAGACCAACTGACCTTTACTGAGTGTGCGCGAAAGACAACAAAGATCTAATACAAAACTTAAAGACCTGAAAACTAAAACAATCCAATAAACAAAAACTACGAGCGCGCGCGCACACACACCCACCCACACACAAATGCACACACATATACACAAACAGGCAGACAAAAAGACACACACACACACACACACACACACCAAATGCACACACATATACACAAACAGGCAGACAAAAGACACACACACAAACACGCACACACTAATACAAACACACACAACAACACACACACACACACACACACACACACACACACACACACACACACACACACACACACACCACACACACACACACACACACACACACACACACACACACACACACTCAGAACGCATATTTAATGTAGCACAAAAATAGAATCAGAACTCCTATTTAACGTAACATTAAGATAAAATAAGAACGCCTACATAAATAAGACAAGAATAGAATCAGAATGCCTCTTTAGAGTACACAAAAATAGAATTAGAACGCGTATTTAATGTGACACAAGAATAGAATCGGAACGTCTATTTAGAATAACACAAAAATAGAATTAGAACGTTTATTTAATGTGACACAAAAATAGAATTAGAACGCTCATTGAATATGACACAAAAAATGAAATCAGAACGCCTATTTAATATAACACAAAAATAGAATCAGATCGTGTATTTGATGTAACACAAACATAGATTCAGAACGCCTACTTAATGAAACACCAAAATAGAATCAAAACGCCTTTTTAATGAAACCCCCAAAATAGAATCAGAACGTTTATTCAATGTAACACATAAATAGAATTAGAACGCGTTTTTAATGTAACAAAAGATCGTATTAAATATTGGTGTGATTGTGTTGTTGTTTGTTGTTGTTGTGGTGGTGGTGGTGGTGGTGGTGTGTGTGTGTGTGGTGTGTGTGTGTGTGTGTGTGTGTGTGTGTGTGTGTGTGTGTGTGTGTGTGTTTTCTGGACCCTGTTGGCTTGAACGAGGGCGGGTACTTGATTTTAGATTTCACAAAACTTGAGACGAGGGGAAAAAAAAACAACAGCAAATCTGTCTTGGTGTCTCTTTGTGCAGGAGAACATGAGAAGGTCTGGAAAGTCTTTCTGCTGTTCTTTCTTTTTCCCCTTTTATAAGAAGGTTGAGTGTAAGAATGGTTCAGACGTTTGCCTTCCAATAACCCATAACTAGACTCGAGGTTCCAGGGTTCGTTTCCCGTTGAGGGCTCGACTGTTCTCCTCATTTTGACCAAAACATCGAACTGAACGTCAGAAGGAGACAAAAAAAACAAAAAAAACAAAAACAAAAAACAAAATAAAAAGAAGAAAAAAAAAAGGAAAAAAAGTCGGATCCGTGTTCTTTCTAGGCTGTGCACGCTAAAGATCCCACGGCAGTTGAAAATCGTGAAGAGCACGGCTTTCTCTCTGCTGCTCTAGTGTAAAACATTGGAAACATATGTCGACTTCCCAGGTCCCCACCCCCCCCCCCCCCGTTAAGGCCAGTTAGCCTTTTTGCCTTTCTTAAGCCTTGGTAAAAAATGGGTGGCGCAGCACTGCGGCGACGCGCTCTAAAAAGGGGAGAGTAGCCCGAGGTTCTCATGGTAAGTTCACAGTATCAAAAGAAGTGAATATGAAAGTGAATATGAGTCATCATCATCATCATCATCGTCAGGTGCCTTGCCACATGGTGTTGGCGATCATGGACTTCCATCTGTCTCTATCTCTTGTTGCCTCAAGCATCTCTTCCACCCTCCTTGTCTTCAGCCACTCTGCAAGTCCGTCTAGTATCTTATCCCTGGGTCTACCCGGTGCTCTCTTTCCCTCCAGCTTTCCCGTTGTGACCAGGTACTCCAATTCCCCTTTCCTCATAAAATGGCCTATGAATGTTGCCTGTCTTTTCCTAATCTTCCTTATGAATGATCTTCTTGTGTCTGCCTCCATCAAGACTGTCTAAGTTTGTTTTCTTTGTTGTCCATGGAACTCTCAAATTCTTCTTAGAAACCACATCTCGGCTGCCTCAATCTTGTTCTGGTTTTCCTTGTTGACTGTCCATGCCTCACAACCGTACAACAGTATTGGTTCTATATAACATTCAAGAACTCTCTTCCCGATGTTAATTGATAGGCATTTGTTGGTAAGAATGCTTGTCATCTTCTTGAATGCTGTTTTGGCTTGGCCGGTTCTGCTGGCTATTTCTGATGTGCATCTGCGTCTGGTGAAATGATCGTTCCCAGGTATTTAAAACTTATCAACCTGTCTCAAGGTTGTGCCGTTTGCTGTTATTTTGCATGAGTGGATTTCATGGTTTTTTTTACTGATCACCATGACTTCAGTCTTCCTGCTGTTTAGTTCCAGCCTTTAAAGAGAACGTCTGTTAAGCTGAGTGTTTGGGCCCTTAACTTCTGACACTCTAAGGGGCAGGGTCGCAGCCCAGGTCATGTGATATGATTGAATATGAAGATATGAATACGAATGAATGAATATGATATGAATATGAATATGAATATGAATATAAATGAAAATGAATGAATGAAAATGAATATAAAATGGTTATGATATGAATGTGAAAATAATATGACATTATGAATATGAAATACATGATATGAACTGAATGAACATGAATATTTAGTTTTGTGTAAATTTTCTTTGTCATTGGAGTAAGTTTGGTGAAGGACAGTTGGCCGAAAATTTGCGCCTTATCCTTTCTGAGATATAAATACACATTTTCGAGAGATTGAAAATATGGATTCGGACCAGTCAACGTGCTGTGCATAAATTCCTGACTGCTTTTTTTTTTTTTTCTCTCCTAGTTCAGATAATGATGTGTTGACATGATACCCTGGATGCTTGTCTCTCGGTAAGCTTATTAAGTAACAATCTCGGGAGCTTTTCGGCCACAACACACACACACATACCCGCCCAGACCAGACCAGCGAGCACGCCCGAGCACACAGCGTATACACACACGCACACACACACACACGTTCACACACATATACACAAACGTACACACACACGTGCTCATACACACACACTCGCATACACATACACACATACACGTATATACACACGTACACACACAAACACACGCACACACCACACACGTGCACACTTACGTGCACACACATACACACACACACACACACACACACACACACATACACACACACACACACCTACACACACCACACACATCACATACTTTTCTGCGTGTGCGGTTTTCGTTTGTGAGTGTGTGTGTGTGTTTCTTCTTGTTGGTTTTTTTAATGTGTGCGTTGAGTATGCATGTGTTGCATGCGTGAGAGAGACGAGGGGAGCGAGGAAGAGAGAGAAAGGAGAGAGAAGAAAGAGAAAAGAGAAAGAGGAAGAGAGAGAGAGAAAGAGAAGGAGAAAGGAGAGCGTAAGAGAGAGAGAGAGAGAGAGAGAGAGAGAGACAGACAGACAGACAGAGACAGAGACAGAGAGGAGAGAGAGAGAGAAGAGAGAGAGAAAAGAGAGAGAAAGAGAGAGAGAGAGAGAGAGAGAGAGAGAGAGAGAGAGAGAGAGAGAGAGAGAAGAGCCATTGGGGCCGGGTCCACTTCCCGCATTGACACGAGAGAGTATCGTAGAAAGTATTTTGTTAACATTTGAAGTAAAAATTCATTGTCTACAATAAATTTTGTCACAATATCAAGTGCCTATGAAATCAAAACCACCATGTGGAAAACACCCCATGAACGAGGAAGAGAGAAAGCAGAACACAACTATCCGTTTAACAAACAAACAAACTAACAAACAAAAACAGTGTGAGGCTAAATGTCACGCACTATCATATCCATTACCAGTTGTTCACACGAGTGCAGAGAGAGACAGAAAGAAGAGAGAGAGAGAGAGACAAGACAGACAGACAGACAGATAGACAGAGACAGAGACAAGAACAGAGAGAGAGAGAGGGGGGAAGAAGGAAAGAGAGA
>JAPXFY010000023.1:33569180-33586680 GCA_030674185.1 Monoplex corrugatus | reverse complement strand
CACACACACACACACACACACACACACACACCACACACAAAGCACACACACACATTCATACACATACGCACACACCACACACACATACACACACACACACGCGCGCGCGCGTACACACACAACAACCAAACAAACACACATGCACACTCAAAACACACACACACACACACACACACACACAACACACACACACACACACACACACACACACACAAACAACAAACAAACACACACGCACACTCAAAACACAACACACACCACACTCACACACACACACACACGCACACCTTCACACACACACACACACACACACACACACACACACACACACACACAACACACACACACACACAAAACACACACAACCCACCACACACACACACACACACACAACACCACACCAAACACACACACACACACAACAACACACCAAACAACACACAACACACACACAACACACACCACACACACACACACACACACACACACACACCACACACACACACACACACACATACACGCTCACACACACAAAACACACACACACACACACACACACAAAACACACAGCACACTCAAACACACACACACACACACACAACAAACACACAAACACACAAACAACACACACACACACACACTCACATAACACACACACACAAACACATACACATACACACACACACACAAACAGCACACAAACACACACACACACATGCACACACACACAACACATACACACACACACCACACACACACACAAACACACACACACACACAACCACACACACAAAACACACACACTCACACACACACAAACACACACACAACACATACACACACACACACTCACACACACACACCACACACACACACACACACACACACACACACACACACACACACACACACACACTCGCACACACAAACACACACACACACACACAACACACATACAAACACACACACAACAAACAAACAAACACACACACACACAACAAACACAACACAACACACACAAACACACACACACACAAACACACACACACAAACACACAACAACACACACACACACACACACACACACACACACACACACACACACACACACACACACACACACACACACACACACACACACACACACACACACACAAACGAAATAGAGTTTCCACAAAGAGTGGTAATTAATTTTTGCTTTCACATTAATTGGAATGTCAACCACGAGGTACCAGATGAAAGTGTGAGGCCAGCTTTGCATGCCACCAGCCGCACAGGTGGTGGGTTAGTCCCTGGGTGCGACAGCTGTTAAGGTTATTATACAGGGGGGGGGGGGGGGACATAAACATAAAAGAAAAAAGATGCACACACACATATACACACGCACACATACACACACACACACACACATACACACGCACGAACGCACGTACACACACACACACACACACACACACACACACAGCACCGCAGGGCACACGCACGCACACGCACACACACACACATAATAATCCACGCACGCACAAACATACGCACACAAACACACGCACAGAGATAACACACACACACACACACACACACACAGATAGTACACGCACACACACACTCACGCATGTACACAGACATACGCAAGAGAGAGAGAGAGAGACAGAGAGAGAGAGAGAGAGAGAGAGAAGAGAGACAGAGAAAGACAGAGAGAGACAGAAGAAGAGAGAGAAAGAAAGAGAGAGAGAGACAGACAGACAAACAGAGACAGACGGACAGACAGACAGAGAAACTAATACACAGAATCCACGAGTGTGCACGCACAAAGGTACGTACACACACATCATAGATAATCCACATACACACACACACGCACACGTGCGCGTGCGCGTGCGCGTGCGCGTGCGCGCTCTCACCCGCGCTCAGGCACGCATGCACACACACATACACACACACACACACACACACACACACACACACACACACACACATATACACAGAGAGAGACATACACATATAGTATAAACAGAGAGAGAAGGGAGACAAAGAGAGAGAGAGAAAAGCAGCAGATAGACAACAGACAGACAGACAGACAGACGACAGACGGACGGACGGACAAAGAGACGGATAGAGATACGGATACAGAAAGAGAAAAAAGAGAGAGAAGGAGACAGACAGACAGACAGACAGAAACAGAGAGTCAGACAGAGACACAGAGAGACTGAGAAACAGAGACAGAGACAGAGTGACAGAACAGAGACAGAGAGACAAAAGGTAAGCACGCAAACAGATGCTAACACACGGTCACATATTGCGCTTCTAGTTCTGTTATCATATTTTCTTTGTCTGGCAAACACATTGTGTTCTCTCTAAACATTTCAGATGACAATTTCACATGAGAAATCGGTCCTAGGTTTTGACTTAATTGAATGAGAAAGGGAGTGGGGGTGGGGGTGGGGATGGGGGTGAAGCAACTATCAATACTCATACCACTACCTCTATTACTACGATCGTATTAATTTAATATTGTTCCTTCTGTACTGGAACTGCTATCACCTGCACCGTTGTTGTTAATGGTGTTATTACAACTAAATACAACCAATCTTTTTTTTTTTTTTTAAAAACAAGCGTGACTGTACCGTGTTCAAGCAAACAGGAACCAGAAAATAACACGAAAAAAGAATAAGAATGCGTATTTGATACAACAAGATAAGACAGGCGCAAATTTTAAGCCAACTGACCTTTGTCAAGCGTAAGATCACTAACAAACAAACAAACACTAGATACAAAAATTAAGAGAAAAAGACTGAAACTTCCCTGCTGCTCTGTCCAGTGTGAGAAAAGGAATAGCAGGGAAGTTTCTTCAGTCTCTCTCCTAATTTTTGTATCTGGTGTTTGTTTGTTTGTGATCTTACGCTTGACAAAGGCCAGCTGGCCGAAAATTGCCCCTGTCATGTCTTGTTGTATTAAATACGCGTTCTTATTCCTTAGAGAACAGCGCTATAGACGAAACAAACGATTTATCATGACCCGAACTTAAAAAAGAATAGCACTATAGGAAAAAAAAAAAGAAAGAAAGAACGATTTATTATGACCCGAACTTAGAGACTAGCACTATAGACACAACAAACAATTTATCATGACCCGAACATAGAGAATAACACTATAGACAACAAACGATTTATCAGAACCGAACTTAGGGAATAGCGTTATAGACAAACAAACGATTTATCATGACTCAAACTAAGAGAATAGTATACACAAACAAACGATTTATCATGACCCACGAGAGAGTTCTCTCGCGGGGAATTTGAGCGCTAACTGTTATTTAGGTGAAACAAAAGGCGACTTCACCACTATCGCAATTCATAGTCTTCTGGCACTCAGGTTTACGAGAAAACGCTTAAACCTCTTAAGTTACCCTCTCCTCCTCCTCCTCCTCCTCCTCCACAAAATCAGTTCCCGTTGAGACAAAAGACAACTATATAGTGCCGATGCTATATGACTGTAACACACTCCCTGACCTAAGCCCTCCATCTGTTGTAGTGTGCCCTTATGTGGTGTTTAGAATACCCTGTAATGAGACTGGTCACCCTTGGGTCTGCCGATGGGCATGGGTGACATTTTTATTGGGTGGATTCGAAACGTCGGAGCTGAGTACTGTTGTACGCGCTTTCGGGTTGTTTTCTCTCAGGTTCGTTACGTTTTCTCTCTGTCTCTGTCTCTGTCCCTCTCTCTGTCTCTGTCTCTCTCCCTCTCTCTGTCTCTGTTTCTGTCTCTCTCTCTCTCTGTCTTTGTCTCTCTCTCTCCCTCTCTCTCTTCTCTCTCTATCTCTCTCTCCCTCTCTCTCTGTGTCTCTCTCTCCCCTCTCTCTCTCGTATATCTCTCTCTCTCTGTCACTCTCCCCCCCCCTCTCTCTCTCTCTCGATCTCTCTCTGTCTCCCTCTCTCTCTGTCTCTGTCTCTGTCTCTCCCTCTCTCTCTCTCGATCTCTCTCTCTCTGTCTCTCTCTGTCTCTCTGTCTCTGTCTGTCTGATCTCTCTCTGCCTCTCTGTCTCTGTCTGTCTCACTCTCTCTCTCTCTCTCTCTCTCTCTCTCTTTCTCTCTGCCTCTCTCTCTCTCTTGTCTCTGTCTCTGTCTGTCTGTCTGTCTGCCGTCTCTGTCTTTGTCTCCTGTCTCCTCTCCTCTCTTCGTTTTTTTCTGTCTCAGCTTCTTCTCCGCCTCTGTGGCGTTGGCCCCATGTCGGCCTTTCCGGTTCCACAACACGCATGATGATGACGATGATGTTGTCGTATTAATCCCAGTGACCATGACCTCCAAACTTACCCATTCCCGATTCTCAACAGTGAAACTGAGAGAGAAAGAAGTGTGTGTGGGGGATGGGGGGTGGGGTGAAGGAGTGCATAAGACAGACAGACAGACAGAGACAGAGACAGAGAGAGACAGAGACAGGCAGGCAGACAGAGACAAATACAGAGAGAAGAGGAAGACAGAGACAGAGATATACAGAGAGCCTCTCTCTCCTCTCTCTCTCTCTCTCTCTCTCTCTCTCTCTCTCTCTCTCTCTCTCTCTCTCTCTCTCTCTCTCTCTCTCTCTCTCTCTCTCTCTGTCTCTCTAACAGAGCCGGGAAGACGGAGAAAGACAAAACATACACACACGCAGAGAGAGAGAGAGAGGGAGAGAGAGAGAGGAGAGAGAGAGAGAGGGAGGGAAAGAGACAGACAGACAGACAGACAGGCAGGCAGAGACATAGACATAGACAGAGACAGAGAAAGACTCAGAGACACAGAGACAAGACAACAGACAGACAGACAGGCAGGCAGGCAGGCAGGCAGGCAGGCAGACAGACAGAGACACACACAGAGACAGAGAGAAGAGAAAGACAGAGACAGAGATAGATAGACAGAGATAGATAGACAGAGAGAGACAGAGTCGGGCAGACGGAGAGACATAGACATGCACGCAAGCACAGAGAGAGAGAGAGAGAGAGAGAGAGAGAGAGAGAGAGAGAGAGAGAGAGAGAAAGAACAGACAGATAGACAGAGAGACAGAGCGAGAGAGACAGAAAAACAGATGGACAGAAGACAGACAGACAGTGACAGAGACAGAGACAGACAGACAGAGAGACAGATAGACAGACAGACAGACAGATAAACACACTGACAGACACAAGAGAGAGAGTGAATGCAAAAGAGAACAGAAAGAAAACAGACAAAAAGACTGGTACAAAGAAACAAAGAAATGACAAACAAGTAAAACCAGAAACAAAAACAAAGAGAGGACAGAACCATTCAACAAAGGAATCAAACACGGCTGGAACTGCTCATTATGCAGATAGATATTCCGTCTGGATTTGGAACAAAGCAGATAAAACGGAGATGAAGAAGCGATTACTATGTGATTATGGAATGCCATAAATTATTTACGTATACACACCCTCACTTTGTGTAACGTAAATTAGAGACTTAGGCTAATTAGACGCCTCAGTGAAGGAGTGCATAAATTCTACGTTATAGTGTACGCTTGTGAATCTTGTTGTTAATTTAATGTTGTGTGTGTGTGTGTGCGAGGGGGTGTTTGTGGGGGAGAGGAGAGGGTGGGTGAGGAGGGAAAGCATGCCCGTGTGTGTGTGTGTGTGTGTGTTGTGTTGTGTGTGTGTGTGTGTGTGTGTGTGTGTGTGTGGTTATGTGTGTGTTTGTGTGTGTGTTTTTGCGTTTGTGTGAGTGTGAGTGTGTGTTCGTTCGTTCGTTCTTTGATTTAACGTCTTTTCACGTGTGTGTGTGTTGTGTGTTGTGTTGTGTGTGTGTGTGTGTGTGTGTGTGTGTGTGTGTGTGTGTGTGTACATGTTTTGCGTGTGTGTGTGTGTATGTGTGTGCACGTCGTGTTTTGCGTTTGTGTGTGTGTGTATGTGTGTTGTGTGTTGTGGGGTGTGTTGTGTGTGTGTGTGTTTGTGTATGTGAGTCTGTGTGTGTGGTGTGCGTGTGTGTGTGTGTGTGTCTGTGTGAGAGTGTAGCGTGTGTGTGAGTGTGAGTGTGTGTGTGTGTGTGTGTGTGTGTTTGTGTGATGTAGTTGTGTGTGTGTGTGTGTGAGTGTGTGTGTCTTGTGTGTGTGTGTTAAACATCATCATCGTCCTTGTTAAAAGTAAGATGATGGAATGCATCTCCTCTCCAACGGACCGGTAAGAGGCAACACCGAGAGGAAATGTGTGTGTGTGTGTTTGTGGTTGTGTGTGTGTGTGTGTGTGTGTGTGTGTGTGTGTGTGTGTGTGTGTGTGTGTGTGTTGTGTTGTGTTTGTGTTGTTGTGTGTGTGTGTGTGTGTGTGTGTGTTGTGTGTGTTTGTGTTGTGTGTGTGTGTGTGTGTGTGTGTGTGTGTGTGTGTGTTGTGTGTGTGTGTGTGTGTGTGTGTTGTGTGTGTGTGCGCGCGTTTTCGTGTTTGCGTGCGTGTGTATGTGTGTTTGAGAGTGAGTGTGTGTGTGTGTTTCTCTGTCTGTCTCTCTATTTGTCTCTGTCTCTGTCTCTCTCTCTCTCTCTCTCTTCTCTCTCTCCTCTCTCTCTCTCTCTCTCTCTGGTACATACATTTGCCATCAAACGCTTCCTTTCGGTACCATTGCATTCATCTAATAAAATGTTATATGGAGAAACTGGCCGTTATCCTTTGTTTTTGAAAACTCAAATGAAGTGTATTAAATACTGGTTGAAATTAACCCAGCTCCCAATGTCAAAATTGTGCAAGCAGGCATATGAGATGTTACTGAATCAATTAGACTCGGGTAAACAAAACTGGGCATATTTCGTTAAGAAAATGTTAACCTCACATGGATTTGGTATTGTGTGGATGTGCCAGGGAGTTGGTTATGAACAAGGATTTATTTCAGAATTTAGGGATAGACTAGTTGATTCGTACAAGCAAAACTGGCACGCTCAAATGGAAGAATCTGAGAAATATGATTGGTTCCTTTCCTTTAAAAGTATATTTCAAACCGAAAAATATATAAAGGCCGTAACAAATAAATGGCATAGAAGCAATCTTGCTCGTTTAGACTAAGAGCCCTAGGGCTAAATGCAACAACAAGATGGTTTTACTCAAATTCATCGGCACACTCTATTTGTCCCATGTGTAATGTAGAGACAGAAGATGAAATGCATTTTTTGTTTGTTTGCAAGTCGTATGAAAGTATACGACAAAAATGCATAATCTTTGATGAGGACATTTCGAGTCAAAGGGTCATTACCAGAATACTCATGACTGAAGATGAAAACTATCAAAAATCCCTCGCGAAATTTATCGCCCTTGCTTGGGAAAGTCGGAGAAAGAAAACAACACAGTAATAAATTAATGTAAGTTTATCTCCAGTGAAGATATCACTTTATACTGTTCTTATGTTTATTTGCCGGATTTAGGTCTTCCTCTTACCTATATGACTAATTACGCCGGGTGGTCAACTGTTTCTTCAACTTTTGTTCAACTTTTTAAATTAATGTACGTTTATCTCCAGTGAAGATGTTACGTTATATTGTTTTTTTTGTATGTTTTCTGGATTTGGGTCTTCCTCTGATATGACTAATTATGTCAGGTGGTCAACTATTTAACTTTGTGTTCAACTTTTTAAATTAATGTAAGTTTATATTCAGTGAAGATATCACTTTATACTGTTCTTATGTTTATTTGGCGGATTTGGGTCTTCCTCTTACCTATATGACTAATTACGTTGGGTGGTCAACTGTTTCTTCAACTTTTTGTTCAACATTTTGTTCAACTTTTTCCGTTCAATTTTTTTTCTTCATCTTTAGGGAAAAAATTCAAATGGATGTATTGTCAGCCATGACTATATTTATAAATCTTTGTTTCGAGAAAACGTCGCCGAAAGATTCAATGACTTTGTTTTATGCTCCTTGCCACAAGGACAAAAATGTCAATGGCAATAAACCATTTCAGTTCAGTTTCAGTTTCAGTTTCAGTTTCTGTCTCTGTCTCTGTCTCTGTCTCTGTCTGTCTCTGTCTGTCTCTGTCTCTGTCTGTCTGTCTCCTCTCTCTCTCTCTCTCTCTCTCTCTCTCTCTCTCTCTCTCTCTCTCTCTCCTCTCTCTCTCTCTCTCTCTCTCTCTCTCCCTCTGTATGTGTGTGTGAGTGAGTGACAGAGAGATAAGAGAGAGAGAGAGAAAAAGAGAAAGAGAGAGAGAGAGAGAAAGACATAGACAGAGACAGCGAACCAGAGACAGAGACAAAGACAGCGAACCAGAGACAGAGACAAAGACAGCGAACCAGAGACAGAGACAAAGACAGCGAACCAGAGACAGAGACAAAGACAGCGAACCAGAGACAGAGACAGCGAACCAGAGACAGAGACAAAGACAGCGAACCAGAGACAGAGACAGCGAACCAGAGACAGAGACAAAGACAGCGAACCAGAGACAGAGACAGCGAACCAGAGACAGAGACAAAGACAGCGAACCAGAGACAGAGACAAAGACAGCGAACCAGAGACAGAGACAGAGACAGCGAACCAGAGACAGAGACAGAGACAGCGAACCAAGACAGAGAAAGAGACAGCGAACCAGAGACAGAGACAGCGAACCAGAGACAGAGACAGAGACAGCGAACCAGAGACAGAGACAGAGACAGCGAACCAGAGACAGAGACAAAGACAGCGAACCAGAGACAGAGACAGAGACAGCGAACCAGAGACAGAGACAGCGAACCAAGACAGAGACAAAGACAGCGAACCAGAGACAGAGACAGAGACAGCGAACCAGAGACAGAGACAAAGACAGCGAACCAGAGACAGAGACAAAGATAGATAACGACAGAGACAGAGATAGATAATGACAGAAACAGAGAGATGTAACGAGTGAGACAGTGTGACCATACAAACTAACAGAACTTTGTTAATGTTCCAATTTCAGCAAACAATCACACATAAAAAAAAAAGACATAAACGAAACTGACATCTATTTAGCCCCCCCGTAACAACGGCCATAACCGTATCAGCCAGCGAAAGCAGAATCGTCAGATTTCAGAGGCTGAATGGATACAGGGAAGGAAATATGGCGAAGTTTAAGTGTCCCGTTTAGGGTTGTAAATCCTTGCGGCATCTCTCCCAACGTGGACTTCATGGGGCTTTTTATGATTCCAGCAGCCTTAACGGCAAAGCCGGGTTCGAAATAAAAGCCAATATTGCCAGATTAGCATACAGATGTTGGGCAATAAAGTCTATAGGCATGGTTCGCGTTTGGCCATCCGTTGCTGGCTTGCCACAGTGAGCAGGATGCCGTACACATAGCCAGAGGATTAAGGAAAGAGCTTGTCTGCTGCGCTGCCGTGTGTATAAACTCAGTACCCAGGATTTTTCTTCTTCGTCTTCTTCTTGTTAGAAACCGCAAAATGAGAGATGGTATTAAAAAAAAAGGCTTAACTGGATGTGGTTACGTGCTTCGGTGTGAACGTGGAAACGTTCATTAAAAAAAAAAAGGAAAGAGAACTAAGTCAGAAACTTCAGGATTTAAAGACATTGGTCGTCGATGAAATACCATTATTAGCTGGATCTGATGTCGGTGCTGGGCTGTTCCGAAGACCGTTGGATGTGTTAGGGATGTGCTTACCGACCACAAAACTGTGGTAACTGGTGGTGTTTGATGAGTTTGGCTGTGGTGGCTAGGGAAATGGTGTGACTCGGCCTATTCTGGAGGATGTCTTTAAAAAACAGAAAATAAACTGTGCCCATCGGTTGTGGAATTACCGTTTATGGACTGTCATTCCGAGTCGTAAAAGTTCATTACTGTGTTGTATACTGTCGTGGAGGCTGGTAAACGAAGGTATTATACGTGCTTGTTTATTCTTCAAGGTGTTGTCCTTTTTTTCCGAACGGCAGCTGGTAATTGGATACTCACTGATACTTTAAATGAACTTGTGAAAAAGTGTGCCTGCTTCCCTCTCTCTTTCTGTCTGTCTGAGGTCTGTCTGTCTGTCTGTCTCTGTCTCTCTGTCTCTCTGTCTCTGTCTCTCTCTCTCTCTCTCTCTCTCTCCCTCTCTCCCTCTCTATCTATCTGTCTATCTATCTATCTATCTATCTATCTATCTATCTATCTATCTCTCCCTCTATCTGTCTGTCTGTCTGTCTATTTGTCTGTCTGCTTGTCTCGTCTGTCTGTCTGTCTGTCTGTCTTTCTCTCTCTCTCTATCTCTCTCTCTGTGCTCTGCATCTATCTATCTATCTATCTATCAATCTATCTATCTATCTATCTATTTTATCTATCTATCTATCTATCTATCTGTCTGTCTATCTCTCCCTCTATCTATCTGTCTCTGTCTGTTGTCTATCTGTCTGTCTGTCTGTCTCGCTCTCTCTCTGTGCTCTCTGTCTATCTATCTATCAGTTTATCTATCTATCTATCTATCTATCTATCTGTCTGTCTATCTGTTCTCTCACTCTATCTATCTGTCTCTGTCTGTCTGTCTAGCTGTCTGTCTGTCTGTCTCTCTTCTCTGTCTCTGTGCTCTCTATCTATCTATCTATCAGTTTATCTATCTATCTATCTATCTATCTATCTATCTGTCTGTCTGTCTATCTGTCTCTCCCTCTATCTTTTGTCTCTGTCTGTCTATCTGTCTGTCTATCTGTCTGTCTGTCTGTCTGTCCATCTTTTGTGGTTAACGTGTCTGTGACTGAATTTAGTTATTATCAATGCAATTGTTGTTTATTTTGAAATCAACCCCCAGTCTTGTTTGGTTAAATGCTTGGAAAGACTTCAGCTAAATCTCTCTCTCTCTCTCTCTCTCTCTCTCTCCTCTCTCTCTCTCCTCTCTCTCTCTCTTTCTGCTTCTGTCTGTCTGTCTGTCTCTCTCTCTTCTCTCTCTCTGCTTCTGTCTCTTTCTCTCTCTCTCTCTCTCTTCTGCTTCTGTCTGTCTGTCTGTCTGTCTGTCTCTCTCTCTCTCTCTCTCTCTCTCTCTCTCTCTCTATCTCTCTGCTTCTGTCTCTCTCTCGCTTTCTGTTTCTCTCTCTCTCTCTCTAGCTATCTCTCTCTCTATCTCTGTCTGTGTGTCTGTCTGTGTGTCTGTCTGTGTGTCTGTCTGTCTGTCTGTCTCTCTCTCTCTCTCTCTCTCTCACATATTCTCTTCTCTGTCTCTGTTTATCTTTGTATCTGTTTACATTTGTCTCTGTCTCTCTGTCTCTGTCTCTCTGTCTCTCTGTCTGTCAGTCTATCTCTCTGTCTCTCTCTCTCTCTGTCTCTCTGCTCTCTCTCTCTCTCTTTGTCTCTCTGTCTCTCTGTCTCTGTCTCTCTGTCTGTCAGTCTGTTTTTTTTTCTGTCTCTCTGTCTCTGTCTCTCTGTCTGTCTGTCTGTCTGTCTCTCTCTCTCTCTCTCTTTCTCTTTCTCTTTCTCTCTCATCTGCCTCTCTCTCTCACTCTCTCTCTCTCTCTCTCTCTCTCTCTCTCTCTCTCTCTCTCTCTCTCTCTGTTTTTCATTTCTTGTTCACTCACTCCGAAATATTTTCTTTTGTTTTTGCCGATTCTATCTATTCTATATTCCATATCGCAAACAAATCGTTACACTACAAACAGAACACAAACACAATGTAGGCTATCTATTATCGAAGATGCATATATTTAACCCCACAGATATATAACATCAAAGCACACTCATAAATATGTGTATCTATATATGTTTCCATGCTCTGAAGTATCATAAAAGAGCCAAAAATAAAATAAGACAAGCATTTGTACTCATTAAGATAACATTACCACGAACAAAAATTCTTCTTGGAATAGATACGAAATGGCACTGGCACAGAAAATAGTCCAGCTATATTCATATTTAATCTGGTTACGATAGTACAGGGATGCTATTCAACAGCATATTATATCCGTTGTACACCCAATTTAGCATTGTACTCTTTTATCTTATATCGCTTGGCAGCCATTTCTCTAGACACAGCAATACCCAGCTGAACTGTATATAGTTTGTTTACATTTATAGAGGTAAGATTTTGCAAACATTATAATGAATACGGTCTTGATGGAGGTAGACAGAAGTAGATCACTCATAAGGAAGATTAGGAAAAGACAGGCAACATTTATATAGGCCATTTTATGAGAAGGGAGATCTGGAGCACCTGGTCACAACGGGAAAGCTGGAGGGAAAGAGAGCACCGGTAGACCCAGGGAGAAAATGCTAGACGGAATTGCGGAGTGGCTGAAGACGAGGAGGGTGGAGGAGATGCTTGGGGCAACAAGAGATAGAGACAAATGGAAGTCCATGATCGCCAACGCCATGCGGCAGGGCACCTGATGATGATGATAATGAATACAATGCCATTATCGGTTTTCATATCATGTTCTGTAGTAGTAGTAGCAGCAGCAGCAGCAGCAGCACAGCAGTAGTAGTAGTAGTAGTAGTATAGTAGTAGTAGCGGGAGCAGTAGTATACATGTAAGTAGTAATAGTAGTAGTAGAAGTGGTGGTAATAGTATGTGGACAGCGATAGTAGTTGCAGCAATTGTTATTGTTATAGCCGTTTAAAGCCCAGCCGAGTTGCAGCAATAGCAGAAGAAGTAGCCTAGTAATAATGATGATAATGATAATGTTTATTTGTATAGCGCATATTCCATATAAAAACATGCTCACAAGCACTTTACATTTCCCAAAAAAAGAAAATGGTGATAAAAATGTTCACAATTACATATACACAATGAGATAAATCAAAAATTAAAGCTATACAAGTAAGAAGTTAAAACTCTGATTTATGTCATAAAAAACTAACAGATTTTTCATATGAATAAAGAGGCATACTGTGTTTATATAATCATGCGTGTGTGTGCGTGCGTGGCGTGCGTGTGTGTGTGTGTGTTTTGTGTGTGTGTATGTGGGGTGTGGGTTGTGCGTGTGTGCGTTGCTGTGCGGTGTGTGTGTGTGTGGTGTGTGCGTGCGTGCCCTGCATGTTGTGTGTTGTGGTGTGGTAGTGTGTCGTGCACAATAGCATGTTGTGTATAGAAATGTAGCAGACAGCAGTAGTAATAGTAGTAATAGCTAATAGTAGTAGTAGTAGCAAGAGAAAGCAAACAGCAGTAGTAATAGTAGTAGTCTACTCCGTCACAGCGGCATGCTATCAGCAAGCAATAGCATTGTACATTACGTGCTCCTCTCTCTCTCTCTGTTCTCTCTCTGTTTCTCTCTTTGTCTCTGTCTTTATCTCTGCTCTCTGTCACTCCTCTGTCTTCTGTCTGTCTCTGTCTGTCTGTTCTGTCTCTCGTCTGTCTGTCTCTGTTCTGTCTGTCTCTCTGTCTGTCTGTCTGTCTACTGTCTGTCTGTCCTGTCTGTCTGTCTGCTCTCTGTCTGTCTCGTCTCTCTCTCTCTCTCTCTCTCTCTCTCTCTCTCTCTCTTCTTCTTTCTGTATGTATGTGTATGTGTTTATGTGTTGTGCGGATGTTATGCTTGTGTTTTAGTGTGTATGTGTGGTGTGTGTTGTGTGTGTGTGTTTGTGTGTGTGTGTGTGTGTGTGTGTGTGTGTGTGTGTGTTTTTAGTGTATGTGTATTTTAGTGAGTGTGTGTGTGTGTGTGTGTGTGTGGGGTGTGTGTGTGTGTGTGTGTGTGGTGTGTGTGTGTGTGTGTGTTGTAGTGTATGTGTATTTTAGTGAGTGTGTGTGTGTGTGTGTGTGTGTGTGTGTGTTGTAGTGTATGTGTATTTAGTGTGTGTGTGTTTTATGCATATCTGTGTGTATGTGTGTGTGTGTGTTGTAGTATATGCGTGTTGTAATGTTTTTTGTTTGTTTGTTTTTGTGTATGTATGTGTGTGTGTGTGTGTGTGTGTGTGTGTGTGTGTGTGTGTGTGTGTGTGTGTGTGTGTGTGTGTGTGTGTGTGTGTGCATTTGTGACTCAGTCTCAATCCTGGACGGAACTCCATAGCATCATGACTTTCATCCTCATCGACATCGACATCATCATCATCATCGCATTGTAAAAACTGTTCCAGATTCTGTGGTCAATAAGATGACGTAAAAAAATGGGACGAAAACAAAACAAACAAACCAAAAAATAGGTGAGCACAAAGGTAACCTCCCCGAGTGCAATGATCCTTTAAAAAAATGGAAGGGAGCAGGTCATTTGTTTTCATATTACGTACTAGGATTGAACTCCAGATATCGGATCTTGAGTCCACGGTTCTTTTAAGAGGGCAGACCTACCCAGATTTGAGTACCAAGATTGTGATGTTCAATGCTTCAGTTCTAATTAACCAATCACCATGATATTTGGCAAGAAGATACCTCAGACAGTATTCTTTGGATTGAATATCTTTGTTTGGGGGTCTGTGAGTAATGAAAAGTTGACAAAAAGTAATTAATTAATTGCGATTTTTTTTGCGAGATTGTATACATCAGACATAATATGTTCAAAAGTTTTCATCCGATTTCCTTGTTATTTGGCACACATATAGCAGGGACGGGTACCTATAGCCGGTAGTAAAATCTTGCAGTTCTGCTAGAAAGAAACATTTTCATCAAAAGTTGTGTTATAATTGTTTTTATTAAAATTATTCTAAAAATTGGTGTGATGATTGTACAGAAAATAATGATAGTAGAGCTAAGATTTTACTACATGCCATATATACTATACAGATGTCTTTGCTCACTAAATATCAAATTCCTAACATGAATACATGTGTAGTTATAAATGTCACAGTATGTACTATATTTCTTTCATTTTCGCGAGAACATTTTTTAATTAATTAATTTTTGTCAACTTTTCACAACTCACAGACCCCAACAAAGATATTCAATCCAAAGAATACTGTCTGAGGTATCTTCTTGCCAAATATCATGGTGATTGGTTAATTAGAACTGAAACACTGAACATCATAAACTTGGTACCCAAATCTGGGTAGGTCTGCCCCCTTAAAAGAACTTTCCAGCCCTCGCGCGAGAGAAAAGAAATGTATGACACACCAGCAGAGGGAACCTCGATTTTTCTCCTCATTTTGACTGCAAAATCGAACTGAACGTCTAGTCCTTCGGAAGGGGACGAAAAATGAGTCGGACCCGTATGCCTCCTGGCTGCGCTCGCTTCGCTAAAGATCCCACGGTAGTTGAAAATCGCGGAGAGCAAGGCATTGCCCAGCTGCCTTGGTGTAAAACGTTGGAGAGATAGGTTGATTTTCCAGGTCACACCCCTTGAAGACCAGTTAGCCTTCTTGCCTTTCTGAAGTCTTGGTAAAAAATAATAAATTCTTAATATGAATATGAATTTGAAGCGAGGGAGAGGGGGATTGGCACTGCCCTCGTGGTGCTAGCCCCGGGAAAAGATGAGGTCTCTGCCACCTCACTCCCCTACGACCCCCAGGATTATGGAACTATTTAGGTAGGAACTCAGAACCTGGCCAGCTCATGGGTTTATGTGCTGGTTTAAGGCTTGTGAAGTGATCATTCTTGATCTTCTCCATCACATGGTACCTGTGACGTTAGTGCATGTGGAATTCATTCCGAGAGCGGAGACGTCGTCTTGGGAAACTAAAACTGAAAATGAACCTGAAACTCAGTAAATTTTTCGAAAGATAGACTGCAGCTTTGGCCTTTAGCTAAAGGCAACGTTACACATACGCTTCGTTGTAATACTTTTCATCATAACTTACGGTTGTGTTATTCTGAGCTAAAAACGCTCAAACAATGACTTTCAGACAAGGAGGTTGCAGAGAAAGACAAAAAAAAACTAGATGTACTTTCGGCTCGCTTCAAACTTATCGCGATTTATGTGTTTGGCTTTTGCTGTATCTAACTTTCTTATGTTCACCAACGTTTCTTTCTTCTTTTCTTTTTTTCTTTATTTTATTTTTTTTCTTTAAATTCAACTTTGCCTATTTCATTGTGTTGTAGATCTATTTCGTTCTGTTTCGTTTTGTCACGCATTATTTCATCAAACTTTTTTTTTTTTTTTTAGTTTTATTTCCACCGACGCTGTCACACAAAACACGACAAGCGAGGAGACGGAGGAGAAAGAAAGACAGGGAGGCAGAAAAATCAGAGAGTCCTGCGGGAATCTCGGGAACTAATAGAAGTGGTGTCAGGTTTCCCCTATCACCGGCTTTTACGACGTATTGGAGACAATGGGACTAGGAGACTGCACGTGCTCGTTACACTATTGATTAACCAATTAACAGCCACGGCGCTCTTGGCGCGTGCAACATTGCGCTACCACGTGATTGGGAAAAAAGAATATATATGGCCTATGCTGAATGGGCACTCGCTGTATTTTGTATACAGGCATTTTGTTTCAAACTTTTTTTTTTTTTTTTTTTTTGACATGAAAAAGATGAGGTGATGATGGTGATGGTGGTGAAGGGGGGGGTTAAATGAGATCAGCTTTTCTCTGTGTGTGTGTGTGTGTGTTGTGTGTTTGTGATGTCTACGTGTTTGTTTGTGTTGTTTGTGTGTTGTGTGGTTGTCATATTTTCCTCTTGTGTGTGTGTGTGTGTGTGTGTGTTGTTGTGTGTGTGATGTGGTGTTTCAATGTTTGTTCAGTGTGTGTGCTTGTACATGTATGTGTATATGAATGTATAAGCGAGCGAGCGAGCGAGCGAGCGAGAGAGAGAGAGAGAGAGAGTGGAGACAGAGAGGAAGAGAGAGAGACCTAGGTGGAGAGAGAGCAAGCTATTGAGAGAGTGAGTGTGTATTTGTATGTGTGTGTTGTGTGTGTGTGTGTGTGTGTGTGTGTGTGTGTGTGTGTGTCTGTGTGTGTGTGTGTGTGTGTGTTGTGTCTGTGTGTGTGTGTGTGTCTGTGTCTGTGTGTGTCTGTGTGTGTCAGTCACTATATATGTCAACATGGCAACTGATTTTTTCAGCCTAAAATGTGGGCCGCTCACCACGGAGAAACCAAGTTGCCATAGTATGCCGCCACTTTGTTGTTGTTGTTGTTGTTGTTGCTGTTTTTCTTCCTTTATCCATGTATTTCTGTTTACCTAAGAAGAATGTTGAGAGTTCCATGGACAATTAAAACAAAACAAAACAAAAACAAACAAAAAACGTGACAGTCGTGAAGGAGGCAGACACAAGAAGAACTTTAATGAAGAAGATTAGGAAAAAAAACAAGCAACATTTATAAGACAGTTTATGAGAGAAGAGAAATGAATGAAGTTAAAGCACCTGATCACAACAGGAAAGCTGGAGGGAAAGAGAACACCAGGTAGACCCAGGGAGAAAATACTGGACGGACTTGCAGGGTGGCTGAGGACGGAGAGGGTGGGAGATGTACTTGCAGCGACAGGGGATAGATTTGTATGGAGGGCCATGATCGCCAACGCCACGCGGCAGGGCACATTATGATGGTATGAATGACGAAAGTGAATTTTTATACATAATTTTGCCAGGGACAAATCTTTTGTTGCCTTGGGATCTTTAACGTGTAGTATAATAGCATGCTATATACAGAACTTTAGTTTATCGTCTCTCCCAGGCTGGTTGCTTCTTTGGATAGGACCGTTGACTTAAGAACTAATAAATCAGTTTGTTCCCTGCCAGTGACATTAAACGTTGCC
>JAPXFY010000023.1:33559180-33561680 GCA_030674185.1 Monoplex corrugatus | reverse complement strand
ACGACGACGACGACGACGATGACGATGACGATGACGAGATGACGATGACGACGACGACGATGACGACGATGACGACGATGACGATGATGATGACGATGATGATGATTAATGTCGCGATTTATCACACGAGCTGGTTGGTGCTCTCGATAGAGGCGCAATCTCGAAGATCTGATATCTCGACTTAGTCCCAGCACGCGACATTAAGATCTGGCCTGTTTGGCTGTCCATCTCAATGATTCCATCATTTGTTGATGTCAGCTTGGCGTTTGATAGGTTCCTTTCTCTCCCCTCTACCATTTTATAAAACCTTGCCAGTGCGTAGGGTTAGGCTCATTCAGAGGATCAGCCAGATACTTTGGTAGATTTGGATTTGGATGGAGCGCATACGGAATTGTCTGAGTGCGATGAATGCGTCTTGAGTTTTTGGGGGTTTGGACTTTTGTTCAAGATAAACAAACTTGAAAATTTTTTTCAAGTGAAAACAACAACAACACAACAACAACAACAGCAGCAACAACACAACAACAACAACAACACCAACACACAACAACACAACAACACAACAACAACAACAAAAACAACATTACAACAACAACACAACAACATTACACAACAACAACACAACACAACAGCAACAAACAACAGCAACACAACACAACACAACAGCAACAGCAACAGCAACAGCAACAGCAACAACAACAAAAACAACAATAACACAACGCCAACAACAACCAAACAAACAAACAAACAGCGCACTCCAGACTCTACCAAGTTACGCTATTAGAGCATGTGCTATCGAAAGCTAGCACAGGGTTGTATCGTTTTCGTTATTGTTCGTTAGTCATCGACGTGAATCAGAGGTGCCCGTGCTTGTGTGTATGTCAGACTTAAGCTTTGTAATACACTGACTGCTGTTCCGTTTGATTCTTAGTGTCTCCAGCAAATGAAACATCAGAGAAGTTCTTGTTGTTTTGTTGTTTGTTATTGTTGTTGTTGTTGTTGTGTTGTTGTTGTTGTCTTTGTCGTTTGTTTGTTGTCATGGTGATGGTAGTTGTTTGTTGTCAATGTGGTGTTGTTGTTTTTATTGCTGTTCTTGCTCTTGTGTCGTCGTCGTTGTCGTCGTTTTGTTGTTATTTTTTTTTTTTTGTTGTTTTGTTGTTGTTGTTGTTGTTGTCCTTCTTCTTCTTCTCTTCTTTCTTCTTCTTCTTCTCTTCTTCTTCTTCTTTTTTTCTTTTTCTTTTCTTCTTCTTCTTCTTCTTCTTCTTCTTCTTCTTCTTCTTCTTCTTCTTCTTCTTCTTCTTCTTCTTCTTCTTCTTCTTCTTCTTCTTCTTCTTCTTCTTCTTCTTCTTCTTCTTCTTCTTCTTCTTCTTCTTCTTCTTCTTCTTCTTCTCTTCTTCTTCTTCTTCTTCTTCTCCTTCTTCTTCTTCTTGTCGTTTTTTAATGTTTGGTGTTCTTGCGATTTTGTTGTCTTGTGTATAAACTTGACAAAGATCAGTAGGCCAAAACTTTGTGCCTATCATATCTTGGCGGATTACATATGCGTGTGTTAATGCCTTATCGGTATAACTTAGCCATATCGCTACGGAAGCAGATTTTTTTTCCCAGCCCACACATCCCGAATTTAGTTGTTTTTTTAAGTTCTTGTTTGTTGTAACATGATTATAACATCATCTGCGCTGTGGTGATCTTTAGAATAACTTCAAGAGAATTGGCAGAAAGCAATCTTAAGCCATATGTGAAATTCTTGAAAAGAAAAGCTAAGGAAGAAGAGTGCCAGCCGGATCTTACGTATTCCATCAATGGCGCCGGTGGTCAGCCAACGCGAATAGCCATGAAAAAAATAAAACAAAACAAAAAAACACGAAAGAAGATGAACGCGTATTTAATACAACAAAACAAGTCAGCCGCAAATTTTCGGCCAAACTGGCCTTTTGTCAAGCGTAAGTCACACTTGTTTTGGAAAACAAAAAACAAACAAAAAAACAAAACAAAACAAAAACAAAACAAACAAAAAACCCAACTAATAATAATAATTCCCTTGATATTTCATATACATTCCTCCGGTTTAGAAACATCACAAAACTTATTAAACAGAATGAATTTTTAAAAAACATTTTTTTTTTTTTACTGTACATCAGACTGAAATAGGACTTGCTATCGAAATGATGAAATGGCTACAAATAATTTGTTAGGGTGAAGAAATATGTGTCACCGTCCACGGTAAAAGCGAACAATACCAAAAGTAAGTCGAGATGAAGCCCAATTGTACCAAGGCATTTTCTACAACAACAAAAAATGTACATTTATAACGTAATCGTGACCTTTCATTTTCATCATGTAAACATTTATTCTGAATGTTATATAGAACCAATACTGTTGTACGGATGCGAGGCGTGGACAGTCAACAAACAAAGCCAGAGCAAGATTGAGGCAGCCGAGATGTGGTTTCTAAAAGAATGTTGAGAGTTCCATGGACAGCAAAGAAAGCAAACGAGACAGT
>JAPXFY010000023.1:33524180-33534180 GCA_030674185.1 Monoplex corrugatus | reverse complement strand
TATATCACCCCTGAATTGTCCAATTTGTCCACTAGTGTGATGTAATATTACATAGGCCTTTCAGATTTAATGCTTCCTCAGTTTTGCTTTTTCTGATAATTGCCAGGAAACATCGTCTTGGCCCACGGCATCACTATGGGCTGGTTATCTGGCTCTTCTGAGAGGGCTGTGGGAAGAAGATGGTATGTCTTGATTTCCATCCCTGCCCGCAGTATAAGAATTGACTGGTTCACTACCCATTTTGTGAATACTTTAATTATTCTGTTAGTGTCCGCTTAGTGTTTCACATTTATTTATGTATTTATTTTTTTATTAATTTGTTGTTTATTTATTTGTTTGTTTGCTTTTATTATTTACTTAACATTTATTTACTTTTTTTGGGTAATTTATTTGTGCTTGTTTGTTTGTTTGTTTGTTTGTTTTTTGTTTGTTTATTTGTTGTTATTTATTTACTCATGTTTTAATTGATTTATGTAATTATTGATTGATTGATTATGATTTTTATTTATTTATTTATTTACTTATTTATTTATTTACTCGATCATGTATTTGTTAGTTTCTCATGTTATCTAGTATTTATTGATTCATTTTGTAAGACATAATTGTAAAGCATAAGGACTGTTATTTCGTCAGAAGTATAAAATGAGTGAAGAAAGAACAAAATTATATTGTTATCGCAGTCTCAAACACACACACACACACACACACACACACACACACACACACACACCACACACACACACACACACACACACACACACACACACACACACACACACACACACACATAAACAACAACACACACACACACACACACACACACACACACACCACACACACACACACACACACACACACACACACAACAACACACACACACACACCATCAACAACATACACACACGCACACACACCACACAGAGCATGCCCGCGTGGCTTTTTTTTTTTAAAGTGTTAATGTGAATAGACGGTGAAAGAAATAAGTTACGAATAAACGAACACACACACACACACATATGCACACAAACACGCACGGGCGGCACGCTCTCACGAACGCACGCACGTACGCACGCGCACACACACAACATACATAGTCAACATCTCTTTTGCCAAGTCTTAAAGAAAAAAGAGTAAAACAAATTTTCTGGGAGCGAAGAATAAAACAGAAAATGTTAAAACCAAAAACGAACAAAAAACAAAAAACTAAAAAACAAAAAATGAGGGGGTGAAGAAAACCAGAAAATGATAGTTAGATAGATAGACAGACAGACAGACAGACAGACAGACAGACAGACAGACAGACAAAGATACAGACAGACAGACAGATAGAAGATAGATAATAGATAGATAGATGGATAGATAGATAGAAATAGATAGATAGATAGATAGATAGATAGACAATAGATAGATAGATAGACAGATAGTTAGATAGATAGATAGATAGATGATAGAAGAAGATAGAGACAGACAGACAGACAGACAGACAGAGAAAGACAGAGAGAAAGTGTGTGTGTGTGTGTGTGTTGTGTGGGTGGGGGGGGAGAGAGAGAGACAGAGAGAGAGAGAGAGAGAGAGAGAGAGACAGGAGAGAAGACAGACAGACAGACAGAGACAAAGACAGGCAGAAGAAGACAAGACAGAGACAGAGACAGACAGACAGACAGACAGACAGACAGAGATAGAGAGAAAGAGAGAAACAGGCACACCATAGGCTATAAGCTTGCCGCTGTTCCTTCATCACGTAACTGCATTGCTAAATGAATTATGAATAAGCATATGTATAACCAGAAGGGGAAAAAAGGAAGTAAAACAAAAAAAACAAAACAAAAAAAGAAGAGAAACAAGAAAGGAAATACACAAAGAAATGGAAAGAGACAGAACGATAAAAAAAAAAAAACGAAGAGAAAGAAAGAGAGAAAAAAAAAAAGAAAGACAAAACGAAATAAAAGAAAGAAAAGACAAGATGGATTTCATTCTGACCAATCGTGTACATTTGTTCATTTGCCGCAGCCCACGGCGTTCCGGAAGCAGTGATAAATATTTCTCATTTGCATACACACTAAATACCGCACGCGACATTGTAGCTTGTCGCCATGGTTTATATACTCTAACCCTTGACACTAAACCCTCTGCTACCATCCTCACCCCTCTCCTTTCCGTCAAATCTGTCTCGACATCATTTCTTTTAAACAACAAGAAAAGGGGGGGTTTAAATTTGAGTTTTTGTTAAGAAAATGTCTCCGCTGTCGGAGTAAATTTTGCATGCTCTTACGCTACAAATGTCGTGTGATAGAGAAGATCATCATCATGTGCCCTGCCGCATAGCGTTGGCGTTCATGGCCCTCCATACAAATGTATTCCTTGTCGCTGCAAAGTACATCTCCCACCCTCTCTGTCCTCCGCCACTCTACAAGACAGTCCGACACTTTCTCCCTGGGTCTACCTGGAGTTCTCTTTCCCTCCAGCTTTCCTGTTGTGACTAGGCGCGATAGAGAATATACGAGTCTTAAATATACGATTTATATAAATATGTACCACGCACTGGAAAGATTAAATGTTTGTATTAAAGCGTTTTGTAGTATGCGTGACGATGAAAATAAGAATGTGTAAACGTAAGTATAATGTAGGATTGTGTGTTGATAAGTGTAAAAGTAGCAGAACAAAACATGTGGAAGCTGTAAACAAATTTTCAGTTTCAGCTTCAGTTTCTCAAGACGACGTCTCTGCGCTCAGAATGAATTCCATGTGCACTAACGTCATAGGTGTCATGTGTATGGTGATCATGGCACAATCCTTTATTTTCACTGTATCTTACATAAAGTTGACAGAAATCTGTATACTAGAGCTACGCGAGAACATAGAAATATATTAATCAGAAAGAAAAAAAATGCTATAATCAGAATTTACTGAACATGCTAATATCCTCTATCAACGATTAAAAAAAAATTATGGGAACACACGAATGCTTTTTTGTCTTGTTTTGTTTTTGTTTTTGTTTTGGTGGGGGGTTTTTTCAAGAAAAAAGAGCGCAAGATTGACAACTTCGTAAAGTTTGTTTTTTTTCATTCTAAAGCGTTGTAAGATAAGAATGTTTTCTGAGAATGGCCTTCTGAGTCACTTGATTATACATTTCCAGATACCAGAATAGATTTATGAATCGTCCAATATCTCACGAAGAAGTACTGTTTGCTCTCAGAAAATTGAAAAATAAATTAAAAAAACCGCAGTATGTCCTCGTGGATTTATTGCAGAATTATCAAAAGTTCATAATAATCAAAATGTAGGTTCCTTTTTGTTACTTCATTGTTATTTCGCAATACAGGAGCAAACTACCCTACCTATATACAAAATTATTTGTCATGCAAGAATTGTAAACTATTTTTAATATATCGTAGCTTCTGGCGAATGGGGGTAGAGCGTACGGAACACCTCAAGCGCGCACAATATCTCTTGGATAAACATTCAATACTTTTCAGATATTTAAAAAAAATGGTTCTGTCACTTAAACAAATTGTGATCTTTAGTTTGGGCAAAAACGAGCTAAACAATTATGTTAACAAGTAATGACATTTATACGGCACCAAATCTTGATGTATAAATCAAATCAAAACGCGCGCTCTCATCAATCACCAAAGCATTCACTCGTAATGACAAAAACTGAAGGGTACAAAACACACACAGACCTGGAAGGGGAGGACAGGAGGGGAATAGGACGAAAGGATGGGCATGTGGAGGAGGAAATCATTGCTGGAGAAAAAGGTATGTCTTTAACTTAGACTTTAAGAAAGATAGAGTATGTTGATAAATTTAAATACCTGGGAACGGTCATTTCATCAGACGCAGATGCACATCAGAAATAGCCAGCAGAATCGGCCAAGCCAAAACAGCATTCAAGAAGATGACAAGCATCCTTACCGACAAATGCCTATCAATTAACATCAGAAAGAGAGTTCTTGAATGTTATATAGAACCAATACTGTTGTACGGTTGTGAGGCGTGGACAGTCAACAAGCTAAGCCAGAACAAGATTGAGGCAGCCGAGATGTGGTTTCTAAGAAGAATGTTGGGAGTTCCATGGACAGCAAAGAAAACAAACGAGACAGTCTTGATGGAGGCAGACACAAGTAGATGACTCATAAGGAAGATTGGGAAAAGACAGGCAACATTTATAGGCCATTTTATGAGGAAGGGGGATTTGGAGCACCTGGTCACAACGGGAAAGCTGGAGGGAAAGAGAGCACCAGGTAGACCCAGGGAGAAAATGCTGGACGGACTTGCAGAGTGGCTGGGGACGAGGAGGTGGGGGAGATGCTAGGGACAACGAGAGATAGAGACATATGGAAGTCCATGATCGCCAACGCCATGCGGCAGGGCACCTGATGATGATGAGAGTATGTGTATGTGATTGTCGAATAGACAGGAGAAGCTTGTTCCAGTTGCATGGACCAGATACAAAAAAAGAGCGGCGACCGCAGTTTCAGTTTCATTTTTTCAAGATGACGTCTCCCCGCTCGGAACGAATTCCATATGTACTCACGTCACAGATGCCATGTGTATGGTGATCATGACACAAGCCTTAAGTCTGCACATAAACCCATGAGCTGGCCAGGTCCTGAGGCCCTGCCTAGCCTTTGTTTTACCTAGTCTATTATTTATACCTGTATTGTATCAGCCTATCACTCGAATAATCTTGGTTACATAGTAAACGACTTCTATATCGAGGAATTTGTAACCATGTTGTATAAGAAGCAGAACGTAAAGGTCGGGCAGGGATGTATATTCGGAAATGATCACAAAAATGAATATGTGGAGTACCATTGATACATATTTAGTACAACTATTGACTTTGTATGAAATTCTTTGAGAAAGAAGACAACCGGTGGAGAAGAAAGCAAGGGGGGGGGGGGGGGGGGGAAGAGATAAAATCATGCCTCTTTTTCTCGAAGGGCAAACAAGAATATCCAGAGAATCCGACGATAGCATCGGTATCTCACAGTGCTAGTCCTCATATACTCAGAGAGTGGTAGGAGTTTACATTCAACAAAACAAACAACAAACGAACGAAAGGTAAGACGGGCCGCAGAATTCTGAATACGCTGGAGGTATACCATAGAAGAAGGAGGCAAACAGAGAACAGAGAGTACAATAATCGATACGAGACAAGATCAGAGAAGTCTCGAGTTTAGATGCTGCTGAAGTGGAAAAGTAACGACGAACAAATTATGCACAGAATGTATGTATTTGTTCAAAAACATTATCTGTCCACCATCCGCTCTTTGAATGTCCTATCTTACTTACGACATATAGAAATAACAATCTTGATTTTTCATGTATGATTCTAGAGATTTCCTTTACAAACAAAAATAATGATGTCATTTCGGTAGCCCAGCTGATTCTCAGATCCCCTGTTGGCAGATTGTTATGAAGAGTTAATTAATTGTTGTCTGTTATTAATTGACACTGTTAACTTATTGTTCTGAATTATTAATTGTAATTGTTCCCTTTCTTACATTCAAACTTTCACTACCCCTCCCATCCCCATCCCCCACCCTACCCCACCCCCACCTTTATTTATTTTTTTCTCCTTGTGTGTGTGTGTGTGTGTGTGTGTGTGTGTGTGTGTGTGTGTGTGTGTGTGTGTGTGTGTGTGTGTGTGTGTGTGTGTGTGTGTGTGTGTGGTGCGTGTGTGTGTGTGTCTAAAATCACTATTGTGAACAGACATGAAATAAAGTTTCCATTCCATTCATAACGACGAACAAAACTGAAACATATCAGTTCACAGTAACACGCATGACAGGTTTGGGTGATGAATTTCTGCAATGGAGAGCTGAGGATCAAGAACGACGCCAAGGTTCTTAACTAATCAAAAAGTACTAGTTGAAGAGAACAAACTTTTACAATGGCGGATCGAACCTAAGACCTTCTGATTGGAAGTTCAATGGTCACCCACTCGACTACACGTCCATCTGTGTAAAAACTGCCAAAACTTTGACGTGAATTTTCTGCAAATTGAGATATTGATGGCTTGACGGGTAAGTGTACGTATCTCAAAAAAAATAACGATGATGAGACTCAAAAGTCTATGTTTTAAGATTTCTTTTTACCAACTTCTTACAGCTAGTCGTCAATCATACTGAATGGATATAACCCTCTGACTCACCGCACCCTATCCACCAACCGCAAAAAGTTAACCCTTTGACTCCCGCACCCTATCCACCTAACCGCAAAAAGTTAACCCTTTGACTCCCGCACCCTATCCACCACCGCAAAAAGTTAACCCTTTGACTCCCTCACCCTATCCACCAACTTTCTGCAGGAAGCTGGTGGATAGGGTGAGGAAGTCAAAGGGTTAACTTTTTGCTTTGCTAGCGTGGTTGAAAACGACGAGTGCTGGTAGACAGGGTACGGGAGTCATAGGGTTAAACTCTACAGAACGGAGAACGGATGCATTCTGATTTCGGTATTTTTGTTGTTTGCTGTTGTTTTCGAGGCATGGCCCTTAACAAAGCAGATGGAGAACAGACTTGATGGGACGTATACTCGCATGTTGAGGATGGCATTAAATGTCTCTTGGAAAGCAGCACATGACTAACGAAGAGCTATATGGATACCTCCCTAAAGTTATGACAAGATAAGAACACGTAGGCTTCGCCTAGCCGGTCACTGTATGCGACATCCGGAGGAAGTTGCTTCACAACTTGTACTGTGACAGCCAACTGGAGGGAAAGCGAACATAACAGGGGAAGGAAGACAACAGACTTCATTGATCTTCTCTCCAAAGGGACACTGGTCTCGAAAACATAGATGAGATCAAGGCAGCTATGTTGGACAGGAGCAAGTGGAAGGAGTGAAGGAGTACGTTACAGAGGCTCGATCTGGAGATCGGCCAAACTATCTAAACTGTTGTTTTGTTGTTGTTGTTATTGTTTGTTTAGTTAGTTTTTCTTCCTTATATTCCACTCAGTCTTATCAGTATTTTTTTTGTTCAAAACAAAAGAAAAAACAAAGCAAAAATTATAAAAAAAACATTAAACCTCATGTGGTATTATTCAACATGGATGTTGTTTTGTATGCAATCGTTTACAAATGCACACACTGAGTGTACTGTCAGGCTGAACGGTAGTGTTTCAATTCCTATACAGAGAGGACAGTGTGTGATAGACAGACAGCAATTGGAGGCAGGGTGGTGTTACCGGAAGCAATATCTCAGCTGTCCTGGGTTCTGTCCCCTTCTACAACAGCTTGGGTGTCATGGATTTTTCTGTGTCGTGGTTGTCTTTCTTTTGCGGTGTGTGTGTGTGGTGTGGGGTGTGTGTGTGTGTGTATGTGGTGTGTGTGTGGGGGGGGGTATGTGTGTTGTGTGTGTGTCTGTGTGTGTCTGTGTGTGTGTGTCTGTGTGCATGTATGTGTGTGGTGTGTGTATGTGTGTGTATGTGTGTGGTGTGTCTGTCTGTCTGTCTGTCTGTCTGTCTACCAGTCTGTCTGTCTGCCTGCATGCCTATCTATCTATCTATCTATCTGTCTATCTATCTATCTATCTATCTAATCTATCTATCCATTTGTGTATGAATGCATGTATGTGTGTATATCTGTATGTATGTATAATTATATGCATGTGCGTATGTATGTTATGTATGCTATGTTATGTATGTATGTATGTATGTATGTATGTATGTATGTATGTATGTAAATATGTATGCATGTATGTATGTATGTCTGTGTTGTCTGCCTGCCTGTCTGCCTGTCTTTCTGCCTGTCTTTCTGCCTGTCTGTCTGTGTCTGTCCGGCCGTCCGTCCGTCCGTCTTTTGTCTGTTTGTTATGTTTAGATTTGTATTCAGGTATGTTTTTTTTTTATATCTCCTGTGTGATAAATTGGACGGAGTGGTCAACGCCAGGGGCATCTCTTTTGATATGTGCGCGAATGCATTGATATGTGTACTTAATTTTCTTTTTCCTTTTTTTTCTTCCTGTTGAAGTATTGTGTAGGTTTTCAAAAAGGTCATAGCCCTGATATGGCTCTACGCAGTCGGCTGGGCTTTAATCTTTTGCCTCCCGCACCCTACCCACCAACTGCAAAAAACTTGACCCTTTGGCTCCCTCACCCTATCCACCAGCTTCCTGTAGATAGTTGATGGACATGGTTAGGAAATCAAAGGGTGGATAGGACGAGGGAATGAAAGGGTTAAGTTTTTGCTTTGCTAGTATGGCTGATATGCAGGATGCTGGTGGACAGGGTGCGGGAGTCAAGGGATTTTAAAAAAAATAACAGGAGACGGTAGGTAACAAAGCCGGGATTGAACTGTCGTTAGTAGGAGGTTCAGTAGGCGGTGTCCTTAATAAGCTGATTCAGAACAAACACTGTTGAATCCCCATCGAAATGACCCGGCAATAGTGCAGGGTCTTCTTTGTTTGGTGGCCTAATGGCGACTTAACATATCTATATCCCATGGGCTTGGTTCCGAGTGGGTGATGTGTTAAGGAGCCGGAATGAGAGGTGTGGGATGAATGCCAAACGGGCAAAAGCAGAACATCGGATACATACATGTAAATGAATGAATAAATAAATAAATAAATAAATAGAAATGAATAGAAAGTAACTAAACAAACAAATGAATAAATAAATAAATCGATAAATGAATAAATAAAGATCTTGAGCCGCACTTGTGAAACTGAAACGAGAGGTTTATACGGTTTGACCACCTATCCATATATTTATTTATTTGTTTGTTTTGTATTCATTTTATTTATTTTATTTCTTCTATTTTTATTTCATTTCATTACATTTCATTTTATTTGGGGTTTTTTTCATTTATTCTATTTCATTTTATTTGTTTTATTTCCTTTCAATTCCTTTCATTTTATTTTATCTTATTTTAATTTATCTTGTCTTATTTTATTTTTATTCATTTATTTCTTTTCTTCTTCTTTTCTTCTTCTTCTTCTTTCTTCTTCTTCTTCTTCTTCTTCTTTTTTTCTTCTTCTTCTTCTTCTTCTTCTTCTTCTTCTTCTCTCTCTCTCACTCTCATTCTCTCTCTCATTCTCTCTCTCTCTCTCTCTCTCTCTCTCTCTCTCTCTCTCTCTCTCTCTCTCTCTCTCTCTTTTACCAACACAAGTGGACAGAAAGAAGACGACACGAAAAAGAAAGGCCGAAGGTGAAGTAGGGAGGTGGGGAGGGTGGTGAAGGGCTACATGTAGAGAGGATGGGTGGAGGACGGATACATGCAAAACGCACACATACATCACCCCTTACCCACGTCGCCGCTACCGGCGCTTGGATATCTGGGCCCCAGTCTCTCTTCGCCCCGTGCAGACGACAGTTCGGGCGACACCGGAAGTGATTTACGGCGCAGCGGAGGTCACTGCCGGTCTCGGTAAAGCAAACGAGAGAACATGCTCTGCGGCGCAGCGAAGGTCAATGTCGCTATTCTATTTCTTGTCCTTTATTTTTTTTTGCTTGGTTTTGCCTTCTTCTTCTCTTATTTCTTCTTCTTCTTCTTCTTCCTCTTATTTTCTTCTTCTTCTTTCTTCTTCTTCTTCTTCTTCTTCTGTCTCTTCTTCTTCTTCTTCTTCTTTTCTTCTTCTTCTTCTTCTTTTTTCTTCTTTTTCTTCTTCTTTCTTCTTCTTCTTCTTTTCTTCTTTCTTCTTTCTTCTTTCTTCTTCTTCTTCTTCTTTCTTCTTCTCTTTCATCTCTTATTTTCCTTCTTCTTCTTCTTCTTCTTCTTCTTCTTCTTCTTTTCTTCTTCTTCTTTTCTTCTTTTCTTCTTTTTCTTCTCTTCTTTTTTCTTCTTCTTCTTCTTCATCATTCTCTTATTTTCTTCTTCTTATTTCTTCTTCTTCTTTTTCTTCTTCTTTTCTTCTTTTTCTTCGTTTTCTTCTTATCTCTCTTCCTTCTTCTTCTTCTTGTTTTTCTTCCTTTTTCTTTTCTTCTTCTTCTTCTTTCTTCTTCTTCTTTTTTCTCGTCTTCTCTCCTCCTCCTCCTTCTTCTTCTCTCTTTTCTGT
>JAPXFY010000023.1:33516680-33519180 GCA_030674185.1 Monoplex corrugatus | reverse complement strand
CCTGTGCCAGCAATGAGACACATATATAACACATCCGGTTTGCACTCGTCTTTCGTAGCAATACCCCACCCCCTTTCTTTTATTTTTTTTTATTTTTTTTTTATTTACAAGAATTCACACATGTGGCTCCTGGAACTCATGGTTTTCACCAACCCAAGTGTGTTATTCCGTTGACGAACTAGGCCAGCGCGAAGTGCTCCTGGAGAGGGGTCGTTAGTCGGGATCTGTTGATTTTTTTCATTTATTTACTTTCTTTATCTGTTCTTTTCTATGAAGATAAGATACACAGATACACATCTCATTTTTATGTAACCAACATTATTCCAATGATAGACATATACAGTGCTAGTAAAAAAAATGTGGGCTGGTTAAAACATAGTCTAAATAGGACCTCAGGACCTGGCCAGCTCATGGGTTTATGTGCAGTCTCATTAATTAAGGTTTGTGCCATGATCACCATGCACATGGCACCTGTGACGTTAGTGCATATGGAGTTCATTCCGAGCATGGAGACGTCATCTTGAGAAACTGAAACTGAAACTGAAACTAAAACTGAAACCGATGTGTGGGCTGGAAAACACCTGCCTCCGCACCGACATAGTCAAGTATACTGATAAGGCGATAACAGACATCTGCATACGTGATCCGAAATCCGCTAATATCATTGTGAACACTGTGAAACAGTCAGTTGTATGGAACTGTGCCTAGCGACAGTTTGTACGTGAACTCATCGCCACTTGCAGTCTCACCTGTCTCACCTGTCGGCGTCACGGGGTTTAGTGTTGGCCGCTGCACATTTTGACACCATCATCTCCCTCCAGACCGCTCTGTCTTGACTTTTGTGGACAATTTCTTGAATATTTAGGCCACTGATGTTGGTTATGTTCTCGATGTATGAGACTGGAGATCTACATTTCTTCCTTTTTTCCTCTGTTTTTCCTTGAAAGATGGTTGCCATGAAGTCCGTGTTCTCGCTGACACATGGCCAATGTGTTTCGGTCGTCTCTTGTTGATGTCTGCTAGTAGTTTTCTGGTGGTATCAAGTTCTTCCAGGACACTTTCATTAGTTCTTCTATTTGTCCACATATCTCCAATAAAACCACATTTCTGCTGCCTCAATTCTTCTGAAATCAGTTTTTCTCAGAGTCCAGGCTTCGCAGCCTTAAATCATGACTGGCCAGATCAAACACTTTAAAAGTCTAACTTTCAGGCCATTTAGTATGCCTCTGTCTTTCCAGACGTTGTTGAGTTGGACCGTTTTTTGTTTTGCCATTCCGATTCTTATTTTGATGTCTTCGGAGCAGTTTTCTTCGTCAGTGTCTACAGAACCAAGATATTTTGAAATCCTTCGCATTTTCTAAAGGAACTTTTTTTTATCAAGAAGTCATGATTGTTTTCAGGCCACTAGCAGAGGGGAAAAACCTGAACTCGACTGGTTGAACTGAAGGGAAAGAAATCTTCTGTAGCAACCACCCAGCCAGAGGCACCAGCGTTCATGTACGGCGAGCTGTGCCAGGAACTGCTGTTCTAGATTCAGCTTGTTCAGCCTCAAGCTGACGCCGTTCCACACCCAACCGTGCAATTCACTTCATATTGCTTATAGCCCAGCCGACTACTAGAGCCATATCAGGGCTATCACCACGTTCAGTTCACTTCATATTGCTTATAGCCCAGCCGACTACTACAGCCATATCAGGGCTATCACCACGTTCAGTTCACTTCATATTGCTTATAGCCCAGCCGACTACTACAGCCATATCAGGGCTAATACCACGTTCAGTTCACTTCATATTGCTTATAGCCCAGCCGACTTCTAAAGCCATATCAGGGCTATCACCACGTTCAGTTCACTTCATATTGCTTATAGCCCAGCCGACTACTACAGCCATATCAGGGCTAATACCACGTTCAGTTCACTTCATATTGCTTATAGCCCAGCCGACTACTACAGCCATATCAGGGCTAACACCACGTTCAGTTCACTCATATTGCTTATAGCCCAGCCGACTTCTAAAGCCATGTCAGGGCTAACACCATTGTCAAAAAGAAGAAGAAGAAAAAAACTAGCCGGTTAAGATAAAAGACAACAGTTAAAAACCATGCTCACCGTCAACCCTGCAAATCTAAAATGCCATTAAAGAAAAACAGACGTAAAATCAGATCAGGTGAAATATATTGATCTCTTGTAAAAACTGGAAAATTGCATCAGGAGGACGTCTCGGAAGACGTCCTTTTAAGGAGTCCGCCGTGTAGTGCTTTTGTCTCACATCGTATTGTTATTATTATTGTTGTTGTTATGTTATTATCATTGTTGTTGTTATGTTGTTGTTATTATTGTTATTATTATTATATTATCATCATCATCATCATCAATCATCATCATCATCATCATTATTACTATTATTATCATTATTATCATTATTATTATCAGTATTATTATTATTATCATTATTGTTATTATTATCAGTATTATTATTATTACAATTATTATCATTATCAT
>JAPXFY010000023.1:33501680-33506680 GCA_030674185.1 Monoplex corrugatus | reverse complement strand
CAGACAGTGAGGATACTATTTCTACTGAAAGAGCCCCCGGCATCCCCACAGGGATTGCTTTTCTACCGTTAAGCAATTATGAAAATTAACTGTAAGAACAGTTTCGATGAGAAAGACTGAAATTTAGAGTTTGCTCAAGAGGGATTCATCGCACTCGGATAATTCCAAATGCGCTCCACCCAAATCTGCCAGCAATTAACCTGGCAGACTCCTTGAGCCTTGCGCAAAACTCTACGCGCTGGCAAAGTTTTGAACGGAGGAGTGAAAAGGGAGAGGGGGTCGGGGAGATCTTTGAAACATTACGCCGACTCCCGCGAAATGATTTGAAACGTTAACCCTTTGACTCCTGCACCTTATCCACCACCTGCAAAACAAATTAACTCTTTGACTCCCTCACCTTATCCACCAGCTTCCCGCATGAAGCTGGTGAATAGGGTGAGGGATTCAAAGGGTTAAGCTTTTGCTTTGCACCAGTCGCCGTGGTGTAGTGGTTAACGCAACGGACTACCGACTGGAAGGTTGAGGGGTTAGAATCCCCATCAGTACCTTCAAAAATCATTGTGGGATTTTTCGGCTCTAACCGGCTCCTACCCAGAGTTGAGTGCTATGGGCTCGTTGGGAAGACTGGGACCACACTGTCGAGTCTCATCCACTTCACGGAGGCGTCATTGAGGGTGCTGACCAAATCTTCCGACCAGCACCGCAGGTGTCTGTATCTCTGGGGCCTGGTTGACGCTAGGATACATGATGATAGTAAGCGTAGAGTACAACCTTGTCACGCAGTCTCAAGCCTAGATGGAACCGCATAGCGTCATGGTTATCATCCTCATCGACATCATCATCATCGCATTGTAAAACAAAAACGGTGCCAGCTTCTGTGGCTATTAAGGTGCCGCAAAAAAATGGGACGAAAAACTAAAAAAAAAAGGGTGAGCGCAAAGGTAAAAGGTTAGAACGGGTAAGCAAACAAGCCACTTCAGATGTTCATGTTGCACGCGGGCTGGGATTTGAACTCGAGATATCAGATCCTGAGTCCAAGGCTGTATCAAGCAGAAGCCAACCAACCCGCGTACTATGATAACAACAACAACAACAACAACAACAACAACAACAACAACAACAACAACAACAACAAAAAGGTGGGGGCGGTTCATAAATGAATATTTCATCTTCCTGTATTTCGTTTCCTGATTTGAACTCCAGATATCAGATCCTGAGTCCGAAGGCTGTATAAAAAAGAAAGCTAACCAGCCTGTGTACTATGATAAAAGAGGAGTTCGTAAATGAACATTTTTTCTTCCTGTATTTCGTTTCCTCCGCGCGTGTAATGTAATGTAACGTATGTAATGTAATGTAACGTATGTAATGTAATGTAACGTATGTAATGTAATTTAACGTATGTAATGTAATGTAACGTATGTAATGTAATGTAACGTATGTAATGTAATGTAACGTATGTAATGTAACGTATGTAATGTAATTTAACGTATGTAATGTAATGTAACGTATGTAATGTAATGTAACGTATGTAATGTAATGTAACGTATTGTATGTGAGGACACATGTAAAAAGTTGGCATGAACACATCAAGTGTGCAAAACTAATTACATGTAGCTGCACATATAACGCCGTGTCAAAACAATCAAGAAAAAAGGGGGGAAAAACAGACAGAAAATTCTCTGTAAAACGTTGCTTGTCAAAAGCCAGTTCTGTCTCTGTCTCTGTGTTTCGGTCTCTGTCTGTCTGTCTGTCTGTCTGTTTGTCTGTCTCTGTCTCTATCTCTGTCTCTCTGTCTCTGTCTCTCTCTCCGTCTCTCTCTGTCTCTCTCTGTCTGTCTCTCTCTCTCTCTCTCTGTCTGTCTGTGTCTTTCTCTCTCTCTCTCTCTCTCTCTCTCTCTCTCTCTCTCTCTCTCTCTTTCACTTTCACTGTGTGTTGTTGTTCATATTTTTGTGTATGCGAGGCTCCTCTCTCTTTTTCTCTCTCTTTCTTTCTCTCTCTTTCTCTCTCTCTCTCTCTTTCTCTTTCCTCTTTCTCTCTCTTCTCTCTCTTTCCCTCTCTCTCTTTCTCTCTCTTCTCTCTCTCTCTTCTCTCTTTCTCCTCTCTCTCTCTCTCTCCCCTCTTCTCTCTCTTTCTCTCTCACTCTCCCTCACTTTTCCCTCTCTCTCTCTCTCTCTCTCTCTCTCTCTCTCCTCTCCTCTCTCTCTCTCTTCTCTCTTCTCTTCTCTCTCTCTTTCTCTCTCTCTTCTCTTTCTCTCTTCTCTCTCTCCCCTCTTTCTCTCTCTTTCTCTCTCACTCTCCCTCACTCCCTCTCTCTCTCTCTCTGTCTCTCCTCTCTTTCTCTCTCTTCCTCTTCTCTTCTCTCTTCTCTCTCTCTCTCTCTCTCTCTCTCTTTCTCTCCTTTCTCTCTCTCTCTCTCTCTTCTCTCTCTCTCTCCTCTCTCTTTCTCTCTCTCTCTCTCTCTCACTCTCCTCACTCTCTCTCTCTCTGTCTCTCTTTCTCTCTCTCTCTTTCTCTATCTCATTCTCTCTCTTTCTCTCTCTCTTTCTTTCTCTCTGTCTCTCTCTCTCTCTTCTCTCTCTTTCTCTCTCACTCTCCCTCACTCCCTCTCTCTCTCTCTCTCTGTCTCTCTCTCTCTTTCTCTCTCTTTCTCTTTCTCTCTCTCTCTCTCTCTTTCTCTCTCTCTCTCTTTCTCTCTCTTTCTCTCTCACTCTCCCTCACTTCCTCTCTCTCTCTGTCTCTCTCTGTTTGCCTCTGTCTGTCTCTCTGTCTCTATCTCTCTGTCTCTGTCTGTCTCTCTGTCTCTCTGTCTCTGTCTGTCTCTCTATCTCTCTGTCTCTGTCTGTCTCTCTGTCTCTGTCTGGTTGCGAGCTGGGATTTGAACTCCAGATGTCAGATCCTGAATCCAAGGCTGTATCAAAAAGAGGCCAACCAGCCCGCGTACTATGATACAGAGGAGTTCGTAAATGAATATTTTATCTTCCTGTATTTCGTTTCCTCCGCGCGTGTAATATAATGTAATGTAATGTAATATAATGTAATGTAATGTAATGTAATGTAATGTAATGTAATGTAATGTAATGTAATGTAATGTAAGGTAATGTAATGTAATATAATGTAATGTAAGGTAATGTAACGGAATGTATGTGAGGACACATGTAAGAAGTTGGCATGAACACATCAAGTGTGCAAAACTAATTACATGTAGCTGCACACATGACGCTGTGTCAAAACAAGAAAAGAAAAAAAAAAAAGGACAGAAAATTCTCTGTAAATGTTGCTAGTCAAAAGCCAGCTCTGTTTCTGTTTCTCTGTCTGTCTGTCTGTCTGTTTGTCTGTCTGTGTCTTTTTTCTCTCTCTCTCTCTTTCTCTGTCTCTCTGTTTCTGTCTCTGTCTCTCTCTGTCTCTGTCTGTCTGTCTGTATGTCTGTCTGTCTCTCTCTCTGTGTGTCTCTGTCTCTCTGTCTCTGTCGCTGCCTCTTTCTCTCTCTCTCTCCGAATGTGTGTGTGTGAGTATGTGTGTCTGTGTGTCTGTGTGTGTGTGTGCGTGCGTACGTGCGTGTGCGGGGTGTGTGTGTGTGTGTGTGTGTGTGTGTATGTGTGTGTGTGTGTGTGTGTGTGTGTGTGTGTGTAACGGTGACAGAGATATGGGAGAAAGGGGAGAGAGACAGACAGACAGACAGGCAGACAGATAGATAGACGGAGACGGACAGAGACAGCGACAGAGAAAGGGAAATGGGGGGGGGGGGGATGGTAAGAAAGAGAGAGGGAGAGAGTGGGGAGGTGGTAAGAGTGAGTGGGGAAGGTTTGAGGGCAATGGGCAGAGAATTTTGAAACGGCGAGCATGAGTTTCTTTCCCCCTCTCCCCCTCCTCCCCCCCCCCCCCCTTTTTTTTTTCACATTCATTACAAACATAAGGTTGAATTTCAGGCTTTGATTCAGGAACGACGGATGTGTGTGTGCGTGTGTGTGTGTGTGTGTGTGTGTGTGTGTGTGTGTGTGTGTGTGTGTGTGTGTGTTGTGTGTATGTGCGCGCGTGTGTGTGTGTGTGCGTGTGTGTGTGTGTGTGTGTGTGCGTGTGTGTATGTGTGTGTGGCGCGCGCGCGCGCGCGTGTGTGCGAGGTGAATGCGCTAACGCATTCATATATACTCTATATGTGTGTGTTACTACTATGTTTATGTCTGTCTACATGTGAGTATAGGAGTATGTGTATGTGTGCGTGTTTATAAGTATGTGTATATATGTGTTTGCCTGCCTGTGTGCGTGCGCGTGAGCGTGTCTATTCTAATTTGTGCTTACAACTTCAGCTTTTTCAGTCGCCGTTTTCTTCAGATTTTCAATTTAACTTTTCTGCACCCTTGGAATAAACCACAAGTCCACTTGCACGAACGCTCCAAATGCCAAGAGACGGCAATAGAAACATTAAAAAAAAATTATGGTGGCTAAAATCAGGCGCCTTGTGCGAAACCGCTATGCGTTGGCAAGGATACCCAACCCATGTGTTTTATATATGTACTATAGTCTATGCTTATACCAATCGGTTTGCTGAAGCCATACTAGACTAGCTTATTATACGTTCAGCAAGACCGAAACATATCATTATGAATATGTATTTGAATGAATAAAATAAATGTGTATAATATTCTGAAGAGGAAGGTCTGTATCTCAAAAGGCTGCAGGAACGCAAAACCAGAGAATAAATAAATAGATAAATGAATAAATTAATGAATGAATGAAGGAAGGAAAGAAGGAAAGAAGAAAGGAAAGAAGCAAAGAAAGAAGGAAAGAAAGAAGAAAGGAAAGAAGCAAAGAAAGAAGGAAAGAAAGAAGAAAGGAAAGAAGCAAAGAAAGAAGGAAAGAAAGAAGAAAGGAAAGAAGCAAAGAAAGAAGGAAAGAAAGAAGAAAGGAAAGAAGCAAAGAAAGAAGGAAAGAAAGAAGAAAAAAGAAAGAAAGAAGGAAATAAACAAAACAAATAAAACGATCATTTAATTAACAAATCAATC
>JAPXFY010000023.1:33484180-33489180 GCA_030674185.1 Monoplex corrugatus | reverse complement strand
AGCACACACACACACACACACACACACACACCACAACACACACACACACACACAAAACACACAAACGCACAGACAAGACCAGACACACACACACACAGACACTACACAACACACACACACATACACACACACACACACACACACACACACACTCACACTCACACCTACTTATGCACACTCTCACACACACATACACACACAATCACACGCACACTCACAAATACACACACATACACACACGCACGCCACACTCAACTTATACACACATTCACAAACACAAGACACACAGACACATATACAGATACAGAGAGATACACACACTCATATACAGATGCACAGACACCACCCTCTCCTCCCCCCCCCCCACAAACACACATACACACTCACGCCACACTTACTCATGCACTCACTCACACACACACACACGCACACACACAACACACACACCCCACACACACACAAACACACACAAACACACACATGCACACACACACACACTTTCTGTCTTTATACACACAGAGGCACTGAAACACACTTTCTCTATCCGCATACGCTTCAAACGCACTCTCTCTGTGTCTCTGACTCTGTCTCTCTCTGTCTCTCTGTCTCTCTGATCTCTGTCTCTCTTCTCACTCTACACACACACACACACACACACACACACACACACACACACACACACAACACACACACACACACACACACACACACACACACACACACACACACACACACACACACACACACACAACACACAAACACACACACTTTTCTCTCCAACATAACTTACCCACTATAGACATCCACGGATAAAAAGAAGGCGGCTCCCCTCAGTTCCTACCACCTTGGCGCAAGGGCTCATGGCGTCGGTGCGACCTTGACTTGGGGAGGGGCGAGACAGTTGCCCTGGACGACGTCCCCGCCGCACCCTTCCCCGAACCTCATCCCCGTGGCCATACCCATATGGTTAGGGTAGAACCCAGAGGCTCGGTTGGCCTGAAGTCCCATCCGGAACTCGTGGTTCCGCTGCTGAAGAGCCTCCATGCGGCAAGCGTCCGCCGCTTGGTAAGAGTTCATCGCCGCGGCGGCGTAGTATGACCTTGGAGATCGGTGGTGATGGTAGTTGGAGGTCGGGCAGATGTCGGGGATGTTCAGGAAGTGCTCCATGTAGTTGGTGGCCGTGTTGACGTTGACGTTCTCCGCAGCCGCTGCCGCTGCCGCGGCGGCTGCCGCGTGATGCATGTCCTCGGCCCGCGCCCCCGGGACGGTGTGCCCGTGGGTGCCTGGGTGCCTCAGCGGCAGGTACGAGGAGCTCATGCTGCTGAAGTCTAGCGACGTAATGGTGGCGGTTTGGCTTGAGGACCACAACGACACAAAAACTGGGATGAATCTGATAAGGTCAGGGAAATCCTTTTCCCGCCAGAGAATCGTCTTTTTTTTTTTTTTTTAGAAAGTAGCTCTTCAAAGCTACTGAAGCTATGAAGGCTGCGGTTATTCTTCTTTCGAAAACTATTAACACGAGAGAAATTTGTGGAGGGTAAGAAATAGTTTTCTTTCCAGAAATTGTTTTTGAAATTAGTTTCTGATGATTGTTGGTGCTAAACTATCTCCTCAAAGCTACTGAAGATATAAAAAGCTGAGGTTGTTCTTATTTCGGAAACTATTACATGAGAAAAAATTGTGGAGAGTAAGAAATATTTTGTTTTCTAAAAAATTGTTTTTGAAATTAGTTTCTGAAAGTTGCTGGTGTTGAGAAGAGGCCAAACTTCCCCCTCCAGACGCTTGTTTTGGCAGTAGTTCCTGAAGTTTGAAACCACTGATATGGTGAGGATGGGAGAAGTCACTTTCCCTCCAGTCAAACTATAGCAATGACTTCAAATTTCGAGTCCCTTATTGTAGGACTAAACAAATAGCCAACCATCCAATTTTGTATTTCTACAAAGAAAATGACATCCAGTTTTGAAAATTGTTATAAAGATAACATCACGATACTTGGGCATAGTTCATATACGACATCAATCATGGAATACATTTTTATGCAAATCTTGAGAAATTTCTGACAAGAGTAGAATTTTTCTTTTTCTTCCTGTTTAGTACATTGTTTTCAGATTCATTCTAGGTCGCCACTGAAAATTCCCCGTCTGTTGATAAATACAGCGAAATTAAATGAAAGAAGAAACTGTATCAACACCACTGGAGCTAACTTATTTTCTGACTCTGAACGTCAACAACTTCTAACATCACGTGGTAAACGCTAGTGATCAGAAAGAATAGGAGAAAAAAATTTTTTTAAAAAAGCATCCACAAGAAATAGGAAATCGTCGACACAAGGAGCCTCACTAAGGTTACAAAAAAATTTAAATCACAGCACACGCTCTTTCCACGCAATGTATACAACCCAACAAAAGAGTTCACTTCATCAAGTTTTAGTATCCTCTCTTATGGCATCACACAAACCGATACTGGAGGAGAACAGATGATGATGGTGAGTTGATGTCCCTGGGGATGAAGAATAAAACAAAAACAAAAAACAGTAGCAGGCAGCCACAGCACCAAACACAAGACTAATCACCACACACGTGATCTAACCCTCAACACAGCAATCACAGAACGATGGCACCGATAGCGTTTAGTAGTTAGCAGTAGCAGTAGCTCTTGTAGACTCTAGTAGTATACAAGTACTAGTAGCGGGTCGAAGAAGAGAAGGGAGGAGGATGGTGTTGGGGGTGGGGGTGGTGAGGAGAAGGAGAGAGGCGGGCGCACAGGAAGTGGCGGAGGGGGTACGGCGATGTACATACAGGACCCGTCGCTGGGGTCACCTCAAATTAACCAGCGATAAGGCCACCATACAGATCGTCACTAAAACCTGCGGTAATGTCGGTCTAGCGCCCCGAGCTCTGCAAGCAACCCCCCTTCCCCGACCATTAAGCTCCCGTCTCAATGGCTTTCGGGAGGAGCTTTGGGCCGTAACCGAACCCCCCTCTCGCTGTAATAAAATACCAATATATATCGCGTTCGCTTTTTTTTTTTCCTTTTCGTGCAGGCTACTCCCCTCCCCTCAGCCGTGGATTTTTTTTTTTCGTTCTTTTGATTTGAAACTGTTTTCACATTCGCAGTCAGATAGTTTTGTTGTGATCTGTCTTCAGCCGTGTTTTGGTAAATAGAAATCTTTTTCCACTTTTCTGTGTGTTTCTTCGTTTTGTTTTAACTCTGTATTTTGAATTTATAGTATTTTGCTCTGAACTCTGTAGTTTGAATTTATAGTATTTTGCACCGAACCTGCTTGGTTTCTTTATTCATTTATGTATTTTTTATTTCCACTTTTATAGTCTGTTGAAAATGTCAGTTCCCTCGCGTAAGCGTCGGTGGTTTGTCACCAAAACAAAAATCATCACAGTTTAGTTCTTCATTCGTTCAGACGAATAGAAAACTGAGATCATATTAAAAAAGACTGGTTTTGGAGTTTCTCTCTGTTCCCCCCTCTCTTTCTCTTTCTGTCTTTTTCTCTCTCTTTACACTTGACAACCACCTTCCCCTTTCATACCTCCTTCTTTCTGTCCATCCGTGCTGTCGCTGTCACTCCGTTGACAGCCTCTGAGTGTCGGGGAAACTGACTGACGGACGGACTGACAGACTTGAAGCTGCCGAGAGAGGCCCCCAGACAAGCGAAAACACGAAGAAAAGAGAGAGCGCTCTTTGTAAAAACCGTGGCGTTTATGGTTGTCGGCAAAGCGTTAGTTAGACCCTTCTAGAGGCATCAAGCCCGGAGGAGGAAATTATTTGAACCCCCCACAAAAATCATTCATACAGACCCAGACTCACCACTTCTGCAAGTGCTATAACACCCTCCGCAAATAAACTATGACATTAGCCTCTCGACCAATCAACGTGGCGAACACGCGACCTGACCTGACCTCACGTGCGCCTTCTTCTCAGGCAAAGCACGCGAGGGCTCGGCCCCAAAGCTCGCTTTGACTGGCTGTGCGCCGTCGCTCGGTCTGGCAAAGCTTGTCGGGAAGCGGGAGTTGAAAAGAATACGCGGGTGGGTTACTTCTTTCACGTTTCAATCGCGCTGTTTTACCAAGATTCCGGCACCGTTCGTTGGCGGGTGAAGCCGCTGACAACAAGCTTGCCCCGTTGGAAGAAGTAGCCATCGATTTGGCTTGAGAAGCGCTGTCAGATGATGGTGGGCCGCCTGGATTTTCCCACCACTCGTTCGCGTTCCCCAACTAGCAAGTGTGGCTTTCTAAAAGCCCTGCCCCCTTTTCGCCAACGACAGGGGGGGAAATAGCGCGAGTTGCGTAGGTATCTGACGGACAGGTGAGCTTTAAGCTTTCTTTCTCACTTTCTCACAAACTTTAACTGTCAACTGCTGGTTTTATTTTCACCCTCTTTGTCAGTGGTTACGGGTTTTCTATATACCATTCGGTGATGGTGACTTTTGATTGTCTGGATGAAGGCAGCGAAGAGAACTTGTTTGATGTTGTTGATGTTAACCATGCGAATCTGGAGACTTCCATTTTTCAACAACACTGATGAACTCAAATGTCTGGTCAGTAAATAAAAATCGTCAATTCTCTGGTCAATGGGGGAAAATGTCTATGCTGCAAAAGGCTTACTTTTAATACAACATGGAAACGATTATTTTTACGGTAGCAAAGCAAAACATATTTTCATAGCAGCACAGAAATGTTAAATGTTCACGGTAGCAAAGCAAAGCTTATTTTCACGGTATAGATCTACAGAGAAAAACATTTTCACAGCAGCAAAAAAACCAACTTATTTTCATGATCGCAGAGAAAGCCTTATTTTCACAGAAGCAGAAAAAGACCTATTTTCACAGACGCAGAAAAAAGATTTATTTTCACGGTAGCTAAGAAAGGCATAATTTCATATTCGCAGAGAAAGACTTATTTTCATGGTAGCAGAGCAATGCTTAGCAGAGAAAGACACGTATTAACGATGGAAGAGAAAAGCATGAATTATTTTTATGGTAGCAC
>JAPXFY010000023.1:33464180-33479180 GCA_030674185.1 Monoplex corrugatus | reverse complement strand
GTTGTTATACCAGTATTAAAAGCAGGAAAGCCTAAAAACAATAAAAACAGTTACAGACCTATTGCTTTAACGTCCCATACGAGCAAACTATTGGAAAAATTGGTATTAAACAGACTTGTACATTACTGTGATAAAAATAACGTTATTCCAGTAAATCAGGCTGGTTTTAGAAAAGGGAGATCTACAGTTGAGCACCTGGTTAAACTTACCACTCACATCAAGAAAGAGTTTGCCCGCAGAAAAAGTCTTTTAGCTACATTTTTTGATGTGAAAAAAGCTTACGATCAAGTTTGGCATACGCGTTTATTGTACAAGCTGAAATCTATTGGTTTATCTGGCAATATGTATGATTACATTAAGTCTTTTTTAGCCAATAGAACTATTCAGGCAAGAGTGGGAACTAGTTATTCTACTTCACGACATCTTGATATGGGAATTCCACAAGGTTCAGTGATAGCACCGCTTTTATTTAATATCCTTATACAGGATCTTCCTAAAGCACTCTCAAATCGTGTTGTTTTGGCACAGTATGCTGATGATATATGTATTTGGATGAATATTACTTTAAAAAAGACAACTCCACAGAGAGCACAGAATTACATTAGGAAATTGTATCAATCTGATCTTGATAATCTTGGAAACTATATGTTAGAAAATGGTCTGTCGTTGTCAGCGGAAAAAACTAACATGATGCTATTTAATTCTGGTGGTACTTTAAGTAACTTGCCTACTTTCAGATTGCTTGGTGAAGTGTTACATTACAAACAGGTTGTAAAATTTCTGGGAGTCTTTATGACATCGAAATTAAACTGGAATGTCCATTTTGATTATATTTCAACAAAAGCAAGAAAAGCCCTAAATTTTCTAAAGATAATAAGCCGATTACCTTGGGGAATGGATACGAACATACTAATTCATCTGTCAACAGCACTTGTACGATCTAAATTATCCTATGCGCAAGAAGTGTTTTTCAGTGCACCAAAATATTTATTAAAGAAGATACAAAGCTTAGACTGCAAAAGTATTAAAATTGCTCTAGGTGTCCCTACTCATGCCTCTAATCTGGAAACGTACAAAGTTGCTGGAATTCTGCCTCTGAACAACTATCGTGAGCTAGCGACAGCAAAATTTGCAGTTAGAACTACTTCACAAACGGACAATTTTGTGAGTGAGGAAATTAAAATCAGGTCTGATGTTGACTTTCCAAAGCGAGCAAAAAGCATTTCATCACAAATGACTGTTTCAACTTACATATCTGACTTGGTCAAACAGTCTAACATAAATATGGATGAAATAGCTGAGACACCATCAACAACGCCTATCCCTACATGTGAAATGCAAAAAGCCTCTTTTGATATTGATTATACAGACGCTAAGAAATCTGAAAACGTCAACATTTCGATATCCACAGCAAGAGAACACATCGATGAAAAATACCGTACCCATCTTCACATTTTTACCGATGGATCAGTCTTAGAAAATAAATGTGCTGGAGCAGCTTTTTATGTTCCAAAATTTAAGATAAAAAAGTCATTTTTCGTTGGGGCAAACTTATCGATCTTTACAGCGGAATTAGTCGCTATTAATCAAGCATTGCATTATCTAGTAAATCTTAAAACCATGTCTTTCAAAGTAGTTCTCTTTGTTGACTCAAAATCTGTATTATATGCCTTACGGTCTTTTAATGCCGACACAAGACCTGATTTAATTACTGAGGCAAATCATCTTATACATCGTTTAAGGGTCAAAGGTACAGATATCAGTTTATGCTGGGTGCCTTCTCATGTTGGTCTTCACGGCAACGAAGTAGTTGACAGAGCAGCTAAGCAAGGCGCCCAGAATGCTGATAATGCTATAGAATTACATGTTCATACCTCCGTAAAAGAAGCTTGCAACTTGCTCGAATCAGCCTCATGGACTCGATTTCTTGAACATTCAGATGAACAGTTTGTGTCACAACAAATGATAAAACTTACCGTTCAAAATGTATGTAAAAAATTGCAGTATTCTTCTATGTATCATTTGAGATCGATTGTTGCTGTTTGTTTTCGTATTCAGCTAAACGCATTGAGAACAAAATATTGTAAAAATGTCAAGTGTATTTGCGGCGAACAGTTCACACTGTTTCACTGTTTATTCTACTGCAAAATGCTACGTTCTTTTTTACCGAAAATGTTTACTCAAGAAAAGTATTCTGAAAATCATTTCCAGAAAATTACATCAGATCAAACGTTGTTAGTTAGAATTTCAGAATCATTAGTTCACAGTCCTGTTAATGCATTACTTTAACTTTATTCGGTTTGTATTTTAGTGTTACAATTTCCCTTCACGTTATTGAAGTTAATTGTTAGTGTTAAGTTCTCGTTCCATTTTACTGTTCCCCCACCTGCTAATGTCTTTTTCCTCTGTCTTCCCTCTGCCCAAATCCAACCCGTCCAACTATCGTTCTACATTTTATTTTGTTCACTTTTTTTTTTTTTTTTTTTTTTTTTTAAAATAATTTCCCCTCCCCCCCCCTCCCCCGTCTAATATCACTTATAGTGAAAAGACGTTAAATTAAAGAACGAACGAACACACACACACACACACGCACACACATACACACACACACACACACACACACACACACGCACACACGCACGCACACACACATACACACAAACCTGAGCAATCTAATGAAGCCTGATCGTTCTAATGTCTGGATTGTTTTTCTCTTGTTTGTTAATTTGTTTGATTTTACCCCATATGATACAATGCCTTTATGATTTCATAGATCTAGACACCCCATAGACTTTTTTTTCTGTCTAAAAGCACTTATGTGAACAGACGTTACAAGAAATAACGAACGAACAATAGCCGTCTAATATCACTCACAATGAAAAGACGTTAAATCAAAGAACGAACGAACAAACGAACAATAGCCGAGTGGGTAAGACGTCCGGATTCTAATCGGAAGGCCTGTGTTCGATCCTGTCTAGGTACCTCCTTTAGCCCTGATATGGGTCTAGTAGTCGGCTGGGCTATTGTGACGGAGGTGTCGCCGACATCTTTGTTTTTTCTCCTTGATCTTTCTGGGTCTTTTGTAGCTGTGTTTGCTCGCCTTCTTGGAAGACGATTGCTGTTCTTTGGGTGAATCAGATACCTCAGTCTCTGCCATGGGCAACAGATCTGCAGAGCTAAGCTCCATAACCTGTAGATCTAAATCTTCAGAATTACTCTCACTCGATGACAGCGTCAAAGAAGAATAATCCCTACTTTGATGATCTGCAGAATCTAGAGATTGCGTATGAAGAAAAAAGATCCATTGACGCGTTAGCCAATGACGTCATGTTGAAGTCGTCATCACTCGATGAAGAGTTCCATTGCGGTTGCTCTGAACTGTCTGTAAATGAAGAAGAAACAGGAGAAGGGGGACAATGGAAAGTCAAAAGAGTTTTGCCACAAATCCACGTCCAGCAGTGTGTTGGTTGCTTCAAACAGCGCCATGACATCAAAATGTAGACCCGGTGGGAATGGACACAGACTAGACCAACACCTCAATCTGCTGTGGCGTGTTTTGGGTAAAGGAAGTCGTTGCTTTGGTCTACCTAGTTCAAGCGCACATGATCCACGTGGTCCATGATTTGCTGTGGCCGGGCCGTGCACAGACTTTCTCTTGCACTCACTCACTGACTGACTCAGCAGAGCGTCGTGGGCTTTCTTGGCTTCCTACATGTCAGTGGCATCTGGGACGTCGGACAGGGTAGTGTCCGCAGAACAATGTTTATAATTTGCTGGGCTTTTTTGTAGCATTTGGGAGAACGAAACGCAACAGATGCCGGGAGTCACGTTGAGCTAGGCCCGCCGGGTACAGAGCCTTGAGACGACGAACTGCCCACGAGGATTTACACGTTGAGGCCCAGAGGACTGGTGCCTAGGCCCGCGGGGTGCGGAGCCTTGAGACGTCGAACCTTTTCTACATATCAAAACCAGAAGTGATTGATACTGACATTACAGTGTGTGGCACAGCGCTTGTGGTGGTGACATATGTTCAGTGACTTGTTGCTCTGCGGTTTGTAGCCATTACTTGATGTACTTTTTCACCATTGATTTGTATTGTATTATTATTATTATTATATTATTATTATTATCCTTTGAGTTATCATTAATTAAATCGTTGTCCTTGCCTAACTGTTAGTTCTTCGACTTTTGTGTTTATGTTCGTTTTGTACCGTCTGGGGTGATAGACTGAACGAGATGAGAGAACTGTTTCTTGTGTCCTGTTTGTCACTCTAGATGTTATAAATGCAAGTGTAACAGCTATAACAAGCAATATGAACTGAAAGTACCTCCTGCCTGGTAGGAAGAGGTTGATGATTTTGTTTCCGCCACGATGTCGTAGGTTATTAAGTATGTGGGGCAGGCATGTTGGTGTCTAAACGCTTTCGTGTGTACACGTACAGCAGAATATCAACAGTACGCACGTTAAAGATCCTGAAAGGCACGTCTGCGTTTTGTGGCTTTTGGAAACATGAAAACTTCCAGCATGCACGCCCACTGAACACAGAGTATGCAGACTGTGCAGCAAAATTTCACCTGCACAGTGAGGCAAAAACAAATGTGCATACACTCATCCGGGAAAAAAAATAAAGAGAGAGAGACAGAGACAGACAGAGAGAGAGACAGAGAGAGACAGAGACATAGAAACACAGAGAGAGACACAGAGAGAGAGATAGAGAGACAGAGAGAGACAGGGAGATAGAGAGACAGAGACAGAGAGAACAGACAGAGAGAGACAGAGAGAGAGATAGAATGAAAGAGAGAGACAGAGAGAGACAGAGAGAGAGACAGAATGAAAGAGAGAGAGATAGAATGAAAGAGAGAGACAGAGACAGAGACACAGAGAGAGAGAGAGAGAGACAGAGAGAAGACAGATAGACACAGAGACAGACAGAGAGAGAGATAGAATGAAAGAGAGAGAGAGAGAGACAGACAGACAGACAGAGACAGAGAGAGAGATAGAATGAAAGAGAGAGAGACAGAGACAAAGACAGAGAGAGAGAGACAGAGACAAAGACAGACACAGAGAGAGAGAGAGAGACAGGGAGAGAGAATAAAAGGTGTATTAAAGACAAATAATATACATGGCTGAATTCCTGCAAATATGTGTTGCATTAATTCATGTGGACTCGATTATTCGTGTGTTGTTGTTGTTTTTGTTGTTGTTGTTTTTTTGTTTGTTTGTTTTTTTTGGTGTGGTTTGGTTTGGTTTGGTTTGTTTGGTTTGGTTTGGTTTTGTGTTGTTTGTTTTGTTTGGTTTGGTTTGATTTGGTTTGGTTTGGTTTGGTTTGGTTTGGTTTGGTTTTTTGTTTTCGTTTGGTTTGGTTTGGTTTGGTTTGGTTTGGTTTTGTTTTTGTTTTGTTTTCGTTTGAATTGTTTCCACACAGTATTTATCTGTGTGTCCTGCTGTGTTCGTCTGTTAGTTTACTCGTTTACCTACCTATTCACTTGATTGCTTGTTTGGTAATGGTTACTCGTTTTGTCTCATTGTTTACACTAATATTTTTGTTCCACAAAAAGAAAGAAAGAAACAACAACAACAAAAAACAACAACAACAACAATTTTAGAGAAAATGGTAACGATAAAATGAACACAGACATATCCTTAAACATCCAACATTGGTTTGATAAAGGTGGAGGGAGTGGCTGAGTGGTTTCAGCCGCTTTAATCGCATCAACGCCCCTCTCAGAAACTATCAGGGTGCCTACTGTACGTATCAACACGATTACCTTCCTTACAGTTCTGGATCTGAGAGAGCGTTCCTTTAAGTTCTGGATCTGTGTGTGTGTGTGTGTGAGAGAGAGAGAGAGAGAGACAGACAGACAAACGGGAACTGATTGACAGACAGACAGACAGACGGAGACAGAGAGACAGACACGGAGACAGACAGAGGTGCAGAGAAACAGACAGATAGACAGAGACAGAGACAGACACAAGATAGAGACGGACGGACAGACGATAGAGAGAGACAGGAGAAGAAGAAGAAGGAAAAAGGAAGAAGACGATGAAGAACATGAAGAAGGAAAGAAAAAGGAAAAAAATAAAGAAGAGAAAAAGAAGAAGAAGAAGACGAAGTCCCCCTCCCCCCAAAAAAAACAAAAAACAAAAAACAAAACAAAGAAAAAAAAGAAATAAAGAAAAATCCAGCAACAACGAATAAATAAATAAATATATAAATAAATTAAATAGATAAATAAATATTTAAATAATTAAACAAATAATTGAATAAATAAACACTAGTGATGATAGTGATAAACTGTATTGGAGAGAGCATCTGTCAAATCTCAGTTCAAAAATATACGAGTGACATTAGCAATCTACTTCTGTACGTAAAAATGCTTTGTGATACAAAGGAGAAAAAAAATAGAATAACCCTTCAAACACACACACACATACACGCACACACACCGCACACACACACACACACACACACACACACACACACACACACACACACACACACACACACACACACACACAACACAAACACACACACACATACACACACACACACACACAAAATCGTCTTTTCCAATTACTTTATCAGAAAAGCATTATGTGTGAAAACTTCAGTGCATGTGCGTAGGTGAGTGAATTAACCCTTTGACACCCGCATCCCATCCACCAGCATCATGCATTACCTACCATGCTAGCAAAGCAAAATTTTAACCCTTCGATCCCTCACCCTATCCACCAGCTTCCTGCAGGAAGCTGGTGGATAGGATGAGGGCGTCAAAGGGTTATGTTTTTGCAGGTGGTAGATATATTGCAGGCGTCAAAGGGTTAAGGTACCTGGGCAGAATTTTCACAGAACACGGAAGGATCAACTGAGATATCGAAACTAGAACCCAGAAAGCAACCAATAGTCATCTACATGTACCAACTTGCTCAACTCCAGAAACACCCCAACATCCCTGATAATAAAACACAAGCCAAGCTCACCAGTTACACTTTCATCCTCACCTTCATTTAACATGCCAGTGGCAGACCTGGACCCTGATCAAACTCTTAAAGCAGAAAATTACCACCTGTCAGGTGTGTTGTCTTAACAACAAGAGCTGTCAACAAGACCAGATGCGACACGCTCAGAAATACCAAGATTAGAACAACGGCGGAAACAACACAACTCCACCATCATATTCGTCAAAACGGAAGGGTAAGTGGTTTGGTTATCTGACCAGAAGTCAGTAGTTATACCAACCAGCCGGCTCAGCGAGCATCATCATCATCATCATCATGTGCCCTGCCGCTATGGCGTTGGCGATCATGGCCCTCCTCCATATGTATCTATCCCTTGTTGCCACAAGCACATCTTCCGCCCTCTCTGTCCTCAGCCACCCTGTAAGTCCGCCGTCCAATATTTTCTCCCTGGGTCTACTTGGTGTTCTGTTTTCCTCCTCCCCACAAAACAGCGAGCATCAGTACACACAAAATGTTACGTGGATTTAAAGCGAGAGGCAGACCAAGAAAGACCTGGATCGATGGCGTGAGAGAGAGACTTTGACAACCCGCGGCATTTCTCCACTTAAGGCTTTCCAGCTCGCTGATGACAGTCAAGTCTTTCTCCATGCGACACCTAAGATAGGTAGTACAAGCAGACAGATAAAAGCGGACAGATATAAACGGACAGATATAAGCGGACAGATATAAGCGGACAGATATCAACACAGATATAAGCGGACAGATATAAACAGAGCTATAAACACATATAAACAGACAGAAACAAGCGGACAGATACAAGCGGACAGATATAATCAGACAGACACAAGCGGACAGATACAAGCGGACAGATACAAGAGGACAGATATAAGAGGACAGATATAAACAGACAGATATAAGCGGACAGATATAAGCGGACAGATATAAGTGAACAGATATAAGGGACAGCTATATAAGCGGACAGATATAAACAGACATAAGCGGACAGATATAAGCGAATAGATATAAGCGGACAGATATAAATACACATACAAGCGGACAGATATAAACAGATACAAGCGGAAGATATAACACACACATACAAGCGGAAGATATAACAGATACAAGCGGACAGATATAAACAGACACACACAAGCGGACAGATATAAACAGATACAAGCGGACAGATTAAACATACACATACAAGCGGACAGATATAAACAGATACAAGCGGACAGATATAAACAGACACAAGCGTACAGATATAAACAGATACAAGCGGACAGATATAAACACATATACAAGCGGACTGATATAAACAGACAGATACAAGCAGACAGATATAAACACATATACAAGCGGACTGATATAAACAGACACATACAAGCGGACAGATATAAACACATATACAAGCGGACAGATATAAACAGACATACAAGCAGACAGATATAAACAATACAAGCGGACAGATATAAACACATATACAAGCGGACAGATATAAACAGACAATACAAGCGGACAGATATAAACAGACACATACAAGCGGACAGATATAAACACAGATACAAGCGGACAGATATAAACACATATACAAGCGGACAGATATAAACAGACAGATACAAGCGGACAGATATAAACAGACACATACAAGCGGACAGATATAAACAGATACAAGCGGACAGATATAAACACATATACAAGCGGACAGATATAAACAGACACATACAAGCGGACAGATATAAACAGATACAAGCGGACAGATATAAACACAGATACAAGCGGACAGATATAAACACAGATACAAGCGGACAGATATAAACACACATACAAGCGGACAGATATAAACACAGATACAAGCGGACAGATATAAACACAGATACAAGCGGACAGATATAAACACAGATACAAGCGGACAGATATAAACACATATACAAGCGGACAGATGTAAACAGACAGATACAAGCGGACAGATATAAACACAGATACAAGCGGACAGATATAAACAACAGATACAAGCGGACAGATATAAACAACAGATACAAGCGGACAGATATAAACACAGATACAAGCGGACAGATATAAACAGACAGATATAAGCGGACAGATGTAAACAGACAGATACAAGCGGACAGATATAAACACGTATACAAGCGGACAGATATAAACAGATATCATACAAGCGGACAGATATAAAACAGATACAAGCGGACAGATATAAACAGACAGATACAAGCGGACAGATATAAACAGACAGATACAAGCGGACAGATATAAACACACAATACAAGCGGACAGATATAAACAGACATACAAGCGGACAGATATAAACACACATACAAGCGGACAGATATAAACACAATACAAGCGGACAGATATAAACACAATACAAGGGACAGATATAAACACACATACAAGCGGACAGATATAAACGACAGATACAAGGGACAGATATAAACAACAGTACAAGTGGACAGATATAAACACACATACAAGCGGACAGATATAAACAGACAATAAAGATGACAGATATACACATAAAGGGGAAATACAAGCGGACAGATATAAACAGACAGATAAACACAGATATAAGCGACAGAAATATAAACAAATATAAGCGGACAGATATAAACAGACATAAACAAAAATATAAGCGGACAGATTATAAACAGATAACAGATATAAACAGACAAATATAAGCGGACAGATATAAACAGATAAAACAGACAATATAATACAGGACAGATATGAACAGACAGATACAAAAAGACATATATAAACAGACAGATATAAACAGACAGATATAAGACATAGACAGATATAAACAGACAGATATAAACAGATATAAACAGACAGATATAAGCTACAGATATAAGCGGACATATATAAGAGGAAGAAGAAGATTGTATGTAAGAAATTAATCAAAATGATTGGCACGTCAAGACAAGCGGAGATCAGGCAAGGTTTAACCCTACGACTCCCTCACACTGTCTACCAACTTTCTGCATTGTCAGTCATGACGGCAAAGCAAAAACTTAACCCTTTCAAACCCTCACCCTATCCATCAGCTTAACCTTTTCAATCCCGGCCTTATCCACCAGGTTCTTACCGGTAGCTGGTGGATAGGGGGGGGGGGGAGGGATTGGAAGGGTTATGTTTCTTCAGCTGGAAGACAGGACGTGGGAGTCAAAGGTTATGGATGTCACACGATTCGCCTAAATTCGTTTCGCCGTATACGTTGATCTTTACACTTCTTCCCGCCTCGAATGTTGCCGTTAGTCAAGGCGTTCGCTATGGCACGATCGTTTCGCCTACTGAGCACGATCGTTTCGCCTACTGGCACGACGTTTCCTACTGCACGATCGTTTCGCCTACTGAGCAAGATCGTTTCGCCTACTGAGCACGATCGTTTCGCCTACTGAGCACGATCGTTTCGCCTAATTATTCGGGTCTCTCGCGTTTGTTGTGCTCAGTTCAACCACCAACTCCGTTAAGTCCTGAAATAGAAGCCTGAAATCATTCATCGGTGCGTTGTGTCACAACCCCAACAACTTTAATTAAGACGGTCCGCAAATTGCAGGTAGAAAATGCTGACATTGAGAATGAATTGCCCATCTTGCGGCTCAGACAGCAAAACACGAAGAGCGCGATGAATTAACTATCCGCTAACGATCTGTGAGTAGAGAAACTCCACGCATAATTCAACAAATTGACAGAAGACACTGATGGATTGATTGGATTCTTGAATATACGCCATTCATTTCGCATCGGTTTTGGGTTTCACTGATTTTATTAATAATAACTCTCTGGAACGAAAGGGAGAACAAGATTGAGGCAGCCGAGATGTAGTTTCTAAGAAGAGAATGTTGAGAGTTCCACGGACAGCAAAGAAAACAAACGAGACAAGTCTTGATGGAGGCAGACACAAGAAGATCATTGATAAGGAAGATTAGGAAAAAGAAGAGCAACATTTATAGGCCACTTTATGAGGAAAGGGGAGTTAGAGCACCTGGTCACAACAGGAAATATGGAGGGGAAAGAGAACACCAGGTAGACCCAGGGAGAAAATATTGGACGTACTTGCAGGGTGGCTGAGAACAGAGAGGGTGGAAGGTGTGCTTGCGGCGACAAGGGTTAGTGCTATGGAGGCCTGATCGCAATGCATATAGCAGGTAATTGATGATGAGATGATGATGACGATGATGATACACATGACGACGACGACAAAACGACGACACGCGACGACGACGATGATAGAGCAGGATGTAGATATGATGTGATGATGAGATGATGATGATGTGATGATATGAGTTATGATAATGAATCGTGTACTGAACTACTGGACAGTCTAGGCAAAACGACATTATGCGAAACGATCGAAACGATCCAAGGCCGAAACAGGATAGGCGAAACGAAATCAGGCAAATCGCTGTGTTCGGAATTGTAATAAGACAGATAATTATGTTGCTGGCTGAAACGGAGCTAGAGATGTTAGATCTTGAATCCAAGATTTTATCAAGTGGGTAAACAACCATTTTCATCGTATCTTGTTCGGTAGCTCAGACCAAGTACCGTTACCACTTGACTGTCAAGAGCCGTGGACATCTTGGAAAGGTTGACAGGTATAGCGAGTGATTACTCCTATCGCAGGAGACAAGACAGCCTCAAACCCTTGGAGACAGGTTCAAATCTGGCAAACAAGGTCCAGCTTCTAATCTTTCTTTCTTAAGCGTGCGTCGAAAGCTTTATCGACTTTATGTGACAACATGTTCTACCGCCTTGATTGTTGAGATTGAATGCCGGTTTGAATTAATCTGGTTGTGTACACGAGAGTAATGTATTATAGGTTTTTGTCCAGGTGTCCTGTTAATGACACATTGTTACTGATTGCTTGTTGCTTGTTGCTGCTTGTTGTTCTTGTTGCCTTTGCTGCTGTTGCTGTTGTTGCAGTTGCTGTTGCTGCTGTTGTTGTTGCTCTTGCTCTTGCTTTTGTTGTTGTTGCTCTTGTTGTTGTTGTTGCTGTTGTTGCTGCTGCTGCTGTTGTTGCTGTTGTTGCTGCTGCTGTTTTTGTTGTTGCTGCTGCTGTTGTTGTTGTTGTCTGTGCTGCTGCCTGTTGTGCTGCTGTTGTTGTTGTTGCTGCTGTTGTTGTTGTTGCTGCTGCGTGTTGTTGTGTGTTGTTGCTGCTGGTTGTTGTTGTGCTGTTGTGTTGCTGCGGTGGTGGCTGTTTGCGGTTGTTGTTGTTGTTTGCTGCTGCTGCTGTTGTTGTTGCTGCTGTTTGTTGTTTGCTCTTGCTTTTGTTGTTGTTGTTGTTTGTGTTGCTCTGCTCTTGCTTGTGTTGTTATGTTGCTGTTGTTTGCTGTTGTTGTTCTGTTGCTCTTGCTTGTTGGTTGTTGTTGTTGTTGTTGTTGTTGTTGTTGTTGCGATGTTGTTGCTGTTGCTCTTGCTTCCTTTTGCTGTTGTGTTGCTGTGTTGCTGTTGTGTTGTTGTTGCTGTTGTTTGTTGCTGCCTTGTTGCTGTTGTGCTGTTGTTTGTGTGTTGCTGTTGTTGCTGTGTGTTGCTGCTGTTGTGCTGCTGTTGCTGTTGTTGCTGTTGTTGTTGTTGTTGCTGTTTGTTGTTGTTGTTTGTTGCTGTTGTTGTTGCTTGTTTGCTGCTGTTGCTGTTGTTGCTGTTGCTGTTGTTGCTGTTGCTGTTGCTGCTGTTGCTGCTGTTGTTGTTGCTGTTGTTGCTGTTGTTGTTGTTGCTATTGCTGTTGTTGTTGTTGTTGCTGTTGTTGGTGTTGTTGTTGTTGCTGTTGTTTTTGTAGCTGTGTCCTGTTAATGACATATTGTTGAGGACTTTTTTGCTTGATTGTAATTGTTGTTTTTGTTGTTGATAATGTTGTTGCTGTTGCTGTTGGTTATGATGTTGTTGTTGATACTGTTGACAATGATGGTGTTGTAGTTGCTGCTGCTGTTGTTGATGATGATATTGTTATTGTCATTAATTTTCTCTACATTATTTTGTTTGTTGTTGGTTGTTTTCACCGCTGTTGCTGTTGTTGTCGACGGCGTTGTTGCCGTTGTTTTTTGTTGTTGTTGTTGTCGCTGTTGCTGCTGTTCTTGCCGTCGTTGTCGTTGATTTTGCTGTTGTTGCTGTAGCTGTTGCCGTTGGCATTGCCGTTGTTGTTGCTGTTATTGTTGCTGCTGTTGTTGCTGTTGTGTTGTTCTTGTTGTTGCTGCTGTTGTTGATGTTGTTGCTGTTGTTGTTGCTGCTGTTATTGATGGTGCTGTTGTTGCTGTTGTTGCTATTGCCATTGCTGATGTTCCACTGTTGCTATTGTTGCTACATTATTTGCTGTTGTTGCGTTGTCGTTGCTGATGTTGGTAGTTTGTTGTTGCTGTTGTTGTTGTTTTTGCTGCAGCTGTTTTTTGCTGTTTGCGATGTTGTTGTTGTTATTGTAACCGTTGCTGCTGTTTTGTTGCTGCTGTTGTTGTTGCTGCTGTTTTTGCTGATATCAATGCTGTTGTTGTTGCAGCTATTGCTGCTGTTTTGTTGTGCTGTTGTTGTTGCTACTGTTGTTTTTCTTTGTCTAATTTCATTCATTCGTTCGTTCGTTTGTTCCTTCGTTCATTCGTTCGTTCGTTCCTTCGTTCGTTCCTTCGATCTTTCGTTCGTTCGTTCGATCGTTCGTTCGTTCGTTCGTTCATTCATTTAGGTTTTTGTTTATTCTATTCTTGTGGGGTGGAGGGCTGGGAGGGGTTTGGTCAACAAGGTTGACTGTGTGAAAGTCTGAATGTTCTCCCAATGCAGCGCCACCCGTTTTGTCTCCTTTCATTTATCATGTCTTTTGGTGTTTCTGTTTATTTTATAAAAGTGAATTTTTCTTCAGAATATTGCCAGGGACTACTCCTGTGATGCCGTGGGATATTTAAAGTACGCTGCACACGTGAGCAGGGATTATCGTCCGAAAGACTGAAGCATCGGTCACCACTTGAGACCTGGTAGAGAGGGGAGAAACAAATCTTTGTCCTTTGAGTGATTCGAACCTAGGTTTATTAGGCCCTAGATGGATGCTTTAACCACTAGACCACATACTCCATTCTGTATGTGCACGCACACACACACACACACACACACACACAACACACCACACACACACACACACACACATACACACATACACATATATATATATATTTTGTGGTGTGTGTGTGTTGTGTGTGTGTGTGTGTGTGTGTGTGTGTGTGTGTGTGTGCGTGCTTGCGTGTATTATGTATGCAAGTATTCACACACACACACATATATATATATGGAGAGAGACAGAGAGAAAGAGAGAGACATATATGTATAATTATATATATATAAATGTATATCTATCTATTTATTATCTATCTATTTATATATCTATCTATCTATCTATCTATCTATATATATCTATCTATCTATCTATCTATATAAAATATATGGATATAGATGTACATTTCTTTAAAACTGCTTTTTTTTACTTCACAGTATACAAACATCAACAAACAATGTGGAAACAGAAAATTATATCAATCCATACACATGCGCAGAAAGTAATATTGACATATGAACAACATAGATCGATCTATAACACGCAGATGCATAAAACAATATATCATATCTTATAACTTGGAGGTTTCAAAGTAAACATCACTAGTTCAGTTCTTGTCATAAACTGAATTTGTTGTCTGCAAAACAAACAAAAAAAAAAAAAAATGCTGGCTTGAAGTTATTGCACACCGTGTATTTATTTATCCTAAGATGGTGATGATCAGAGAGGAAATGTTGGACGCACAAGGGGTGATGGTAACTAAGTCTACCTGCCTTACTTTGTAACCCTAGAACAATGCAGGAAGCTGGTGGATAGGGTGAGGCAGTCAAAGGGTTAAGCTTTTTGCAGTTGGTGGATAGGGTGAGGTGAGATCAATAGGGTTAAGTTTTTGCATTTCGTGGATAGGGTGAGGGAGTCAAAGGGTTAAGTTTTTGCATTTCGTGGATAGGGTGCGGGAGTCAACGGGGATAAGAATTTTGCATTTCATGGA
>JAPXFY010000023.1:33446680-33456680 GCA_030674185.1 Monoplex corrugatus | reverse complement strand
TTTTTTTAATGAATTTTATTCGGAGTGGTAGGCGTGTGTTGTTCACTTTGTTTCTTTACGTTTTGTTTTCTAACACCCCCCCCCCCACCCCCACCCCCACCGCTTCTCTGGTCACATTGGTCTTGGGCAAAGTTGGGATAGCTCCTTCTAGATTTTCCAGGCTTCTTGTTGTTCTTCTTGTTGTCTTCTTGTTCTTCTTCTTATTCTTCTTCTTGTTTTTCTTCTTGTTCTTGTTCTTGTTCTTCTTTTTCTTCTTCTTGTTTTTCTTCTTGTTCTTCTTCTTGTTTTTCTTCTTGTTCTTCTTCTTGTTCTTCTTTTTGTTTTTCTTCTTGTTCTTCTTCTACTTCTTCTACTTCTTCTACTTCTTCTTCTTTTTGTTTGTTCTTGTTCTTCTTGTTCTTTTGTTCTTCTTGTTGTTGTTCTTCTTCTTCTTCTTCTTCTTGTTCTTCTTGTTCTTCTTCTTGTTCTTCTTCTTGTTCTTCTTCTTGTTCTTCTTCTTGTTCTTCTTCTTGTTCTTCTTGTTCTTGTTCTTGTTCTTGTTCTTCTTCTTGTTCTTCTTCTTGTTCTTCTTGTTCTTCTTCTTGTTCTTCTTCTTGTTCTTCTTCTTGTTCTTCTTGTTCTGTTTCCTCTTGTTTTCATTGTTCTTCTTCTTGTTCTTCTTGTTCTTTTTTGTTTTGTTCTTGTTCTTCTTCTTGTTCCTTCTTGTTCTTGTTTCTTTTCTTGTTCTTCTTACTTGTTCTTCTAGTTGTTCTCTTCTTGTTCTTGCTTCTTGTTGTTCTTCTTGTTTCTTCTTGTTGTTCTTCTTCTTCTTGTTTTCTTCTTGTTCTTCTTCTTGTTCTTCTTCTTGTTCTTTTCTTCTTGTTCTTTTTTCTTCTTGTTCTTCTTCTTGTTCTTCTCTTGTTCTCTTCTTCTTCTTCTTCTTCTTGTTCTTGTTCTTGTTCTTCTTGTTCTTCTTGTTCTTGTTCTTGTTTTCTTCTTGTTCTTCTTGTTCTTTTGTTCTTGTTCTTTTCTTGTTCTTGTTCTTGTTCTTCTTCTTCTTCTTCTTTCTTCTTCTTCTTCTTCTTCTTCTTCTTCTTCTTCTTCTTCTTCTTCTTCTTCTTCTTCTTTTCTTCTATTTCTTCTTTATTGTTTTAACGAAACCGGTGACAGATTCAATTAACTAGAAACTTGAAAAACACAAAAACAGAATGAGAACACATGTTTAATATACAAAACAACACAGACGCAAATTTTCGGCCAACTGGCCTTGGTCAAACGTACAGAAAAGAAAACGAAGAACTAATACACAAAACGTAAGGGGGGGTGGGGGTGGGGGAGCAGAAATTCTCTGAGACATTATTTTTCTTAAGCGTTCTGATTTTTTTTTGGGGGGGGGGGGGGGGGGGGGGGGGGTTGCATGCATACACGAAGTTTTGTCCACAATATGCAGGCGGTGCGATGCTTCAGTCTGCACTCTCCTTCTTAGGCGAGCGTGCATGGTGGGTGTTCTTTTGTTTCCATTAGCCACTAGAATCTGACTTCACTTTCAATTCTTTTGCGTGTATACCTGATGTTCTGCATGCATCTACACACGAAGGGGGAATAGGCAGAAACAGGTTTGCATACATGTTGACCTGAGAGATGAGAACTATCTCCACACTTTACCCCAACATACAGGAGGTATCCAGGCAGGATCGAACCCCAGCCATTCAGATTAAAAGTCTGACGTACTTACCATGTGAGCTAACCTCGCCCCGTCAAAGGCTTCTTTCATTTCTTGCTGAATTGTACTCCTCTAAGTGCCTGCTGGCCTTCTACGGTAGTATCTGTGACACACACCCACCAAAATCTTATTTTCTTCAGAAGGGGGTGGGGATTAAAATTTTTTTTAAAAAGTAATATAAAATAAAAGAAATAAAAAAGAAGGGTGGTGGTGGATCTAAATTCCAGTCATTTCCCACATATTGGAAGGATATAAGTATTGGAAATCTTTGCTGTTTGAAAGGTATGGTAGCCAAGTGGGGGTAAACGTCGGGTTTTCAATCAGGGAGTCCTGGGTTTAATCCGTTTAGATACCTCCGCCTGGTGGTTTAAGTGTGTGTGTGTGTGTGGGGGGGGAGGGGTTCCAATCTCCCTGGTCAATGTATGTGTAGATCTGTCTGTGCCCAAACCCTCTTCGTGTTTATGTATACGCATGCAGAATATCAAATATGCACGTTTTAAATCCAGTATGTGATGTCACAAAAAGGAAAGCTGGAGGGAAAAAGAGCGCCACTTAGACCCCAGGGAGAAAATATTGGACGGACGCGCGGAGTGGATGAAGACAGAGAGGGTGGGAGATGTACTTGCAGCGACAGGGGATAGATTCGTATTCGTACGGAGGGTTTATGATCGCCAACAGCATGCGGCAGGGCACATGATGATGATGATGATGATGATGATGATGATGATGATGATGATGATGATGATGACGATGACGATGATGATGTGATGTAAGTGGCTGATGTTTTATAGAGGTTGTTCAAGAGGGATTCATCATACTTGGGCAATATCATATGCGTTTTTATCTCTCTCTCTGTCCCTCTCTGTCTCTGTCTGTTTGTCTATCTGTCTGTCTGTCTCTCAGTCTATCTGTCCGTCTGTCTCTCTCTCTCTCTCTCTCCCTCTCTCCCTCTCTCTCTCTCTCTCTCTCTCTCTCTCACACACACACATACACACACATATACGTGCGTACGCTCTCACGTACGTACACATATAAAGAAAGAAAGAAAGAAACATAAAACAACCAAACAAAGAAATAAATTTTAAAAAATGAATAAACGAATAAATATATAAATATATGAATAAACAAATGAATGAATGTATGAATAAATAAATGAAAAGAATAATAAATGAATAAATGATAGATAAATAAATAAATAGATAAATAAATGAATAAATTAATAAACAAACAAATAAATAAATTCATAATCACACAAACAAATAAATGCAGTGCTTATTCACAATTTTCCAAAGTTTTCATAGACTGAGCAGCTTGCAATGGAAATCCCCTTTCGTCTTATAATCTTTCTTTCCTTTCCCCCACGTCCTTCATGACCCCCCCCCCACTCCCAAAGTCCCTCCCTCCATCCCCTTAACCCTCTCCCCACCCCCACCCCACCCACACCCCCTCAAGTCCCCCGTTGCCGTTTTTAGTGCTCTGGCCTTTGTCATCCCCTCGGAGGTATTGGGGGCCAGGGTTATGAATATTAAACGTACGGGGCCTCGTAGATTAGCTCCGCGACTTGATTTCTGGTCGTCACCCCTGATATCTGAAGTTGCTTCCCTTGCACCCGCCATCGCTCAGGCTGCCGACATTTACGGAAGCTGATTGGGTGTGTGAATTATGACGTGTTTTTTTTTTTTCGTTTTTTTTTTTTTTTTTTTTGAATTTTTTGTTGTTTTTTTTGGTTTTTTTTTGTTTCATAGGAAGAGATGATAGTGGAGGGACTTGGGAAGGTGTGTGTAGTAAGGGCTGAAACGGGGGGCGGGGGGTGGTGGTGGTGAGGGGGAGAGTAGTATGGTGTGGGTCCCTCTCCTTCTCTCCTTCCCTCTCCATTGGATGAAACGATTTGCATGAATCAGCCACGAGACCTCGAAACGTCATTGGCATTTGCATAATATCGCGAGATAAGGGCGAGATGGTTTACGATGTCTGGTTGGCTGACTTGACTGGTTTGAAGCGGAGAATTTGTTCTCTCTCCGATGTCCATTGAACTCCGGCGTGGGAATTCTGACCGGGGTGTTCTGACCGTGTGTGACCTCGTTTGTCAATCCAATTCGTTCAAACCGGCCAGTTAAGGCGAAAATTTATGTTGGTCCAAGAGGGGGAATAGACTGAAAGCTTTCTTTCTTTTTTGGGCAGATTTCTTCAACGTTTGTTTCACCCCAAAAGCTGGACAATCGATATGACTCAGACGTGGGTTTTGATTTTCCAGTTTTGCATTATGTTCATATTTTTGCGTAAATGAGCATTATGCTTTTATATTCTGAGCAGTGTGTCTCGGGAGTGGGGGGGGGGGGGGGGGCGGAGGGAGGGGACATCCCGTTTCTCTTTTTTCACCATTTGTTTTTTTGTTTTATTTGTTTCTTTGTTTTTGATACATTACTGCTTTAACTTAGTCCTATTTTGCCTTAAATACACTGTCTTGCGCATTAGCTTATTGACACGTATACACCTAAATACACCAATCACAAAATGATAACATGACTTAGAATTAATTTTTGTTCTTGTAATTCTCTCTACATCTCCATTTCTCGCAGATTCATGCACACCTAGCAATTAAAGTACAGACTTTTTGCAGATGTAATAAATAGGGCAAACTGGCACAAGTCCATAGGCCAAAACAGTGCCATCGTTCAGTCCAGAAGGTAGAGATTAAAATTCAGGCGTTTTTATTGACAAGACAAAAGGAGAAAAGACGAAACGGAAACGGGACGTCACTGTCTCGGGTCTAAGCTTAAAGGAGCGTCACCGCGTGAATGGAGGAGAAATTAGTGTTGTAGCAGTGTCATACTACGAACTACTACCACCGACCGTAGACTTCAGAGCACATCCTGCAGCGCTAAAGATGTGTGCAAGACGAGCATGTATGACTTTAACTGTACTTCAATTTCTTTTCTCATACTGGACAGAGCAGCAAGGAAGTTTCAGTCTTTCTCTCCTAATTTTTGTATCTGGTGTTTGTTTGTTTGTAATCTTACGCTTGACAAAGGCCAGCTGACTAAAAATGTACACCTGTCTTGTCTTGTATTAAAGACACGTTCTTATTATTTTTTCGTGATTTATTTTATTTCTGGTTCCTGTTTGCTTGAACGCGGGCAGTCACAATTGTTTTGTATGCATGTGCGTACGTATGTATGTATGTATGTATGTATGTATACGCTTAGATTTATGTATGTATGTATGTGTGCATGTATACGCTCAGCTTAGATTTATGTATGTAAGTATGTAAGCATGTATGTATGCATGTATACGCTCATATGTATGTAGGTATGTATGCATGTATACGCTCAGCGCTTAGATTTGATTTTATCAAGATTTTGCGCTATATAAATAAAATATATTATTATTATTATTATTTTGTATTTCCATTGTTTCGTATTCATTTCTTGTTGTGACAGATTTGTTCTTACCGTTTTTGAAATACAGGTTGCCGCCCTTGGAGAGAGAACGAAGTCATTCTGTTTCTTTCATTTACTCACTGTAGTGGGTTTTAAACAGAATTTGCAAACTGCAGGGCTCAATGGGAATAAGAACGATGGACTAAGACGTAGTGTGTGTAATGTTCGGTAGGTCCAGCTGAGACAGGAAAATAGTGATATACAAAAGCAAGCAAACAAACAAACAAACAAACAGACAAACAGACAAACAAACAGACAAACAGACAAACAGACAAACAAACAAACAAAAGATTTACAGGAACCAAAGGAAAAATACGAAAAAGGAATCAGAACGTGTATTTAATACAACCAGACAAGACAGGCACAAATTTTCGGCCAACTGGCCACTGTCAAGCGTAGACGTAAGATCACAAACGAACAAACACCAAATACAAAAATTAGTAGAAAAAGACTGAAACTTTCCTGCTGTTTCGTTTAGTGGGAGAAAACGTAAAATGACTAAAATGACTGAAATGACATCCTAATGTGTTTGTGAGTAAATCTGATGTCAGAGGGGAAGTGAGATGAACTCTGCAATTTTTCAATCATCAGATTACAGCTTTCATTCTAAATATGTATTTAAGATCTATTAGGCTATAAAGCAAAGTGATAAGTAAAGTGCACATTGCGACAATTATTCACTTCGGATGTTCAGATCCAACAGAAACGAGGTGAAACTTGTAAACGATACTGTAATTTGCATTTGTATTTGAATTTGTTTGTTTGTTCGTTTGTTTGTTTGTTTGTCTGTTTGTTTGTTTGTTTTTATTTTTATCAGAATGGTAGGCTACATTCGTCCATATTGTACATTTTTTTGTGATAAACCTTTCTTTCAATAAATCCATGAATAATTATCCCAACGCAAAATATATTGGAACTAATGAAAACAAACAGATCATAAACGATATGAAAAAAAAAATGTTTCAAATTGTGAAAATGTAATATTCAAATGAGAAATTGCAAAATGAATAAAAAATCTCATCAATAAATGTAATTCAAAATTTGAGTTGAAACTAAAACTGCACATACATACATACATACATACATACATACATACATACATGCATACATACATACATACATACATACATATATGCATACATACATACATACATGCATGCATGCATACATACATACATACATACATACATGCATACATACATGCATACATACATATATACATACATACGTACATACGTACAGACAGACAGATAGACATAGATAGAAAGATGGATAGATAGATAGATAGATAGATAGATAGATAGATAGATAGATAGATAGATAGATAGATAGACAGATAGATAGATAGACAGATAGACGGACAGACATACAGATACATACATACATACATACATACATACATACATACATACATACATGCATGCATACATACATACATACATACATACATACATACATACATACATACATACATATCACTTGGTAGATAGGTAATTATCGATATATACACATACAAACGCATAAACACACACATACACACAGCGAGCGAGAGAGAGAGGGGGAACAGAAGAGAGAGAGAGCGAGCGCAAAGAAAAAAGAGAGAGAGAGAGAGATAGAAAGAAAGAAAGAAAGAAAGAAAGAGACAGAGGCAGAGAGATATATACAGAGCCAGAGAAAGAAAGACAGAGGCACAGAGACAGAGAGACAGATACGTGGAGGCAGAGAGACACAGACGGAGGAAGAGAAACAGAAACAAAAACAAAGGCAGAGGCAGAGCCAGAGGCAGAGGCAGAGGCAGAGACAGAGACAGAGGCAGAGGCAGAGAAAGAGACAGAGACAGAGAAAGAGACGGAGACAGAGACAGACAGAGAAAGAGGCAGAGAGAACCCTCCCAGATTTACCACCTCAACGCTCTGATTTAATAAGACAAACGCAGACCCTTCATTAATTCTCCTCTCGTGTGCGTGAGTGCTAGACAAGATATACCCACTTTCATTCTTTGCGAAAGACGAGTGCCTCACTTATCTAAAGTGGACGGTATGCCTTTCGTATGCTTAGATTCAAGACATACCCCAACATAATAAGTAAGCCCCCACCCCCCACCCCCTAATTTTGTGACCATATCATTTTGCAGTCGTCACAACACTTTTGAAATGCAGGACACCCTTTCTGAAGAAAGCACGCCGCTACACTGAAGTGCCACCCTTCTTGTTTTCAGTATGAGTGTCATCTAGTCATTACCCATGAAAATGGATTCGTTTTTCGTATATAGTTTTGCTGATGACAACTCTTGTTGCTATGGGGTCTTTAACGTGCGGTAATTTCATGCCACATACACGGGCTAGGGTTTATTGCCTCATTTTACAGACGTACACGCAGGCTTTTCATTTTCTTGAATGCTGTTTTGGTTTAGCCAGCAGAATCGGCCAAGCCAAATCAACATTCAAGAAGATGACAAGCATTCTTACCAACAAATGCCTATCAATTAACATCAGGAAGAGAGTTCTTGAATGTTATATAGAACCAATACTGTTGTATGGTTGTGAGGCGTGGACAGTCAACAAACAAAGCCAGAACAAGATTGAGGCAGCCAAGATGTGGTTTCTAAAAAGAATGTTGAGAGTTCCATGGACAGCAAAGAAAACAAATGAGACAGTCTTGATGGAGGCAGACACAAGTAGATCACTCATAAGGAAGATTAGGAAAAGACAGGCAACATTTATAGGCCATGTTATGAGGAAGGGGGGTTTAGAGCACCTGGTCACAACGGGAAAGCTGGAGGTAAAGAGAGCACCGGGAAGACCCAGGGAGAAGATACTGGACGGACTTGCAGAGTGGCTGGAGACGAGGAGGGTGGGGGAGATGCTAGGGGTAACGAGAGATAGAGACAGATGGAAGTCCATGATCGCCAACACCATGCGTCAAGGCACCTGATGATGATGATGATACGCAGGCCACCACTCAAGGAGTACGGGAACAGGATCAGGTTAGGATCTATAGCTGATTGAGGCTGGTATACTGATTTCAGATTGGATCTGAACTGCACACACATGCACACACACACACACACACACGCGCGCGCGCGCGCGCGCGCACCACATACACACACACACATACACACATACACACACACACACACACACACACACAAACAGACACACACACACACACACACACAAACACATGAACTATGCGCACACGCACATACACACACAAACAAACGTACACACACATACACATACGCACGCACGCACACACGCATACATACACACATGCACGCTTATCTACAGAGTGGGATATACCTGCAGCATGCTTAGATTGAAGACAAAGCAATATATACACCATCATGTGCCGGGGACCCCTATTATTTTTGGGGAACTTATCATCTTGCAATCACCACAACACATTTGAAATGATGGACACTCTACCCAAGGATGGTTTGTTGCCATGTTGGGTGGTGCCACTTGTTTCTTTTTTTCAGTATAAATTTATTTTTGTTTGTTTGTTTGTTTTGCCCATAAAACTGTCTTTTTCTTCTTACAGAAATTCACCAAGGATAACTCTTTTGTTGGTGTGGGATCTTTAACATGCAGTAAGGAGAGAGAGAGAGAGAAAGAGAGAGAGAGACAGAGAGAGAGAGAGACGGCGAGAGAGAGAGAGACGGCGAGAGAAAGAGAGAGAGAGATTGACAGACAGGCAGGCAGACAGACAGACAGACAGACAGACAGACTGACAGACAGAGCTCCCAGATGTATCACCTCAGAGTTGTTATTTAATAAAACAAATGTAGACCCTTCATCAATTCCTCTCTCGTACGTGTGAGTGCACAGCAAGACATAATTGTCTTTTATCTTCCTCACGAAAAACAAGTGCCTCACTTATCTAAAGACAGGGATATACCTGTGGCATGCTTAGATTGAAGACAAAGTAATATACATATCCCAGCATGTGTCAGGGGACCCCTTCTTTGCGAACTTATCATCTTGCAATCACCACAACACATTTGAAATGATGGACACTCTACCCAGGGAAGGTATGTTGCCATAATGTGTGGTGCCACTTGTTATGGGATCTTTAACATGCAGTAAGTAAAGAGAGAGAGAGAGAGAGAGCAAGAGAGAGAGAGACAGAGAGATAGAGATCGAGAGAGAGATCGAGAGTGAGAGAGCGAGAGAAAGAGAGAAAGAGAGATTGAGAGAGAGAGAGAGTGTGTGTGTTTGTGTGTATAAGAGAGAGAGACAGAGACAGACACAGACCGAGACCGAGACAGAGACAGAGACAGAGATTGAGAAAGAGAGAGAGACAGAGAGTGTGTGTGTGTGTGTGTATAGGAGAGACAGACAGACAGAGAGAGAGTGCTCCCAAGCGTCTCACCTCAAAGAAATGATTTAATAAAGCGAATGTAGACCCTTCATTATTTCCTCTCTCTTGCGTGTGAGTTCTCAGCATGACGTAGTCATCCTATATCTTCCTCACGAAAAACGAGTGCCTCACTTATCTAAAGGGTGGAATATACAGGTGGCATGCTTAGATTCAAGACAAAGCAATACATACACCAGCATGTGTCGGGGACCCCTATTATTTTTGGGAACTTATCATCTTGCAATCACCACAACACATTTGAAATGATGGACACTCTACCCAGGGGAAGTATGTTGCCATAATGTGTGGTGCCACTTGGGTTTTTTTTCTGCATGATTTGTTTGTTTGTTTGTTTACCTATGAAACTGTTTTGTTGTTGTTTTTGTTTTGTTGTTGTAGTTGTTTTGTTGTTGTTGTTTTTTGTTTGTTTGTTTGTTTGTTTGTTTGTTTGTTTGTTTTTTGCTTTCAGAAATTCACCAAGGATAACTCTTGTTAC
>JAPXFY010000023.1:33419180-33429180 GCA_030674185.1 Monoplex corrugatus | reverse complement strand
TCTTAAGACCGTGTAATATCACATATTATCAACCAAATGTTGAGGTACAATACCGCAAGATGCAAACAATGCAACTCTTAAAAGTCAAGGTACATATCTTGGTCTGATAATCGTTTTAAACCCATGCCCTCTTTCAATATGTGCTCTGTTCTTGTCTATCGTAAGAAAAAAATGATAATGTTTGTATGTGTAAGGCTGGCCATCTTGATTTAAATGCGATTGATACAAGTAAAACAATTTTACAAATCTTGCATTTTTAGTCCCCCCCCCAAAAAAAAAAAAAAAAAAAAAAAAAAAAAAACAACAACAACAACAACAAAAACACGACTGCCACTTAGCGAGCAGACAAAGCGATAAATGATTGAGAGAAACAAACCTATAAACATAGTAGATAATCTGCACATAAAGAAATGAAAAGAGCAATAGGTTAAGAGACTCAGTTCAGAGGAGTTATGACTCTTTTAGTATCAGAGAGAGGGAAGGAGAGAAAGAAAGAAACAGAAAGAGAGAAAGAGGGGCAGAGAGAAAGAAGGAAAGAAAGAGAGAAAGAGAGAGAAAGAGAGAGTAAGAGACAGACAGACAGCCACACAGACAGATGGACAGGCAGACAGAAAGAGAGAAGACAGAGAGAGAGAGAGAGTGGAGAGAGAGACACAGAGAAGAGAGAGAGAGACAGAGACGGAGACAGAGAGACAGAGCGAGACAGAGACAGATACAGAGAGACAGAGACACAGAGAGAGAGAATCTCAAACTTCAAATGTCAATAGACTTTATCACTCATGGATAGTAATATTAAGTCCCATTGAGAGAGAGAGAGAGAGAGAGAGAGAGAGAGAAGGAGGAGAAGAGAGGAAGAGAGAGAGAGAAAGAGAGAGAGAGAGAAGAAAGAAAGAAAGAGAGAGAGAGAAGGATTAAACTCCTGTCACATACTCGTAAAAAATCCTCTACAACTGCTATTAACCATCGCAAACTGCCATTTCCGTTTATATTGCATTATGATCACGACCAGAGACATAACTGTATTCACTCTGAATAGTTTGCTTCCTTCCTATACATGCTGTGATATGAATGCAAGTGTGCTATTGCAGATAAATAGAAAAAAATACACAGGACAGGTTTTCAATGCTCCGATAACAGATAATCGATTGTGCTTGCAATCATTGCTTGGAACTAGAATCCAGGGGCATGGTAGTCATGTGGGTAAACGTTGAAATTCCACACATAACGTCCTAGGTTCAATTTTTTTTTGTAATACACTTATTTATTCACTTTTTGCTCCACATCAAACAGAATCCAAAGCGTACAATGTGGCATCGAAAAACAATAAGATAATCATTCACACAGGAAAAACATCGTCGATATACACAAACTCCACACAGCATACATACAGACACACATGATGATATTTTATACATTGGAGGTTCAAAAATGAACATCAAGATCTAAGTATATGTCAACATCTGTTTAGGATTTTTTTTTTTCTCAGACTACATCTTTTTGCTGCACGACAATCAAACACCAAAGACCAGTGTGGTAACAGAATCATCATCAATCTAAACATACAAAACAAGATCCAAAACAAAGTGGACTGCCTATGTTCAAGCAAATAGGAACCAGAAACAACAGAAAAAAAGACTAAGAACTCATATTTAATTAATACGACAAGACAAGACAGGTGCAAATTTTCGGCCAACTGGTCCTTTGTCAAGCGTAAGATCACAAACAAACAAACACCAGATACAAAAATTAGGAGAAAAAGACTGAAACTTCCCTGCTGCTCCGTTTCAGTGTGAGAAAAGGAATCACATACAAACAACGTAAAAAACACAAAACATACATGACAATATCCTAAACAATGAGATTTTACTGTGTTCAATAAGATTTAAGAACATGTTACCTGGGTTTAATTCTGTCTTGAGACTTTCACCTGGTGGATACAGGGTGCAGATTATCCTGATCTTCCAGGTCAAAGATATAAGGACCTGACACTGCCTTGATCCCCTTTGTATATACACTCAATCAGAATATCTATATGAATACCCCACAAGTCATATCAGTGTATGGTGAATCATGGAAACATGAAAACACCCAGGACGTTCGCCCACCAAAGAAGCAGAGTGTGCAACAAGGTAAGGGAGAGTTGGTCAGCTCGCCAAACAATTCAATATTTTTTTGAGTTTCACTAAAAGTCTGATTATGTGTGATGCTCATGTGTGCAATATAATCAGTATGTATACAAACTGGATGTTTTGCATGTCTCTACACACAACGGGAAAGTTGGAGGGAAAGAGAGCACCAGGTAGACCCAGGGAGAGAATGCTGGACGGACTTGCAGAGTGGCTGGGGATGAGGAGGGTGGGGGAGATGCTGGGGGCAATGAGACATAGAGATGGTTGGAAGTCCATGGTCGCCAACGCCATGCGGCAGGGCACCTGATGATGATGATACACACAAAGTGGGTGTATACGCTGACACAGCTGAACACATGTCGACTTGGAAGATTAGGGTTCACACACGTTGAGCTGGAAATATCAGAAAGACAACTTCCACCCTCTGTCCACCATGCATAGGTGTGTAGGCGAATTGAACCTTGGACCTTCAGAGTTGAAGTGCAGATTTACCCACTTGACTACCATGCCTGTGTAGCTAGCTAGCCACCTCTCTACTTTGAATCCCACACACATACAGTGCATACAGCGCGTGGATGCCTTTTTCAGCTGCTTTAAAAACGATAAGCTGAACCCAGAAGAGAAAAACTGGAATAGCTACAATAACAACCAACAATAAAACAGCACCAAAGAAAACAGCAACAAATTCTGATAAAAAGAAACCTCAGAGTATCAGCTGCAAAGTGTTTTTTGCCATAGCCTTCTTTCAAGAGATGGAAAAATGGAAAGTATACACACAAGCACAAATACACACATGCACATTACACATACACACACACTCACTCACCCACCCACACCCCCACACACCCCCTCCCACACACACACACGCATACACACACATACACACACATATGCACATACACACACAAACACATACACAAACACACATAGTATGGACACACTCATATACATACACCTGCACACATACACATATACATACACACATCAGCACACACGCGCCCGCGCACACACACACACACACGCACTCACACGCAACACACACACACACACACACAAACAGACACACACACTCACAACTACACACACACATACACACACACTCTCTCTCTTTCTCTCTCTCTCTCATATACACACACACATAATCATGCAAACACACACAAACACACATACACACACACATACACGCACACAAACACACACACACTCACACACTCACACACACGCACTCACACACACACACACACACACACACACACAAACAGACACACACTCTCAACTACACACACACATACACACACTCTATCTCTCTTTCTCTCTCTCTCTCTCTCACATACACACACACACACAACACACACACACACACACACACACACACACACACAATCATACAAACAAAAACACACATACACACACACTATCACACACCAAGTTTTTTTTTTCTTTAGCTGTCTGGAATGTGTTTCAGCTGCAGTGTACACATGTTTGTACGATTTGGGCGGCAGATAGGCCCTTTGATGTTGGCCCCTTCTTGTGAGACTGATGTCAGATGCACGCTTGTTTTATAGGCCTCTCCGCCAGTCAGCACCAACCTTCTCCACTTCTCTCAGCCTCATAAATATTGAAGGGGAAAAATTGCAATGGCAGCACACAGAGAGAATGGATGGTTGACGGGCAAGAGAAAAGATGAAGAAAAGAAGGGAAAAAGAGAGGAAGGGTTTGTTCTTCGTCTTTCATTTGCCATCTACATTGTCTGACCACATTTGGTGATGAATGTGCTGTGTTGTGTTGTTGTTTTCCCCCTTTTTCCCCCTTCCCCCCCCCTTCTTTTTCTTCAGTTCCTACTGACTGCCATGGAGCTTGGGAGTGAGTAGAATTGTAGTCAAGTCATCTATGTCTCTTTTCACTCTAATGGGTAGAGGTAACATCACTGTGATATCATGCTTATCTGTCTGGATCTTCTGACTCGAGTGGCAGGATGGTGAAGGCGTCAGTTGGAACTTGTGGTTTGTAAGGACGTTGAGCTGGTTGTGGCTGGTTTGTGGCTGGTGTGGAGTCTTATAAAGACCACTTGCTGCTCTCTGGACGTTTGGCAATAGGGAGATTCATCTTTTTTCTGTAGCACATATGAAGGAGCAGAGACAGAGAGAGAGAGAGGACAGGGAGAGAGAGAGAGAGAACAGACAGACAGACAGACAGACAGAAACAGAGAGAAGAGATAGATAGAAGAGGGAGAGGGGAAAGAGAAAGAGAGAGATAGAGAAAGAGAGACAGAGACAGAGACAGAGACAAAGAAACAGAGAAAGGCAGACAGACAGGCAGGCAGACAGACAGACAGACAGACAAACAAACAGAGAGAAGAAAGTGAAGAGGGATGGGGGGAGAGAGGGAGAGAAAGAAAGTGAAAAAGAGAGAGACAAACAGACTGACAAACAGACTGACAGACAGACTGACAGACAGAGCAGAGAGAAGAGGGAGTTAGAAGAGAGAGGGAGAAGAAACAGGACACAGAGAGAGAGAGAGAGACAGACAGACAGACAGACAGATAAACAGGCAGACAGACAGACAGACAGACAGACAGAGACAGTGACAGAGAGACAGAGAGACAAAGAGAAAGAGAGAAGGTGAAAAGTATCTGTCCATCCTTTCTCACTTCAGGTCATGGTTAAAGACTTATGTTCATCCAGGTTTTCCACTGTTGATATTCATAAGTACTCACCTACATACATGTATTGTGTACTGTCATTTCTAACCACACAGCATACGGTGTTGTGTGTACATTCAGGTGTGAACGTATCTACAACCACAAGTGAATATAGGCCTATGTCTTTTTAGATCATATTGTTATGTAAACATTTATGTACATGAGTGTGCATCTGTGTGTGTGTGTGTGTGTGTGTGTGTGTGTGTGTGTGTGTGTGTGTGTGTGTGTGTGTGTGTGTGTGTGTGTGTGTGTGCATGTGTCGAAGTGTGTCTATGATTGTGTGTATGTATGTGTGTGTGAGTTAGTATGTGTGTGTGTGTCTGCGTGTGTGCATACATTTCAGAAAAGGATTGTCAAAACTTAAGAGACCACTGTACAAGCGTTTTTTTTTTTCTGTTCCTTTCTGTTCCTTTCAATGTAAGAATTGAGATCAAAATCTTAGCTTGGTTTGTCCATATTATGAAACATATCCAAGCATGAGTGTTTGAGTATGTTTGGAGTTTGTTCACGAGAGTTTATTCGCACTCAGACAATTCCATATGCATTCCACCAAATCTGCCAGTAATTTCTACACAAAAATACCTCGAGCTTGTGCAAAATCCTATGTTCTGGCAAAGTCTTGAGACAGGAGTAGAGGGGAGAAAGGAGCTAAGCTTATTTAACACTGAGCTGAATGATGGAAACATTAAAACTGGCGACGAACAGGCCACATTTTAATGTTGTGGGATGGGATTGAACTCGAAATATTGAGTCTACTTCTCTATCAAAAGAACCGAACAGCCCATGAAGCAAGAAGCCCGAGACCTGCCCAAGGTTTGAACTCACAGCCGCTGCGTTATGAGCGTGGCAATCTTACAACTGAGCTAAAGAGCCTACACGAAGTGTCTCGATCGAGGACTGAACCACAACCCCTGTGTCATTATGAACATAGCGCTCTTTGAGCTTAGGGGGCCCGACAGTTGGAAGCCCAATAGATTTACTGCACAAAACCATAACATTTTTTTTATTCGAAACACAACAACTACCCCAGCCAGCGTCAGTGATAAAATGATGAAGAGAAACTGCCTCGTAAATGTCATAAGATGTTTACACATGAAGAAATAAGAAGAGCCAATTGGTTGTGTGGCTTAGTCAAAATGGGGGCTATAATCATCTAAGATTGAGAACTAGGCACAGAGAGAGAGAGAGAGAGGAGAGAGAGAGAGAGAGGAGAGAGAGAAGAGAGAGAGAGAGAGAGAGAGAGATGAGAGAAAAGAGAGAAGAGAAGAGGTGAGAGACAGAGAGAGAGAGAGAAAAAGAAGACAACAGAGAGAGAGAGACCATAGAAGAGGAGAGGAGAGAGACTGACAACAAACAGTCATGATCAGGATAGAAATAGAATAGTCATGGATGATGGACTTAGTTATTTTTCTCAGTCAGACGGAAACATTATTCAAAAGGAGATGGCAGTTTGGGTTTAACTAGCAGACAACAGAGCAAGAGAGAGAGAGAGGGTGATAAAGACAGAGAGACAGAGAGAGAGAGTAAGAAGAGAGAGAGGAGAAGTAGAAAAGAAGAGAGATGTGAGAGAAGAGCAAAAGAGAGAGAGGAGAAGAGAAAGAGAAGAGAGAGGGAGAGAAAGGGGAAGAGAGGAAGAGAGACAGAGAGACAGAGACAGAGACAGAGACAGAGGACAGGGAAGATAGAAACAGAGACAGAGACTGGACTATGGGTAGCATCAAGATTATTGGACTTTTTAACTTATACTATCCCCCACACCTACTTCCACCTCTGCACCCTAAAATCAAAACAAAACAAAACAAAACAAAATAAAACAAAACAAAACAAATCAAAACAAAACAAAACAAAACAAAACAAAACGAAACGAAACGAAACGAAACGAAACGAAACGAAACAAAACAAAACAAACAAACAAAACAAAGCAAAGCAAAAAAAACAAAAAAAAACAAACAAACAAAAAATAAAATAAAAAATGATGCACACATGTCTACAGTGTTTTCTTTAAAAAGAATAGTACTTTACAAAATCAATAGATCTACATTTGGGTGTAATACACTGTACAATGTAATGAATAAAGCGCTCTCCCAGGAAGAGAAAAACCTGAGTGTGATTCCCAGGTTGGATAGGGATTTTCCTCTCCTTTCCATTTGATCTTCAGTGGTGGTATGGGCGCAAGTCTTCTGGATGGGATAATAAACTGACACCCCATGTGCAGCATACACTTAGCGCATGTTAAAGAAAGAGCTGTCATTGGAAAAAAAAATTATAGAAGGTTTTGAAAATATACGCAAAGAAAAACAAGAAAGAAAGGTGAGAGAGAGAGAGGAAAGACTGAGACACGAAGAGACAGAGAGAAAGAGAGACAAAGACACAAAGAGAGAAACAGAGAGACAGAAAGAAGAGAAAGAGAAAAAGAAGAAGAAGAAGAAGAAGAAGAAAGAAGAAGAAGAAGAAGAAGAAGAAGAAGAAGAAAGATAAATTTGCAGTAGATGAAAAATCATAATCTTTTCTAAAGTGGCATACCCTCGCAATGATTCTTCTTAATATCCAAGTGATTTATACAAACACATTTGTATAGACTCTAATTGATTACAATACAAATGAACTATGATGACATAAAAACATGAAAACAAAAACAAAAACAAACAAAATACCAAGCACACAAACAAAAGTAATACAAATTGAAATACTGGAAAGAAAGTCAGACAAACAGACATGGACAGACACAGAAACACAGACAGAGAGAGACAGAGAAAGAGAGAGAGAGAGAGAGAGAGAGAGAGAGAGAGAGAGAGTGACAGAGACAGAGAGACAGAGAGACGGAGAGAGACAGAGAGAGACAGAGAGAGAGCAAGATGAACAACACACACACACACACACAAAACACACACACACACACCACACAAAACACACACACACACACACACACAACACACACACAACAACACACACACACACACACACATACACACACACAACATACACACACACACACACACACACACAACTACACACACACACACACACACACACACACTCACACACACACACACACACACACACACACACACACACACACACACACACACACACAACACACACACACACACACAAGCAACCAAAAAAAAGCCAGTTTCTTTAGCTGTGTCTGGAATGTGTTTCAGCTGCAGTGTACACATGTTTGTACGATTTGGGCGGCAGATAGGCCCTTTGATGTTGGCCCCTTCTTGTGAGACTGATGTCAGATGCACGCTTGTTTTATAGGCCTCTCCGCCAGTCAGAACCAACCTTCTCCACTTCTCTCAGCCTCATAAAACATGGAGAAAAAGAAACAGACTGCAGCGCCAGTGCCAGAAGAAGAGCAGGAGAGAGAGAGACCAAGAGAAGAGTGGGAAAAATATCTTAGAAGAGGTGGAGGGGAGAGTTAGGTTGATTGTTGGGAAACGAGATGATGTTCGTGAAACGCAATGCATATATCACATACACATACGCACATCGCATATCAACAGCACACGCCACACACTCACAATGCTACACCACAAACACAGACACACACACACAAACACACACACACACACACAGACACACCACACACTACACACAACACAACGCACACACACAACACACACACACACACACGTACAATACACACACACACAACACACACACATAACACGCACACACACACACACACATACACCACTACACACACACACACAACACACACACACACACACACACACACACACACACACGTACGTACAGATTTTTGATTTCTGATACATATATTGACAGGCACAGTGGCCAAGTGGGTAACCACTGGAGTTCCAATCGGAATGTTTTGGGTTCAATCCACCCAGACACCTCCACCTGGTGGGTAAAGGATGGAGATTTTCTCTGATCTTTCAGGTCAACAAGTGTGCAATGCCTAAGTCCGTTATGTCTGTATACACATGTATAATTCCAAATATGCACGTTAAAGATCCTGTACACTATGTCAGTGACTGGCTTATGGCAACATTCAAGCTGCCAGTATCAGTATGCACCCCATCTAATATGGATCAACTTACTGTCTGCAAAGTATGTGTGCAAAATGATGTGTATACATGTATTTAATAAAAATTGGAATGACAAAAACAAGAGAGAGAAGGGGGAAGGGAGGGAGGGAGAGATATATGTAGAGAGAAAGACAGACAGACAGGCAGACAGGGAGACAGAGAGAGTCATAGATAGACAGAGAGAGAGAGTCAGAGAGAGAAAAAGAGTGAGAGAGAGAGAAACAGAGAGACAGAGAGAGGGAGGGAGACAGACAGACAGACAAACAAACAAACAGATAGACAGAGACATGTCAGAGACAGAGATAGAGACAGAGACAGGACAGACAGGACATAGAGAGAAGAAATGAGAGAGGTTAATAGAGCATCATTTCCATAATATTTTTGTCATGCATAATACATGACTCGGTTATAAAGCGTATGTGTGTGCATACATGTACATCAAGGAAAGACCAATATAATGGAACACATCATGTCCCAAGCTTAGCTTTATTTAGGCAGCTCCCCTCCCCCCCCCACAAAAAAAGGGAAGGGAGGGTATCATAAGCATGTGTGTGTATGTGCATAAAGCTTTCGTTCGTTCGTTATTTCTGTTAACGTCTATTCACGAATGTGTATAAATGTGTATGTGTATATGTAAGTTCATCTTTGAGTGCGATCCTGCGTGTGATTGGTGAGTGAGCGCGCTTTGATTTGATTTACCAAGATTTAGCGCGATATAAATATTGTAATTATTATTATTATTATTTATATATATATATATATATTATATTATATATATAATATATATACACATATATACATATATATATATATGATATATATATACATTATATATATATATGTGTGTGTGTGTGTGTGTGTGTGTGTGTGTCTGTGTCTGTGTTCTCTTTTGTGTGTGTGTGTGTGTGTGTGTGTGTGTGTGTGTGTGTGTGTGTGTGTGTGCATTATGATGAATTTTTTCTACACATTTCTATCCATTGTATACATTTCAAGATGTTTTTAAATGTTATGTATTTGGAAATGAATATAAACAAGTTAAACATAAAAAACGGGCATTAAACTTAAATGACATCTTAACTTCGTAGTCAGCATTGTCTTCTGTCGCTCTGTTT
>JAPXFY010000023.1:33401680-33409180 GCA_030674185.1 Monoplex corrugatus | reverse complement strand
ACTAAGCAATTTTTTTTTTCATGTTTTTCCCCTGCTGACTTTCCATGCTGGGCAAATCAAAAAGTCGGTTTTCTGGGATTTCTGCTTCCTTTCTTTCTTCTGAAATGCCTTCCTCTTTCATCTTGCTTGCCTCCACTCTGCGTGAAACTCGCCATAAAGCTCACACTCACTCACGGCTCCTCAAGCGGAACCCATAAAAATTCTAGGGTCTATGAGTCTTTTTCTGTTTTCTTTTTTTTCTTTCATTATTTTTTTTTTACTTCGACTTCTCCTACGCTTCTCTCCCTTGGCGCAACTCTTGGTGCGATTTTCTAAAAATAAATGTGGAGTTTCGTGCTCTTTATGAAACAGTGTATAGTTCTCAGGGGTTTATTTTCTTTTTTTTTTATCTTATTTTCCTTGCCCTTCGGCCTATCCTATATTTATGTATTTTAGTCTATATACGTTCATGTGCTTAGACAAAAACACGCACAAACACTCAAATTCTGTCACACACACCACACACACACACACACACATACATACATACATACATACATACATACATACACACATACACACATACATACATACATAGTTACATACAGACATACATACACATACATTACATAGATACGTACATAATACAAACATGCAGGCATACATACATATATACATACATAAACACACCATCATCCATTCCATCCATCCATCCATCCATCCATCCATCTATACATACGTACGTACGTACTACTCCTACCTACCATACATACATACATACATAAAAACAGCTAGCAATATACTTAGAGACCCCTGCGAGCCGACGATGGTCATCCATGCTGGGAAGACTAGCTGTAGAACATCACGGTCTGCACCAGAGTTCCATACCTGACTACTACAGATAATCACAACGACATGAATAAGACAACCCGGCTGTGGTCATGCTTGAAGAAAGGTAACCCTAGGGAGTATGGATACGAGTTTAACACAGATGGGTCTGGTAGTGCGTGTAGAAAGGTAACCCCAAGAAGAATGGATACGAGTTTAACACAGATGGGTCTGGTTGTGGTTGTAGAAAGGTACCCCTAAAGACATGGATACTAGATTACACAGATGAGGTCTTGTCGTGCTTGTATAAAGGTACCCCTAAAGACATGGATACTAGATTACACAGATGAGGTCTTGTCGTGCTTGTATAAAGGTAGCCCCACGAAACGTGGATACGAGCTTACACATATGGGTATGGCCGTGCTTGTAGAAAGGTACCCCATAGAAGTATGGATACGAGCTTACACAGACGGGCCTGATCGTCGTTGAACAAAGGTACCCCAGGACGTATGGATACGAGCTTACACAGACGGGCCTGGTCGTGATTAACAAAGGTACCCTCAGGACATATGAATACGAACTTACACAGATGGGTGTGGTCGTGCTTGTAGAAAGGTACCTCCAGGAAGTATGGATACGAGCTTACACAGACGGGCCTGGTCGTGATTAACAAAGGTACCCTCAGGACATATGGATACGAGCTTACACAGATGGATCTGGTCGTGCTGGTAATAAGATACCCCAACGAAGCATGAATACGATATGGGGTCTTGTCGTTCCTGTAGAAAGATACTCCCAAGAAGTATGGATACGAGTTTTTACAGACTGGTCTGTTTGTGTTTGTAGAAAGGTACCCTCTAGAAGCATGGATACGATCTTACACAGACGGGTCTGGTCGTGCTTGTAGAAAGGTTAATCAGGAAATATGAATACGAGCTCACACAGATGAGTCTGATTGAAGAAAGGTAGCCCCAGGAAGTATGAATACAAGCTTAAACAGATGGGTCCTGTCATGCTTGAATTCTTGAAAAAAAAAATATGGATACGAACTTACACATATGGGTATGGTCGTGCTTGTAGAAAGGTACCCACAGGGAGTATGGATAGGAGTTACGCAGATGGGGTATGATCGTGTTTGTATAAAGGTACCCACTAGGAATATGAATAGGAGTTACAAGGTGGGGTATGGTCGTGCTTGTAGAAAGATACCACAGGGAGTATGGATACCAACTTACACATATGGGTATGGTCGTGCTTGTAGAAAGGTACCCACAGGGAGTATGGATACGAACTTACACATATGGGTATGGTCGTTCTTGTAGACAGGTACCCACAGGGAGTATGGATACGAACTTACACATATGGGTATGGTCGTTCTTGTAGAAAGGTACCACAAGGAGTATCGATAGGAGTCACATATATGGGGTTAACATGGTTGGCAATGCAGGATGCTAGTAGACAGGGTCCTGGAGTCAAAGGTTCAATATAATACTACAGAGCAGAAGTTGACACCCTGGTCCAGTACCGCTGCAAACATCATCAACAACATTCGCAGACCATGACAGAGATATGGTCTTTCTAACTGATGCTGTTTCTTTCCTGAAAGCAGCCACCACAAAGCAAATTGCCATGTCGGCAAGAAGCACTATAAAAACCATCAGGTACACCACACAGGTTTTACATTGGATCCCCTCACACTGTGGTATCTTAGGAAAAGAAGACGTCAACAAAATGGCAAAAGCTGGGAGAAGAAGATCATGAACAGAAAGACAACAGCTCAGCCTCATAAGAGATGAAAACTCACGTTTTCCTTAAAAGGACATTTCTACGCTGGACAGATGGAGAGGAGGGACACACTCCATATTTACAACATGACCCCACGCTAGTCTTCATGCATAGCTGTAGAGAGCAGACAGCTTTACCTCCTCTGCGACCCCACCTCCCCACCCACCCCCTGGGTACAAACAGAAAAAGAAAAGAAAGAAAAAAAACAATCCACGCAACAGACTGACCATTTTACCCATACAAAACCAACCTTGCTCGCAAGTCCACACTAATCGCCTCTCGCCTCATTAAGGCCACGCTACATTGAACGGGGGTTGGAAGTCGTCAGCGTGTGCTCCCGGTGGATGTTCTTTGTTGGCTGAGGAAAAAGAGACCTTTCAGCGAACATTACACTTGAAGCAAAGCAAAACAGCCTTCTATGTCTGCTTTTTCTGAGTGGGAAGTGATTACGGTCAGCTGTTGGCCATTTTTAAGACAGGCCATTAATTTGGACGTTTCCACGCCTTCCCCCGATTGACAGGTGTTGGCTGAACAGAGCATCCAGTCTGTAGAAAATGATCGGAACACTGAACAATAAAAGTAACAAACAAACAAGCGAAATAAACAAACTAACTAAAGAAAACAAACAAAAGCAAACACAACACAACAAAACGAAACAACACAAATGTAGAACCAACCAACCAACCAACCAGCCAACAACCAACCAACCAACCAACCAACCAACCAACCAACCAACCAACCAACCAATCAACCAACCAACCAACCAACCAACCAACCAACCAACCAACCAACCAACCAACCAAAACCAACCAACCAACCAACCAACCAACCAACCAACCAACCAACCAACCAACCAACCAACAACCAACCAACAACCAACCAACAACCAACCAACCAACCAACCAACCAACCAACCAACCAACCAACCAACAACCAACCAACCAACCAACCAACCAACCAACCAACACAACCAACCCCAACCAACCAACCAACCAACCAAAACAAGCAAGCAAACAAAACACAAGATTTGTTTTTGAGGGGAGCAGGGTGAATGAATTACCAAATGCCATATAAATAATACGCTAACCCAGAAAGAAAGAAAGATGCAAATATACAAACGAAAAAACAAAGAAAACAAACAAACAAATGCTGATTTTTGGGGGGGGAGGGGTTATTACCCCAAGAAAACAATCAAAGAAACAAATGAACAAAGAAACAAACAAAGAAACAAACTAACTAACTAATTAGCAATCATACAAACAAACAAATAAACAACAATAAACAAGCAAACAAACAAACAAATGCTGAAGTTTGGGGGAAATGGACTGCCAAATGAGACGTTGAAGAAAACGGTATCCCCAAACAACCAAATAAACCAGCCAATCAAGCGACCAAGATACCAAGCAACCAAGCAGCCAACCAACAAACCAGCCAACCAAACCAACCAACCAACCAACCAATCAAGCAACCAGCCAATCAAGCAACCAAGTGACCAAGCAACTGAGCAGCCAACCAGCAAATCAGCCAACCAAACCAACCAACCAACCAACCAACCAATCAAGCAACCAGCCAATCAAGCAACCAAGCGACCAAGCAACCGAGCAGCCAACCAACAAATCAGCCAACCAAACCAACCAACCAACCAAACCAACCAATCAAGCAACCAGCCAATCAAGCAACTAAGCAACCAAGCAACCGAGCAGCCAAACAACAAATCAGCCAACCAAACCAACCAACCAATCAACCAACCAGCCAATCAAGCAACCAAGCCACCAAGCAACCAAGCAACCAAGCAGCCAACCAACAAACAACCAGCCAGCTAACCTACCATTCAACCAGCCAATAAACTAACGAAGCAACCAAGTAACCAAGCATCCAAGCAACCAAGCAACCAAGCAAGCAACTGACCAACCGACCAACCAGTCAACCAAATGCTGATGTTTTCGTGGAAAATGAATTACCAAAATAATAAAAACAAGGCTATTCCAAGACATGTACTAGGAACCCCCTCCCAGGCACACACACACACACACACACACACACACACATACACACACACACACACACACACACACACATACACACACACACATACAAACACACACACATACACAAACACACACACACAGAAACACACACACACACACACACACACACACACACACACACACACATACACGAGCGCGCGCATACACACACACACACACACATATATATATATACACACACACACACGCACACACGCTCCCCCCCCCCCCCACACACACACACAAACACACACGCACACACACAGCGCGAACAGGCCAGTTTCCATATTGCAGGCTGATACTGAAATGGAGACAGATAATTCTGAAATCCCGGCTCTATCAATCAACAGAACCAGGAACCTGCAGGAAACATGATCTAAGATGACAGATGACATAAAACATGTACACATTTTCAGACAGTGTTTCTGAAAAGGTCAGATATCCTGACAGGAATAATCTCTTGGTACTCAGAAATGTTTTCAATTTTTTGGAGTTGGCATTTTCCTGGTGAGAGTTTTGAAAGTTGGTGACATATTTCTTGCTGATATTCTCGGAGATATACCCCCCCGCCTTCATTTACTTGTTTTATCCCTCCTTTTTGGTGGTCTAGGTCTCCCCCCTCCCTCTTAACTTCTGCTTCTGTTTGTTTGTTTCTTTCTTTCTTTGTGTATGTGTGTGTATGTGTGTGTGCGTGTGTGTGTGTGTGTGTGTGTGTGTGTGTGTGTGTGTGTGTGTGTGTGTGTGTGTGTGTGTGTGTGTGAACGTGCCTGTGTAGTTGTTAGGGGACAATTCTACGTGTACAGTGGTAAAAAGGGGACGTGTGTGTAATTTGGGTACGTCCCCAAAATACACAAAAATATAATTGGCTCAAAATCACAAAATAAGCTGAAAATGATGTTCTATTACTTATGAAATATAAATTACAGATTTTCAAAAAAAAATGTCCCCATGTTACTACATATTTTGCTCGTAGTAATTTGGGGACGTCCCTTTTTTTAAATTTTATTTTTTACTATATACCACTTACCCTGTTCTCACACAGATTGAGTCACGCAATTTTCTTGTGTCAGTTAGTATAAAAGCGTATTTCTTCAGCTTCTTTTCTTTCTGAGATTGATCTGATGTTTTCTTTATGGTTTTCTGTCTGTTGTTATTGCTGTGTATGTCCTGATGGTGTTACTGTTGTTATTTTATCCTCTTCCCTTTAACGGAAATGACAGACTTTTATTTCTAGCAATGCCATTAAAAGATTTATTGTCTGAGTAATGCATTGATTAATTCTATGGTGTTTTCTTTTAATAATATAATACTTTCCTTCCTGTTATTAAAAAAAATAAAGTATGTCTGTGTAGCTTGATCTTAGTTGTTATTTGTTTATATGTTTATTTAATGTATTATAGTCACTATTTATTTGTTTATTTATTTGTTTATTTGTTATTTATTTATATTTATATATATATATTATTTGTTTGTTTGTTTATTTATTTATTATTCATCTATTCAAGGCAGAAACAAAGAGTGACAAAAAAGAGGAAATTGTTAGCACAGTATTTCCAGAAGATGGGGACACTATCTTGAAGGAGCCCCTGACATCATCACAGAAGGAGATGCTACCATACGGTCACTTACCAGAGAAGATCCTGTGTGGTTGGAAGGCAGGCCACGTCTGATGTGTGGCCCAGGTGGTAGGTAAGAGAGTCTATCTGAAAAGCTCACGTGAAGTCATACAAAGTTCAATCGTTGATCACGCAGGGACTTTCTTCTCCCCTCCCCCTATCCCCCATCCCACCCCCTAGACATTAAATGGTGGTCTGAGTTCTAGTCTTTCAGATGAAACGAGAAAACCTGATGACCTAGAGTTAATCTTGACAAACGTCTGTAAAAAAAACAACAAACAAACACATAAATGAAAGAATAATTAACTAACTAACTAACTAACTACTAACTAACTAACTAACTAACTAACTAACTAACTAACTAACTAACTAACTAACTAACTAACTAGCTAACTAACTAACTACTAACTAACTAACTAACTAACTAACTACTAACTAACTAACTAACTAACTAACTAACTAACTAACTAACTAACTAACTAACTACTAACTAACTAACTAACTAACTAACTAACTGACTAATTAACTAACTAACTAACTAACTAACTAACTACTAACTAATTAACTAACTAACTAACTAACTAGCTAACTAACTAACTAACTAATAACTAACTAATTAACTAACTAACTAACTAACTAACTACTAACTAACTAACTAACTAACTAACTAACTAACTGACTAACTGACTAACTAACTGACTAACTGACTAACTGACTAACTAACTAACTAACTAACTAATTAACTAACTAACTAACTAACTAACTGACTAACTGACTAACTAACTAACTAACTAACTAACTAACTAACTACTGACTAACTAATTAACTAACTACTAACTAACTAACTAACTAACTAACTAACTAACTAACTAACTAACTAACTACTAAACTAACTAACTAACTAACTAACTAACTAACTACTAACTAACTAACTAACTAACTGACTAATTAACTAACTAACTAACTAACTAACTACTAACTAATTAACTAACTAACTAACTAACTAATTAACTAACTAACTACTAACTAACTAACTAACTAACTAACTAACTAACTACTGACTAACTAATTAACTAACTACTAACTGTGGTCTGAGTTCTAGTCTTTCAGATGAAACGAGAAAACCTGATGACCTAGAGTTAATCTTGACAAACGTCTGTAAAAAAAACAACAAACAAACACATAAATGAAAGAATAATTAACTAACTAACTAACTAACTACTAACTAACTAACTAACTAACTAACTAACTAACTAACTAACTAA
>JAPXFY010000023.1:33374180-33396680 GCA_030674185.1 Monoplex corrugatus | reverse complement strand
AGTGTTCAAAAAGGGCTTGCCTTGCACGTGCAAAGCAAATTTTGTCGCTACCTTGCCTGCGTCGTCAGAGAGACCCTGCTGAAGATTCGACAATTTCGTGTGGAAATTGTCTTCCTTGGGCCGCCCATTGCAAATCGGCAAATCCCCAAACACGTGCCAAAAGGAAACTGCAATGTTGTCTGAGCTCTTATCCATTCAGTTACGGCAACGAATTGGAGAAAAGAGTAAGAGAAAATAGGTTATTTCTCCTTTCAAAAATTGACTCAAAAACGTTCCTGGCCCTTAAATAATGACGTGTAGTATATATTTGTTCATTTATTGCAATTGTGTCTATTGGGCCGCTGAAAAAGACCCAGTGTGAAAGCAAAGACCAGGAAATACATCAGTTGCTGTGAATCTGACAAGGTTAAGGTAAGCATCTTTCATTCTTTTGCACTACGTTATACAAGTTTGATTACCAGTAATGTCGTTAGTTTTGTAGCGGGCTGTTGCCATCTATGTTGATAAAGTCGTGGACTCAAATTCTGATATCTGGAGTTCCCTCCCACCTGGCAGCATAAAAACACCTGTTCGCTGCTTACCTGTAATGTTTCAATAAGTGTTTATGGTGTGAGCTTAGTGTTTTACAGGTACTTCCCCACTCCAACATTTTGCCATTACATAATTTTGTGCAAACTAAAGAGTCTGATTAGAAGTAATTTTTGGCAGATTTGAGTGGCACGCGCACGGAATTTTCCGAATGTGATGTTTTTGTTTGTTGTTTTTTAACAATCTCTAATCTCCGATCTTCAAACTCTGTACCACTGAGCTGAGCGTTTATGGAATTTTCTGAGTGGATGACTTACTTTCTTCTCTTTCTCTCTCTCTTTCTCTCTCTTTCTCTCTCTCTCTCTCTCTCTCTCTCTCTCTCTTTTTTAACAAACTCAGATCTCCAGACTCTTTTAACTGTCTAAAAGCACTGGACGTGAATAGAGGTTAAAAGGAATACAGGAGTGGGTGGAGTGGGGAACTATATGATGTTGATCTGTTTTGGATGCGAGAAACCCTGGACTCCATTCCGGGTTGAAGTTGTCTACCGCTCCATCCCACCACCCCACACTTTTACAATATATCTTGATTGGTGATCTGGTCGCTAGTCCTTCAGATAAGATGACAAACCGATGTCCTTGTGTGCTCCTGGCACATGTTGAAGAACCCACAGGGATAAAAGAATTTTTTGGGCAAAATCCTGTAAAAGAAATATCGTTCATAGGAGGAAAAGCGCATAAAAAATATGGGTGGTGCGGCACCATGGCGACATTTTTTCCCGGAATGAGCGACCTGTTGTCACGCGAGAAAAATGGTTATGTAGTGATTGGATAACTACATGTGTCGAACAGTTTACACCAAAGTTAATCTGGAACTGAAGAGGATTCTCCCCATAGCAAGTAGCCTACATACGTTGATTGTTGCCGCGGGGACAATCAGCACTTTTAAGTTGCATGAAGGTACTAAAAAGCACGTTTCATACGCGCTGGGCAGGCGAGGTTTTCGCGAGGTACCCTACTAGAAGCGTTTCTTTGTTCCACCTAGCAGCAAGCGTGGCTAGCTATTTGCTAGGTAAGGCTAAGTAGCATCCAGAGAATCTGGCCGGTGAGGTAAACATGGTGGTCGTGCAAGTCGCTTTTGTGTTTGACGACTCCGTCTTTTGTTGTGAAATAAACACCGTACATTGGCTAAAATCCACATTCGCCTAAGTCCTGTTTTACAGCACTCTTTTTTCCTTGCCCTCGCAACTCGCTATCTCGCCACTTGGACACGAGCATGTTACCGTGTAAGACATGGACCCCTGTTTCTTGCCTGGTCATACATTGCAACATGACTTTGGCTTCTTGCAGACAGACCTTCGGTTTCTGCTACTTGCATCCAGGGTATTGTCTTATTGTGGAACGGGTCCCTTTCTGTGTAAATAGTATCTCCACTTCCAGGAAATTCTGTGCTAAAAATTTCCTCTTTCGTCACTCTTTGTTTCTGCCTTCCTCCTTTGCTTTCTGTTATCTCTTTCATTTTCTGCCTTTCTGGTCCATGCACTGCGTGTGTTCTGTAAAGCTTTACATTCTCTTAGGATTGATAACTGGGTACCTGTATTCAGTGCATTTTTGGCTCTAAAGAAGGGTGATGTGCAGAAGTACTTTTAGGTAATTTAGGCCAATTTTATGTTTTATTGTCCTTAGTTATGTTTACATTTGCATTCAGGTTTTTCTTACACCCTTGGTGATAAACTGGACGAAATGGTCAACGCCATGGACATATCTTTAGATTATGTGTGCGAGTGCATTGTTTTCTTTGTTTTTTTAATTGAGATATTACATACGTCATGAAATGGGTACAGTGCTGATATGACTTGCGCAGTCGGCTGGGCTTTAAACAATAAGACTAATAATAATGGGGGAAAATACAAAACACAGAACCGCAAGACCAGGTCAGGTAGGGAAAGTGTTATGGATTAACGCTTAACGTGTAACTACGAAAAACACTATCTGTGACCACCAACACTACCAACAACAACAATGATAAAAACTAGTCCCACTCAGTTCAGTTTGTCGGGCCTACCAATATACAGAACAATGAATCTTAGTAAATCCCAGGCACAACAAACTCATGACCAGAACATAACTATAATTAGTATTGGGCGTAGGCAGTCGCACTTTTTTATATCATCTATAATCAGTATGTTGCACGTTCTAACGGAAGTTCCTGTGTCCACAGGAAGTAACAGCGACTGTGATCTTTCTGCACCGTGCCATCAGTGAACAAGAATCCCTGCACATCCATGACCTGTGTCAACATCCCAAGACGCTACACTGTGTCGTTTACACGGTCACCTACAGTCTGATCCATCTACCCGACCTTCAGAGTGTATTGGTAAGTAAAGGAGAGTGGAAAGAACACAGTATTTGTACAGTCTCATGTTAGTGTTGGTGCTGTGTAATAGGGACCTTTACACTTGTCCAGAATTCTTGAGATGTCTTTAGAATTGAGACAGCTCTTGGTGTTACTGTCTGCTCCTCTATAGTGTCGTCCTTAGATGAAGATGCTAAATATTCCCCTTTCACAAATTCTACTTCACACCTCAACACGTACACAATTAGTTGCATCGCTAGGTGTCTACGGTCCATGTAAGCTACGCACAAAAAGTTAAGGATCACTTGCACAAAAATTCATAACTTTCAAAATAAGAAAGCCAATGCGTTGAAGTTTGGCAAACATTTAATTCCATGCTTTAGTGATAACGATACACAATTGCCTTCAATTTCGAGCAATCGTTTGGTGTGTACATTTGATCAAAGTGGGTACGTATCGAAATTTGATTTCCCAAAGTCATTGAAATCACAAGACAGGGCATTCTGATGCTCCCAAAAGTTCAGTAATGCGTGTAACCACCATGGCTGTTCTGGCACTCAACGCAGCGAGTCCTCATCGAGTTGACCAGGTTGGTGAAGATCCTCTGTGGAAGCGCCTGCCACTCAGCCTGCAGCATCTGGTAGAGGTGTTGGGCATCCCTGGGAGGGGGGTGGTTGCTCCTCACTTTGCGATCCAGCTCATCCCAGAGGTTCTCAATCGGGTTGAGATCGGGACTGCATGCTGGCCACTCCATTCTGTTGACTCCAGACTGCTGCAGGAAGTCGTTGACCACCCTTGCCCTGTGGGGGCGAGCGTTGTCATCCTGGTAGACAGCCGTCGGTCCCATCTGCTGCAGTGTAGGCACAGCCAGCGGTCGAAGGATCTCATCCCGGTATCGGAGGCCAGTCAGGTTACCCTGTACATGATACAAGGGTATTCTGTGGTGAAGGCTGAAGGCCCCCCAGACCATTACAGAACCTCCACCAAAGGCCACCTTTTCTTGGACAGTGGTGTCAATAAGGCGTTGCCCTGGGCGCCTCCAGACCCTCAGTCGGCCGTCGTTGTGGTTCATGGTGAAGTGTGATTCATCACTGAACAGGACCTGGGACCATTGCTGACGTGTCCACCTCACGTGACGTCTGCAGAAGGCGCGGCGTGCTGCCCTATGGGCTGGAGTTAAGCGTGGCCGTACAGCTGGGCGACGAGAACGGAGGTTAAACCCATGAAGGCGGTTCCGTATGGTCTGCTGGCTGATGTTGATGTTAGTAGCCACCCTCAGCTGCCTTCGAATGATGCTGGAAGAGGCTGTTGTTGTCTGCAGGGCTTGTCGTTCAATGAGACGATCTTCACGTGGGTTTGTCTTCTTCGGTCGACCAGATCTGCGTCTTTCATGGACCCTCCCAGTGGCTGTGAAGCGTTGAATCAGTCTGACAATGACCGAGATGGACACCTGAAGTCGCCTGGCCACTTCTCGCTTGGGAACACCATCTTGGAACCATGCAACAGCTCGTCCCCTCTCAAACTTGCTCAATTTTCGTCGTGGAGGCATTGTCAGATCAGGCCTACTACTGGTGGAATGTCTTCTTATAAAGCCAAGCAAGAGACAGCATCTCGCACATAAACAGCAGTGCTTGCACGTGCATAATGGTTTTTCCATCTGGCTTGTGCAATGTGTTCAGGCAGAACGGTCCAAAACAAGGTCCTTTTTCGCAAGTTTCCGCTTTTCCGTTTGCGGCCAAGCTCAGTAGTAGAGAATCCCGTGCAATTTTCGCACTAACACAACATCGCCCACTTACAGCTGAACAAGAATTCATAACAATTTGGCTGGACTGAGAAATAAATAACAGTAGCGAACTGAGTTTATTACGCACCTGTTTTCTCATAGTGATCCTTAACTTTTTGTGCGTAGCTTATATGCACAAAAGACAACAGACAAGACCGACTTGATTCTGTTGCAAGCAAAATTCTATATTCATGAATGTAAATGTAAAATAAATGTTTTAGGAAAAAGACCAACTCACAATGGCAATATCTTTTCGTTATTTACAGATGACTGCAGAAACGTCATAAGCAATTCTCAGCTGGACGTCATTTTAGACATCCCCAACATGGACGATGCCACTGAGATCCCAGAACCCATCTGCTTCCCAGAAAAAAAAGAAAATCACCCATGCCATGTCAGTGTAGCTGGCAAGCCAAACAGCTACACTTCAACGGTCCAGAATGTCGACGAGGGTGAGTGTACAGTGTGTGTGTGTGTGTGTGTGTGTGTGTGTGTGTGTGTGTGTGTGTGTGTGTGTGTGTGTGTGTGTGTGTGTGTTTGTGGATGGGGAAGGGGAGGGGGCGTACGCACACAAGTGTGCATGCGTTTGAGTTGCTGTCTGTGTGTCATACAACGAAACACGAAATAATTACGTACTAAACTATGTTTAAACGCATACTTATTCCCTTGACAGACGTAAAAATGGCTGGCATTTGAGCATTGTGTAAGTCTGGATGGATGTATATGGAAAAAGAACACTTGGCAGTGAAACTTTTAAAACATCGCTGTCTTTCTTGTGTATACACCGAGCCCATGAATAATACTGGACACTGACTTCAAAGGAGAATGAATGCCGAAAACGGTGCTGGCTATTCAGGAACACGTTTTGCTTGCGTCTTTAACATGCAGATGTTCAACAGTCGGTCGTCGCTCTTTTTCTGTGTCTGGTCCATACCAGTGGAACAAGCTTCCTCTGTTTATTTGACAGTCACATGTTCTGTCTTCCTTCAAGTCTAACTTGAAGACATACCTTTTGTCCAGCAGTGATTTCCCCCTCTATAGTCTGTCTTCCTTCAAGTCTGACTTGAAGACATAGCTTTTTGTTCTGCAGTGCTTTCCCTCTCTATAGTCTGTCTTCCTTCAAGTCTGACTTGAAGACATAGCTTTTTGTCCAGCAGTGATTTCCCCCTCTATATGCCCATCCTTTCGTTCCATTCTACTACTGTCCTCCTACTCCCGGTTTGCATGTGATTTTGTACCCTGGAGTTTTGGTCACTGCGAGTGAATGCTTTGGTGAAGGAGAGCGAGCGCTTTGATTTGATTTTTTTTCTATCAAGATTTGACGACTTATAAATGTCATCGTGATTATCAAAGTGTAACCTACTGGACGAAGCTGCAGAGAAGTTTGTCTTTTCCTCCTAACGTTTGTATTTGGTGTTTGTTCATATGTCTACGCTTGATAAAGGCCAGTTGGCCGAAGAATTGCGCCTGTCTGGTCTGGTTGGATTAAACACGCGTTGTAATTTTTTTTTACGTGTTTTTTTCTAGTTCATGTAATTTACATTCGGACTACATTGGACGTAAATGATACGAAACAAGGCATTTCACCCACTTGCTAGGCACTAATGTAGCTTGCTGAAGAGAAGTAATCGATGTTTCTCGCCTCCATTGTCTTGTTTTAAAAAAAAAACCATCTCAAAATGTAATGTACATATGAAGAGATAATTTTCTAGATGTTCAGGTTTGTGTTTTCACCCCCTGGTGATAAATTGGACATAATAATCAACACCAGTGGCATATCCTTAGATTGTGTGTGTATCTGTATTGGTGGTATGTGTACTTGATGCTATTTTCCATGTTTTTTTCGGTATCAACGAGGTGTTTGTTTAGAGATGGTTATAGCCCTGATAATGGCCCTGGGCAGTCGACTGGGCTTTGTATGATGATAATAATGCTGACAATAATAATTATAATTTTGACAGCAGTAATGCAATAATAGTGATGATGATGATGATGATGATGATGATGATAAACCACTATTTCCCATTTTCCATTGAGCCTCAGTTTATACCATGAGGGTTAATTGTGTACATGTATTAATTGCATTTTAGTTCTAAAAAGATGTGATTGCTTTGTGGCAGTTATAGGTCCTCTAGGTCAGTTTATATAGAGGCATATGTTTTTGTGTACGTAAGGTCTGTTTATGCATTTGTCTTCAAGTTTCTGTTTAAGCCCCTTGGTGTTAACTTTCGCAGAATACCAACGCCAGGGACACATCCTTACATTATTTAAGTGAACGCAGTGATGTTTGTCTTGATTGGTCTGAAAAAAGCATTAGAATAGATGGAGAATACCTCAGTCACATCAGGTTTATTGGCGACATTATCTTTGTGGAGTCTCAAGCAACTGCAAAATATGCTGAAGTAAATGAATGCGGCAAAAACGTAGGACTAATAGTAAACTTGAAGAAAACAAAAAGTATGGTCAACAACTTCATCAAAGACCTAGACAGAAAAGTAACGATTAAAAATGAATAGCTTGAAATGGTCGACCATTACATATACTCAGGCCAACGCATCTCAATAGAATCCTCCTCCAAAGAGGAAGAAATCAAACGTAGGATGACCCTTGGCTGGCATGTGTTTGGAAGAGCAACTTCGGTTTTCAAGAATGACAAATTTGTGTGTGTATTGAAATGGTTCTAATCTTCACATGGCTCTACGCAGTCGGCCGAGCTTTAAACAAAAATAACAACAATAACAATACAACAATAACAATTCATTGAGACCTACTGATTTCTCTATTTACTGATGTATTTATTTTTAGTCTGTGCACGTACAATTTGGATTCAATTTGTTTCAGTGTCGGCAAAAGCGTTACGCTACGTACTGCACCTGAAAAGAGGAGCAGCAGCAGCAACAACAACAACAGCAACAGCAGCAGCAGCAACAACAACAACAGCAACAGCAGCAACTGCAACAACAGCAACAGCAGCAGTAAAAACAGAACAAGAAGAACAACAAGTGAGTCTTTTTGGAATATGCTATAGACAACAGGGATAAAACTCAAAGAGCACAAACCAAAAAGGGATAAAAACAAATAAAAAAAAAAACACTGCAAAGATATTTACAATAAGAACAATAAGAAGAGAAAACGAAGAAAGAGAAGAGGAAACGAAGAAGAAGACGTTAAGAGGAAAGGAAGAAGAAAGATCAGAAGAGAAAACGGAGAAAACGCTAGGCAACACGAACGAAAAGCGGCAAGAATGAAGACAACAAAACGTAAGAGGAGAAAAAAAATAACTAAAGAAAATCAATGAGATCAGGAACAAAACCCCCCTACCACCCCCCTCCCCCCGCCACAGAAAGGAGAAAATCGAGTATTCGTCACCAAAATGTCGAAAAAAAAAGCAGCAGCAACAAAAACACAAAACAGAAACCCAGTGCAAAGAAAGCATGACAAAACAAACAAGAAAGTGAAGATGAAAAGAAGACTACAAAAACAGAACAATACACAATGCACGGCAAATCCAAAACTATGCTTATTACGCAATCAATAACAAGACCAACATGGATACACAGGAGAAATGAAGAGCAAAAGGAACAAGAAGCAATGCAACAAGAAGCAGCAAGACAAGCAACAGAAAAAGAACATCTGTGATGACAACAACGGCAAAAACTTAACCAGCAAATCGCCAAGAAAAGCACAAAGAACAATGAAAGGGGAAAAAAATCAAGAACAATAAATACGTCGAAAAGAATAGCAATACGAACAGGATCAAGAATGAAAAACAATGGGACGAGCATAACTAGGGGACAAAATGAAAAACAACGGGAAAAGAAAAATCGGCTAAAACCACACAAAGAAGGCAAGCAACAAAACAAGACAGAAAAGAAAAATGGGAAAAAAGTGACACACAAAAAGAAAGGAAAGAAAATTTGAACAATGACAAAAACAACAAAAACAGACAAAAAATCACGAATACAAAGAAAGACGTCAAGAAGTCAAAGAAATGAACAAAAAGAAAAAACAAATGTCAGCAAGAACAAGAGGAACAAGTAGAGGAAAAACTAAGTGTACAAAAGCAAAACGTACACCAGCAAGTACACAGTAACAATATCAACACATGGCAGAATCAGAACACCAAGGGCACCTGGGAACAGAACAAAAAAAAACTTTTAAGAAAAAGAAACTAAGACAGAAAAAAAAATCCTCGAGGAAAGAGAACAAGAGCAATAAGAACTAGAAAAGCGGCAAGAAAAAGAAAACCAAAACGAAAAACAAAAACAAAATTATTCTGAAGAGAAAAAGTACAACAACAACAACAACAAAGGAAAAACAAAAGGGAAACGAAAGAAATAAACAAAAAGGTGGAGCATTTACAACAAGAACAACAGAAACAAGAGAAAAAACACGAACATAAACAAGTACTGCAAGAAGTCAAAGAAACAAAAGAACAACAGTCAACACGAACAAGAGGAGGAACAAGTACAGGAAGAATAAGTGTAGAAGAGCAAAACACATCAAGAATACGATCACAATATCAACACATGACAGAACCAGAACACCAAAGGCACCAAGGAACAGGAACAAACAAAGTAATCTTCAGAGAGAACGAATACAAGACAGAAAAACACGAGAAAAAAGAACAAAAGCAATCAGAACTACAAGAGGGGCAAGAACATGAAAAACAACCAAAAACAAAAAATTATTCGGAAGAGAAAATACAGAAAAAAGGCGACAACAGCACGAACATAAGAATATATCAATAATTAGCTGAACCATAACACCGAGGTCACTAACAATAATGCGAGTTGCAAAGTCTAGTGTACAGAGCAAAAACAAGACGAAGAAAGAAACGCACAACGACAGAACGAAATAACTATACAATAACAACAACACGGAAGAGAACCCATCCACCCACCCACATACCCCCCCCCCCTCCCGAAAGAAAATAAAACACAAACAAAAAATCAGAAAAAGTGAAAAACAACAGAAAGCAAGAACAGTACACGGTAAACGGCAAATCCATAATTATTATTGCACTGTCGATAACAACGGTATCCAAATGGACATATGAAAAGAAATCAATAACAGCAAGACAACCAGGAGAAACGAAAGAGCAAAATGGACAAGAGCCAAAACAAGAAGAATGGACAAAAGGAGAAAAGGAAGAAAAAAAATCTATGATAATAATAAGGTCAAAAACATAAAATCGCCAAGAAAAGCACGACAAAGAAGACTGGAAAGAAAACACAACAACAAAAAGTCAACAAAAAGATAAATAACAGGACAAAAGAGCAAGAATGAAAATTAAGACTAAAGAAACGGGATAAAATCAAAAGCAGAGACAACAGAAAAAAGATAATAGCTGGAACAATATGAAGAAAGCGAGCAAAAAAAACAAAACAAAGCCGAACAAGAAAAACAACAACAAAGAAAAACAACAACAAAAGAAAAAAACTCCCCAGAAAAACAAAAGAGAAAGACACCAGGAAAAAAGAAAAGCATAAATGACAAGAACAATGAAAACAAATGGAGAGAAATACGAACATGACGAAAGATATCAAGAAGTTAAAAAAAACAAAAAAAAACCAAACACCAACAATAACAACAAATGGCAGAACCACAACATCAGGAGTACAAGTAATATCAGGAATAAGAAAAATTACAACGTAAACCAAACTAAACCAAACCAAAACAACAAACATATCAAGACCAATAGGAAAAAAAAAGAGAAAGAAAAAAGAAAAAGAAAAAAAAATCCAAGAGCAGACAACCATAACTCAAGCCTGAGTACAGCTATGTCAAAAGCAACAAAAACCGACAAAATCAACACACAAAAAATAAAATAAAAAATCACGGAACGGAAACTGAAGTCAACTAGAAGTCATACAACCAAACAATAGCAACAAAAAAGTCAACGAGAACCAGGAGAGAAACAAAGACAGAAAGAACAAGACAAAGAGGAAAAACAACCAGAACATAAGAATATCAAGAGATATACCACAACATCCAAGAGCATCAAGAAGAACACGAATAAGAAACTACTGAGCAGAGCAGAAACAACACGGCAAAAACAAAGATAAAACGTAAAACAGGAGATTAAAAAAAAACCCATTACAACTACAACGTGAATCAGAAACCCAAACAAAAGAGCAAACAGAACAACACAGAAGCAACAAAACAAAAAAACCCCACAAAACAAAAACAAAAACAAATTGCCCTCAAAAACAAATACAATGAAGGAAGACAAACAGAAAGAAAAACAATAAGCAGTGTATGGCATATCCATAATTGTTATTATTGCACAATCAATAACGACAGCGTCAGCACGGATAAACGGATATGGAAACAAAAACAATAACAGTACGAAAAGTAGGAGAAAAGAAAGAGCAAAAGGGACAAGAAGAAGAACGTCAAGAAGCAGAAAAAGAACATCTGTGACAACATTAGCAACAAAAACACCACTAGCAAATCACCAAGAAGAGTACAAAGAAGAACGGAAGAAGAAAAATAAGAAAATAAGAAAAAGAACCTCAAAAAGAAGACAAATATCACAAAGAACAAGATCAAGATGAAAAAAGAAATTAACGAAACGAACATAACTTGGGGCAAAGTCAAAAGCAACAAACGATGTACATATTGACAAAGCAACAAAGTAAAACAGTATGGAAAACAAAAGAAAAAATGCACACAAACATACAAAAGAATCAAAGCTCCGCGAAACCAAAACAATTGAAAGGAAAGAAAAAAGAAGACTGATGACAAGAATAACGAAAACGACGCAAAGAAAATAAAATCATGAACAAATACAGCAATATCTCAAAGAAACGAACTAGAGAACAACAACAAGGTCAAGAAAAAAATACGAGGAACACATGACAGAACTAGAAACACCAGAGGTACCAAGGAACAGCAAGAAACCAAAACATTCAGAGCAGAACTAACAACACAACAAAATAAGACAAAAGAGAACAACTAGAGCAACAAGAACAATAAAAACAGCAAAAACAAGAAAAACAAAAATAAAAACAACAAAATGAAGAGCAGCGCCAAAATCGGCAAGATCAAGAAAGGGAACAACTACAAAAAAAGGAACAACTACAATCAGCAACATACACAGAAAAAAGATAAAAGATGTACAGAAAAGACCCAGAGTAGAAGAAAACCCACAACAGCAAGAAAATGAAAGCATACAAGAAAAGCAACAGCAAAGTTAACAAGAACCCGAAGAAACAAGGACAGAATAACGAGATAAAAAAGAGCAAAAGCAACAGCGAGAACATAATAATGTCAACTGAGAGCATAAAAAACGCAAATAAGAAAATACTGAGCAGAACAGAAACAAGACAAAAACAACCGCAAAAACTGGAGACTAAAACAACAACTACAATAAATATAACCCTAAAGAAACCCAAAGTAAAGAAGAAGAAAGAAAGAAAGAATCGAACAAAAAAAACCATGAACTGCAAGTCACCAAGAAGTCAAACAAGCAAACAAAAGAACAGATGTACAAAAACAAGACAAACAAACACAGGAAATACTAGAACAAGAACAAAACAATATCAGCAAATAGTGGAACTACAGCATCACGAACACCAGCTGTAAAAACTACAATGCTGAACAAAGAAAAAGATGAAGAAAAAACAAAACACACAAGCAAAAGGAACACGAAACAACAAAACCAGAAAACATGTCCAAAAAGAACAAAATCAAAGACAAAGACAAATAACTCAAGACAAAACGCAACCACTTAACAAAAACAAACCATCTACAAAAATGAAAGCAAACTGAAGAACAAAGACCAAAGTCAACTAGAAGTCAAACAAGCAAACGAGAACAGCAACAACAAAGTAAACAAGAACCCGAAGAAAAAGAAGTCCAGAACAAAATAAAGAGCAAAAACGACAACTACAAGAGCAGAAGAAGAATGTTAACAATACCGGAACCACATCACCAAGAGCACCAACAAGAACACAAAATAATGATACTAATGAGTAGAACAAAAACAAGACAAAAGAAACAACAGGAGAATAAATCGACGACGCAACAAATGCTACAACTACAACTAAGAGAAACCAAAAACACAAGCACAGGAACAAGAAATTGAAGATTAAAAACAAAACAAAACAGAAAACAATAACAAACCAAATTAAGAACAAAGCAAATGACAACCAGAAGTAAACATACATACATGTAAAATCAAAAACAAAATATCAGTCAAGACGAAGAAAGAGGAACACTACAAGAAGTAAAATAGAAGAGCGAGCTTTTGAAGCCCTCGATCGTGCCTCCATGTATACCGTCCTTGGGTTAGTGCTACTTTACATGAGCTCGGGACATTTCCACGGTTTGTTTGCCCTGGAGAGCGGTCAGTCAAGGTCATCTGATTTCCCCCAAATTCGAGGGCAAGAGTTACAGAACTGAGAATGAAACTGATTATGAGAGTGGCCACTATTCCAGCTTAGACATCTTTGGAGCGTACTTCACATCAAGGTTCGTCTTCTTGTTTTGTCTTTTTGGATTGCTTCCCAAATCATTGTGGTATGCTCTCCACAGCCAGACACTTCCGGAAAGCCTCTTCTCTGGACTTACAAAGCCAGGTATTCATTGTCTGTAAGGTGTTTACTCAGCCTTGCAGCCTTGATGCCTTGACAGAGGATGATATTCCATTTGCTTTCAGAAGTGATAGTTGTCTGAAGTGGTTGATATCACTCGAATTCTGTTATTTTGGAATGTATACTCCGTCTGCTACAATCCATTGGTTGCTAATCTTCAGGTTCTGTATGCTGATCACAAGTTTCCGTAGCCCACTTGAGGACACGTGGACATGTCCTTTGCATGTAAACTATTTCATTTCGGCAAGATAACGATTTCAAGTGATGCTTCGCTCTGAGGATTGGAATGCTTTCCTGTGATACTGTTCCAGAGCTGTTTAATCCATTGTGATTGTCCCTGATTTGGTGGATGGAATAATTTCCTGCCAAACTGGAAGGGGTGTCTGAAGTAATTTTTGGGTCGCCCTTTGCTTTTGCTGCGCTCTCCTTGAGTATTCTGCTTTGCTAAGGGCACCGTTTCCCTTTATTTGTTTTCCTCAAATTATGAAGCAGCCTTAACTTTTGTTTCTTCAAAATCCCTTTTCCTCTGGATATTCTAATTAAAGCTGGTGTGTGGAATTTCTCAGAGGGGTTTTCACCTTGTGTTTTCGTACTGAACAATATCATCGTGGCATGATTAGACTATGGCACCTGTTGATTTGATTCTTGTGTCCTGAATTCACGGTTTTCTTCCGACATTGTATCTGCTAGTGCAGAGCGCTGCTGTTCAGTATCATCATGGCTCCTTTTCGTCCTGTGGATCCTTATGCCGCGCTTGGTAGAGAATCTTGTTTCCGCAGCACACGGGAATTCACTTTTCTTGTCTTTCCATTGTGGATTTCCAGTCAGTAGTAGGTTGGCGCCGATAGAATCACCATTCTCTTTCCCCTTGGTGAATCCTTGGAGCATCTTTTATTCTTGGAGAAAGAGGTTAGTTGAAGAAAGCAGGAGGGAGGGAACTTTGGGGGTCGAAGAGGGGGAGGGAGGAGGGATGGATCAAGAGGGGAAGGAGTGAGGAGGAGGGAGAGATGGTGGATGAGGGGGAGGAGGGAACTTTGGTGTCCGAAGAGGAAGGGAGGGAGGGAACTTTGGGTGTCGATGATGGAGGAGGGAAGGAACTTTGGGTGCGAGAGGAGGAGGGAAGGAACTTTGGGGGTCGAAAAGTAGGGAAGGGAACTTTGGGGGTCGAAGAGGGAGGGAGGAACTTCACGGGTCAGAGAGAGAGGGGGGGAAGGAACTTTGGTGAGTCAGAGGAGGGAAGAACTTTGGTGAGTCAAGGAGGGAGGGAAGAACTTTGGTGAGTCAAGGAGGAGGAAGGAACTTTGGTGAGTCAGGAGAGAGAAGGAACTTTGGTGAGTCAGGAGGAGGGAAGGAACTTTGGTGAGTCAAGGAGGGAGGGAAGGAACTTTGGTGAGTCAATGGAGAGAAGGAACTTTGGGGTCAAGGGGGAAGGGAAGGAACTTTGAGTCAAGGAGGGAGGGAAGGAACTTTGGTGAGTCAAGGAGGGAGGGAAGGAACTTTGGTGAGTCAAGGAGGGAGGGAAGGAACTTTGGTGAGTCAAGGAGGGAGGGAAGGAACTTTGGTGAGTCAAGGAGAGAGGGAAGGAACTTTGGTGAGTCAAGGAGGGAGGGAAGGAACTTTGGTGAGTCAAGGAGAGAGGGAAGGAACTTTGGTGAGTCAAGGAGAGAGGGAAGGAACTTGGTGAGTCAAGGAGAGAGGGAAGGAACTTTGGTGAGTCAAGGAGGAGGGGAACTTGGTGAGTCAAGGAGAGAGGGAAGGAACTTTGGTGAGTCAAGGAGAGAGGGAAGGAACTTTGGTGAGTCAAGGAGAGAGGGACGGAGGGAAATTTGGGGGTCGAAGAGTGGAGGAAGAGAGGAGATTTGGGGGGTTGGGGAGGAGTGGGAGAACTTTGGGGTTCAAAGAGGAGAGAGGGGGAAGGGAGGGAGGAGGGAACTTTGGGGGTCGAAGAGGGGTGTAAGGGAACTTCGCGGGGTCAAGGAGGGAGGAAAGGAACTTTGGGGGTCAGGGATGGAGGTAGGGAACTTTGGAGGTTTAAGAGGGAAGAGGGAGGGAAGAGTGAAGTTTGGAGTCGAAGAGGAGGCAGGAGGAAGGAGGGAACTTTGGGAGTTGAAAAGGGGGGAGTGAGGGAACTTTGGGGGTCGAAGGGGGGAGGAAACTTTGGGGGGAGGAAACTTTGGGGGGTCAGGGATGGAAAGAGGAACTTTGGGGGTCGAAAAGGATGGAGGGAACTTCACGGGGTCAAGGAGGGAGGAAAGGAACTTTGGGGATCGAAGAGGGGGAAGGAGGGAGGGAACTTTGGGAGGTCAAGGACGAAGGGAAGGAACTTTGGGGGTCGAAGAGGGGTGGGAGGGAGGGAAGGAAATTTGGGCGTCAGGGAGGGAGGGAGGAAACTTTGGAGGTTTAAGAGGGGAGAGGGAGAACCTTGGGGGTCGAAGAGGGAGGGAAGGAACTTTGGGGGTGGAAAAGAGAGGGACGGAATTTTGTAGATTTAAGAGGGGGAAGAATGGAACTTTGGAGTCGAAGAGGGGGCGGGAGGGAAGGAGGGAGGGAAAATTTGGGGGGTCAAGGAGGGAGGGAAATTTGGGGGTCGAAGAGGGGGGGGGAGGGAGGGAATTTGGGGGGGTTTGAAGAGGGGGGAGGGAGGGAACTTTGTAGATTTAAGAGGGGAAGGAGGGAAACTTTGGAGTGGAAGAGGGGGGCGGGAGGGATGGATAGAAATTTTGGGGGGGGGGGGTCAAGGAGGGAGGGAATGAACATTGGGGGGTCAAGGAGGGAGGGAAGGAACATTGGGGGGTCAAGGAGGGGAAGGAACTTTGGTGGTCGAAGAGGGGGAGGGAGGAGGGAGGGAGGGAACTTTGGGTTGAAGAGGGGGGAGGGAGGGAACTTTGGAGGTTTAAGATGGGAGAGGGAGGAGGAAACATTGGGGGTCAAAGAGGGAGTGAGGAAATGAACTTCGGGGGTCGAAGAGGGGGAGCGAGAGAGGAAATGTTGCGAGTCGGAGAGGGAGTGAGGGAACTTTGACGGTCAGAGGGAGGAGGGAGGGAAAGAACTTAGGGGGTCCAAGAGGGAGGGAGAGAACTTTGGATGTCAAAAAGGGAGGGAGGGAACATTGGGGGGGGGGGGGGGGGGGGTCAAGGAGGGAGGGAGGGAATTTTGGGTTTGAAGAGGGAGGGAACTTTGGGGGGTCAAGGAGGGAAGGAAAGAACTGTGGGGGTCGAAGAGGGGGAGCGAGGGAGGTAGGAACTTCGGGGGTCAAGCAAGCAGGGAGGGAACTCTGGGGGTCAGGGATGTAGGGAGGGAACTTTTTGAGGTTTAAGAGAGGAGAGTGATGAAAGGAGGGAACATGGGGGTTGAAGACGGGCGAGGAAGAAGGAACATGGGGGTCGAAGACGGGGGATGGAGGAGGGGGTCAGAATGGGGGAGGGAAGGAGGGAAGTTTAGGGGTCGGAGACAGGGGAGGGACGGAGGTAGGAGGGAACTTTGGGGGTCGGCGAGGGAGGGAGAGGGAAGTTTGGGGGTCGAAGGCGGAAGGGAGGGAGGGAAGTTTGGTGGACGAAGAGGAGAAGGGAGGGAGGGAAGGAACTTTGGGGGTCGAAGTCGGGGAAGGGAGGAGAGAACTTTGGGGGTCGTAGAGGGTAAGGAGGGAGCAGGAACTTTCAGGGTCGAAGGGAGAGGGAGAGTGGGAGGGAGGTAACTTTTCAAGCATGAACGAACAAACACCAAATACAAAAAGTATGAGAAAAAGACTGAAACTTCCCTGCTACTTCGTCCAGTGGGCGATCTTTTTTTCCTTCTGGACGAAGCAGCAGCGAAGTTTTCAGTCTTTTTCTCATGATTTTTGTATTTGGTGTTTGTCAAATGTAGACGTAAGATCGCAAATGAACAAAGGTCAGTAGGCCAAAAATGTGCGCCTGTCTTGTCTTGCTGTATTAAATACGAGCTCTGATTCTATTTTCGTTTTCTTTTGGTGTTTTATTTTTTAAATAATCAATCAGACCTCCCATTCCCTTCCTAGGAGGCCTGGTTGGCATAGGAATGTAATATGTTGCCTTTCAGTCTGACAAAGAGTTCGATACCGAATAGATTACAACTTTGCACGAGCGGCCCCCACAGTTCTCACAGATATGACTGGGTGGATACCTGACCGTCTTCACGCTGAGAGATGGTGAAGAAGCGAGGTGAAGAAGACGGGCATCGCTGTCATCATGCTCATCATCATGTGCCCAGCTGCATGGCGCTGGCGATCATGGCCCTCCACACGAATCTATCCCCTATCGATGCAAGTGACACCTCCCACCCTCTCTGTCCTCAGCCACCCTGCAATTCCGTCCAATATTTTCTCCCTGGGTCTACCCGGTGCTCTCTTTCCCTCCAGTTTTCCTGTTGTGGCCAGGTACTCTAATTCCCCTTTTCTCATAAAATGTCCTATAAATGTTGCTTGTCTTTTCCTAGTCTTGATGCCGGACCCCATGAAAAGTTGATGAGATCTCTACCACCTCACTCCCCGTACGACCTCAAAGATTATGGGACAACTTTGTGGTGTGTGTGCGTGCGTGTGTGTGTGTGTGTGTGTGTGTGTGTGTGTGTGTGTGTGTGTGTGTGTGTGAATGTACGCGCGGAGGAGGGGGGCGCATAAAGCTGCAGTCATTGTAGAGGCGTCAGCTTGTATTTCGCAGTCCGTTCTCGCCACCCTCCCACCCCTCCCCACTCTCCGATTTCAAGACTTCATTAGCGCGTATGATTTTGCGAAGGCTCAAGGATTCTGACGGATAACTGCTGGCAAATTTGGACGGAGATCTTATGAAATTTTGCGAGTGCGATGAATCTCTCGAGAATAAATAACAAACACCGTTTTGCTCCTCCAAATCTTGGCTTCTAGAAAAAAAAATCAGTAAAACTTCTGCACCTGGGTAAGGTTATCTCGAACATGGCAGTAGGCAGACCATCACCACCCAGGGAACTGCAGGTGACGGATGGCGGGTGGCCTCTGGTATAGCTGATAGTTGTAAATGAGCCAGGTCTGTTTGGACGAATGAGCGGTCCTGGACATGCAGGTGGCGGTTTCTATCAAGACAGGCAGGGGTGGCATATGGCAAAGCCCCATTTACAAAATGTTATATGTGTCCTGTGATGGAGTCATCGGGCGGATAAGAGCCATTGCCACCCACAACCCTAGCCCCCTGTGCTCACAGGATATATGTTTTGACTGAGCTAAGAGTGGGGTAACCCTAACAGTACAATCTAGAGGTCTGAAGTCAGAGGTACCGAGCCTGTAGACGCCTAACAAACCATGGTAGTAAGAAACTGGGGAGAACTGGACAGCAGATGGTTCTCAGAGGAGAAACCCCCGTCATTGCCTGCCTGTTTGCCATTTTATCCCTCTGCCTGTCTGTTCACAATGTATCCCACTACCTGTCTGTTCCCCATTTATTCCTCTACCTGCCTGTTCCCCATTTATCCCTCTACCTGCCTGTTTCCCCATGTTATCCCTCTACCTGCCTGTTCCCCATGTTATCCCTCTACCTGCCTGTTCCCCATGTTATCCCTCTACCTGCCTGTTCCCCATGTTATCCCTCTACCTGCCTGTTCCCCATGTATCCCTCTACCTGCCTGTTCCCTATTTTATCCCTCCACCTGCCTGTTCCCTATTTATCCCTCTACCTGCATGTTTCCCATTTTATCCCTCTACCTGCCTGTTCCCCATTTATCCCTCTACCTGCATGTTCCCCATTTATCCCTCTACCTGCCTGTTCCCCATTGTATCCCTATACCTGCCTGTTCCCCATTTTATCCCTCTACCTGCCTGTTCCCCATTTATCCCTCTACCTGCCTGTTCCCCATTTATCCCTATACCTGCCTGTTCCCCATTTATCCCTCTACCTGCCTGTTCCCCATTTATCCCTATACCTGCCTGTTCCCCATTTATCCATCTACCTGCCTGTTCCCCATTTTATCCCTCTACCTGCCTGTTCCCCAATTATCCCTCTACCTGCCTGTTCCCCATTTTATCCCTCTACCTGCCTGTTCCCCATTTATCCCTCTACCTGCCTGTTCCCCATTTATCCCTCTACCTGCCTGTTTCCCGTTTATCCCTCTACTTTCATGTTCCCCATTTTATCCCTCTACCTGCCTGTTCCCCATTTATCCCTCTACCTGCCTGTTCCCCATTTATCCCTCTACCTGCCTGTTCCCCCATTTTATCCCTCTACCTGCCTGTTCCCCATTTATCCCTCTACTTGCATGTTCCCCATTTTATCCCTCTACCTGCCTGTTTCCCGTTTATTCCCTCTACCTGCCTGTTTCCCATTTTATCCCTCTACCTGCCTGTTCCCCATTTATCCCTCTACCTGCCTGTTCCCCATGTATCCCTCTACCTGCCTGTTCCCCATTTATCCCTCTATCTGCCTCTTCCCCATTTTATTCCCCTACCTGCCTCTTCCCCATTTTGTCCATCAACCTGCGTGTTCCCCGTTTTATCCCTCTACCTGCCTGTTCCCCATTTATCCCTATACCTGCCTGTTCCCCATGTTATCCCTCTACCTGCCTGTTCCCCATTTAAACCATCTATCTGCCTGTTCCCCATTTTATCCCTCTACCTGCCTGTTCCCCATTTTATCCCTCTACCTGCCTGTTCCCCATTTAACCCTCTACCTGCCTGTTCCCCATTTAACCCTCTACCTGCCTGTTCCCTATTTTATCCCCTCTACCTACCTTTTCCCCATTTATCCCTTTACCTGCCTGTTCCCCATTTTATCCCTCTACCTGCCTGTTCCCTATTTATCCCTCTACCTGCCTTGTTCCCCATTTTATCCCTCTACCTGCCTGTTCCCTATTTATCCCTCTACCTGCCTGTTCCCCATTTTATCCCTCTACCTGCCTGTTCCCTATTTATCCCTCTACCTGCCTGTTCCCTATTTTATCCCTCTACCTGCCTGTTCCCCATTTTATCCCTCTACCTGCCTGTTCCCCATTTATCCCTCTACCTGCCTGTTCCCCATTTTATCCCTCTACCTACCTGTTCCCCATTTATCCCTCTACCTGCCTGTTCCCCATTTTATCCCTCTACCTACCTGTTCCCCATTTATCCCTCTACCTCATGTTCCCCATTTTATCCCTCTACCTGCCTGTTCCCCATTTTATCCCTCTACCTGCCTGTTCCCCATTTTATCCCTCTACCTGCCTTTTCCCCCATTTTATCCCTCTACCTGGCTGTTCCCCATTTATCCCTCTACCTGCCTGTTCCCCATTTTATCCCTCTACCTGGCTGTTCCCCATTTATCCCTCTACCTACATGTTCCCCATTTTATCCCTCTACCTGCCTGTTCCCCATTTTATCCCTCTACCTACATGTTCCCCATTTTAACCCTCTACCTGCCTGTTCCCCATTTTATCCCTCTACCTGCCTGTTCCCCATTTTATCCCTCTACTTGCCTGTTTCCCCATTTTATCCCTCTACCTGGCTGTTCCCCATTTTATCCCTCTACCTGCCTTTTCCCCATTTTATCCCTCTACCTGCCCATTCCCCATTTTATCCCTCTACCTGCCTGTTCCCTATTTTATCCCTCTACTTGCCTGTTCCCTATTTTATCCCTCTACCTGACTGTTCCCCATTTTATCCCTCTACCTGCCTGTTTCCCATTTTATCCTCTACATGGTCATCTATATCCGGCGAGAAAGACGCTCGCCAGTTTAAAATTCCTTCCCATTCGCCGTACTTCCGACCCTCCATCTACATCCTTCCTCTGACACCCTTTCTTAATCATTAACTGCCCATCTTGCTCTTTCCATTCTCTCTACCTAAAAAAAACCCAAAAACTCTCCACCATGCCCTCCCGACCCTCATGCCAATCCCTTCCACCTGCCCATTTATCCCCCATCCTCTCTTCTTGCCAATTTCCTCCCCTCATTCCTTCACCTGCTGATTCTCCCTCATTCCTATACTTGCCCATACTCCTCATTCCTCTATCTGATGATTCCCCTCATTCCTCTACTTGATCATTCCCCATCCATCATTCTACCCTCCTTCCCTCACCTCATCCTTTACTGCTATTTGCCTTGTTTTCATTCCCTCTCATCCTTACTGTCTGTTCCCTCTCCCCCCCCCTATATGCTCTGTCATTTATCCATTCCTTATCTCATCTCTAACCACCTATTCCCTTTCATTCTCTCTGTCTGCCCCCCCCCCCCCCCCCCCATCTCCCTCTACCACCCCCCTCGTCATCCCTTACATGCCCATTTCCCCTTCATCTCTCTACGCACATTTCCCCTTCATCTCACTATATGCCCATTTCCCTTTCATCTCTACTATATGCCCATTTCCCCTTCATCTCTCTGTATGCCATTTCCCCTTCATCTCTCTATGCACATTTTCCCCTTCATCTCTCTATATGCCCATTTCCCCTTCATCTCTCCTATATGCCCATTTCACCTTCATCTCTCTATATGCCCATTTCCCCTTCATCTCTCTTATGCCCATTTCCCTTCATCTCTCTATATGCCCATTTCCCCTTCATCTCTCTATATGCCCATTTCCCCTTCATCTCTCTATATGCCCATTTCCCCTTCATCTCTCTATATGCCCATTTCCCCTTCATATCTCTCTATATGCCTATTTCCCCTTCATCTCTCTATATGCCTATTTCCCCTTCATCTCTTTATGCCCATTTCCCCTTTATCTCTCTGTATGCCATTTCCCCTTCATCTCTCTATATGCCTATTTCCCCTTCATCTCTCTATCTGCCCATTTCCCCTTCATCTCTCTATCTGCCCATTTCCCCTTCATCTCTCTATCTCCCATTTCCCCTTATCTCTCTGTATGCCCATTTCCCTTCATCTCTCTATCTGCCCATTTCCCCTTTATCTCTCTGTGTGCCCATTTCCCTTCATCTCTCTGTATGCCCATTTTCCCTTCATCTCTCTATATGCCCATTTCCCCTTCATCTTCTATATCCCATTTCCCCTTCATCTCTCTATATGTCCATTTCCCCTTTATCTCTTATATGTCCAATTTCCCCTTATCTCTCTATATCCATTTCCCTTTATCTCTCTTATGCCCTATTTTCCTCTCATGCCTTTTCCAGACAAATTCTTCCCCCATTTCCTCTACGTATCCAATTCCCTTCTCACCTTCTCTGCCCCCCCCCCCCCCCACTCACTCTTCATATTTTCTTCTTGCCCGTTCCCCATTTATCCCTGTGGGGTGGGTGGGGGTGTGGGTGTGGTGTGGGTGTGTGT
>JAPXFY010000023.1:33369180-33371680 GCA_030674185.1 Monoplex corrugatus | reverse complement strand
TTTTGAAATGATGGAATTCAATAAAACAAAAACAACAAAACAACAACAACAACAACAACAACAAATCATTTCTTTTACTTCCAAGCGTTTGATTTGTATAATGTGTAGTTCAGCAGTTTACGTCTAAGTAATAAGCAAATATAAAACATTGAAATAAATAAAGACATAAATAAGTTGTCAAATAAGTCAATAAATAAATAGATAAATAAATCGATAAAAAAAATTAGAAACTTCCGCTGCTCCCGCTGTTGCTGATAATAACATGACAGTAAAAATGGTAACAGTAGTAATAGTAGTATATGTAGTGAAGTGGTAGTAGTAGTAGGTAGTAGTAGTAGTAGTAATAGTAGTAGTAGCAGTGTATGTATTTTAAAACCCTCCAGCAACCTAATGTCACCCAAGACTGCACAACATAAATATTGCATAAAAGTGATAATAATGGTGATAACGATGATCAGCTTGGTGATGATAACATTCCAATTCGTTAACAACTATATGATGATGGTGGTGCTGGCATTCATCTTTGAGAGAGTAAGAGATGCATGGGGGAGATGAGGATGGTAAAAGGCCCACACAGAGAAACGGATCAACGTGAACAATTTGGTGTAATACGCCTGGCTCAAGGGAAACAATCAGGGAGCATTGTGTGTAGTCAACCAAGCAGACAAGAGTTGCCTTTCCTGCAGCCGCTTCATTCATGAAACCTACTCGGCCGAGAGTCCGAAAGTGCTTCGGTGACTTTGTTCACAAAAAGAAAATGCATACACGTATTCTGTTTAGAAGAATGAGAGGGGAATCTCCTCCTCCTCCTCCTCCTCCTCTCCACTCTCCTACTACTACTACTACTACTACTACTACTACTACTACTACTACTGCACGAAACAGCAGGGAAGTTTCAGTCATTTTCTCATTTTTGTATTTGGTGTTTGTTTGTTTATGATCTTACGCTTGACAAAGGCCAGTTGGCCGAACATTCGTGCCTGTCTTGTCTTGTTGTATTACATACATGTTCTTATTCTTTTTTCACTTTTCCTTCTGGTTCCTGTTTGCTTGAACGCGGGCAGTCACACTTGTTTTGGATTCACTACTGTTACTACTACTACTACTCCTGCTGCTGCTACTACTACTACTACCACAACTACTACTACGAACCACCACCACTACTACTACTACTACTACTACTCCTGCTGCTACCACTACTACTACTACCACTACTACTACTACTACTACTACTACCACTGCTACTACTGCTACTACCACTACTACCACCACTGCTGCTGTTACCACTACTACCACTACTACTACTACCTCTATTACCACTACTAACATATTACTACCACTACTATACACTAATACCACTACTACTACTACTACTACCACTATTGCTACTACTACTTACTACTACTAGTAATACTTCTACTAACTTCTACTACCACTACTACTACTACTACTTAGAAGAAGAAGAACATGGTAAGTTACACCACCTCATCTCACACCTATCGAAGGCCTGCTCTTTGGAGTTGAGAAAGTTCGAGACAACATGGACTATCCAAGACAATTCCAAAACCAGTCATGAGGGTAAAAGACATTACAAGACAACAAAACACCACGACTAACTTAAAAGACAACAAAAATGTCTAAAACAGTCCTCAGTCGCCTTCTTGCGTTGTGATAAAATTATAAACCAACACCAAAACCATGCTTAGACCAGTCGCCTTGGTGTAGTGGTTCACGCAACGGACTACCGACTGGAAGGTTGTGAGGTTCGAATCCCCATCAGTCCCTTCAAAAATCAAATCATCGCGGAATTTTTCCGGCCCTTACCGGCTCCCACCAGAGTTTTGGGCGTGCTGTGGGCTCATTTGGGAAGACTTTGAACCACACAGTCGAGTCTCATCCACTTCACAGATGCGTAATTGAGGGTGTTGCTTAAATCTTCTGACCAGCACCGCAGGTGTGTGTATCTCTCAGGCCTGGTTGACGCCAGGATATATTATGATAGTAAGCGTGGAGTACAGCCCCTGTCACGCAGTCTCAATCCTAGATGAAATTCCATAGCATCATGATTATCATCCTCCTTCTCCTCCTCATCATCATCGCATTGTTAAAACAATTGTGCCAGCTTCTGTGGCCATCAAGGTGACGTAGAAAAAGGGATGGGTGAAAAAAAGGTGAGCACAAAGGTAACCACTCTGAGTGCGATGACCCTTTACAGAAATCATGCTTATTTAAGGTCATCGCATTCACGCAGTTTCCTTTTATGCTTACTCTTTTTTTTAAATGCATTTGTTTGGTCACATTTTCGACGCCACCACCATAACACCAGAGACACTGGGACAGTTTCTACAACGCTATAATGATTATGATCAAGATGAGGATGAAATCCATGATGCGATGAAGTTCCATCTAGGACTGAGATTGCATGACAGGGCTGCACTCTAGCTACGCTTACTATCATAACATACTTTGGCGTCAACCAGGCCTGAGAGATACACACACA
>JAPXFY010000023.1:33341680-33344180 GCA_030674185.1 Monoplex corrugatus | reverse complement strand
AAGGAATAATTCATATGCTGAATGCATGATTTACATGACAGCTTGTTTAAACGTGTGCGTTTGTTCAATCAACTAGAATATGCAGTCCAACTTTCTCCTTTATTATTCATTAAAAGAACTAGGCCACATTGTCATAAAACGTAAACCTCCATCTGTGAAACTTAATTAAATACCTCTCAATGAAATGCATAGATCTCATTGGAACAGGTGAAACCATATCCAGCCCTTCAACACGAAATGAATGCACCAAGGTTCCGCACACCACATCACAGAAACTCACCGCTGACCACCCGAGAAACAGCACCCATCTACCCACTGCGTTGCTAGTCTACGAGAACAACAAATAGAAAAGTCAGCAAATGTGTGGCAGAGAACCGAACCACAAGAATAAAAGTCCGCAATTCTGTAACAGAAAACGTAACCACAAAAGAAAAGTCTGCAGTTCTGTGGCAGAAAACGTAACCGCAAATAGAAAAGTCAACAATTCTGTGACAGAGAATGTAACCATCATCTCATCATCATCATCATCATCATCAAGTGCCCTACAGTACGGCGTTGGCGATCATGGCCCTCCATATGTGTCTATCCCTTGTTGCTGCAAGCACATCTTCCACCCTCTCTGTCCTCAGCCACCCTGCAAGTCCGTCCAATATTTTCTCCCGAGTATACTTGGTGCTCTCTTTCCCCAGCTTTCCCGCTGTGACAGGTGCTCTAATTCCATGTCCTCATAAAATGCCTAAAATGTTGCCTGTCTTTTCCTAATCTTCCTTAAATGATCTCCTTGTGTCTGCCTTCATCAAGACTGTCTCGTTTGTTTTCTTTGTTGTCCATGGAACTCTCAACATTCTTCTAGAAAAACACATCTCGGCTGCCTCAATCTTGTTCTGACTTTGCTTGTTGACTGCCCACGCCTCACAACCGTTTAACATTTTCGGTTCTACATAACATTCAAAAACTCTCTTCCTGATCAAACAAGAGTGATGCCCGCGCCAAGCAAACACGATGTTAATTGATAGGCATTGGTTGGTAAGAATGTTTTTCACTTCTTGAATGCTGTTTTGGCTTGGCCGATTCTGCTGGCTATTTCTGATGTGCATCTGCCGTCTGGTGAGATTATCGTTCCCAGATACTTAAATGTATCAACCTGTCTCAAGATTGTGCCGTTTGCTGTTATTTTGCATGAGGGGATTTCATGTTTTTTACTGATTACTACGACTTCAGTCTTCTTGCTATTTAGCTCCAACCCTTTGTGTTTGCTCTCTATTTCTAGTGTATTCACAAGAATGTAATCACAAATAGAAAAGTCAACAATTCTGTAGCAGAGAACGCAACCACAAGAAGAAAAGTCAGCAATTCTGCGACACAGAACGTAACCATAAATAGAAAATTCATAACCACAAATAGAAAAGCAGAGAACATAAACACAAATAAAAAAAGCAGAGAACATAAACACAAATAGAAAAGCAGAGAACATAAACACAAATAAAAAAAAGCAGAGAACATAAACACAAATAAAAAAAAGCAGAGAACATAAACACAAATAAAAAAAGCAGAGAACATAAACACAAATAAAAAAAGCAGAGAACATAAACACAAATAAAAAAAGCAGAGAACATAAACACAAATAAAAAAGCAGAGAACATAAACACAAATAAAAAAGCAGAGAACATAAACACAAATAAAAAAGCAGAGAACATAAACACAAATAAAAAAAAGCAGAGAACATAAACACAAATAAAAAAGCAGAGAACATAAACACAAATAAAAAAAGCAGAGAACATAAACACAAATAAAAAAAGCAGAGAACATAAACACAAATAAAAAAGAGAGAACATAAACACAAATAAAAAAGCAGAGAACATAAACACAAATAAAAAAGTAGAGAACATAAACACAAATAAAAAAGTAGAGAACATAAACACAAATAAAAAGTAGAGAACATAAACACAAATAAAAAAGTAGAGAACATAAACACAAATAAAAAAGTAGAGAACATAAACACAAATAAAAAAGTAGAGAACATAAACACAAATAAAAAAGTAGAGAACATAAACACAAATAAAAAAGTAGAGAACATAAACACAAATAGAAAAGCAGAGAACATAAACATAAAAAGAAAAACAGAAAACATAAACACAAATAAAAAAGTAGAGAACATAAACACAAATAAAAAAGCAGAGAACATAAACACAAATAAAAAAGCAGAGAACATAAACACAAATAAAAAAAGCAGAGAACATAAACACAAATAAAAAAAGCAGAGAACATAAACACAAATAAAAAAAAGCAGAGAACATAAACACAAATAAAAAAAGCAGAGAACATAAACACAAATAAAAAAAAGCAGAGAACATAAACACAAATAAAAAAAAGCAGAGAACATAAACACAAATAAAAAAAAAGCAGAGAAACATAAACACAAATAAAAAAAAGCAGAGAACATAAACACAAATAAAAAAAGCAGAGAACATAAACACAAATAAAAAAAGTAGAGAACATA
>JAPXFY010000023.1:33321680-33331680 GCA_030674185.1 Monoplex corrugatus | reverse complement strand
GCAACCAACGGGCAACGGGGAACACAGTACAATCAGGACTCACCGGCCAGTGCCCCTCTGCAGACATCACCATCAACCATAAGAGGGTCTCTGCACTTGTCGACACTGGCAGTGAAGTAACTACAGTGACTGAAACATGGGCTGCACAGCACCTGAAAGACCTTTCACTTCAGGACTGCCATGTTACCCTAAGAGCAGTCAACGGCGCAGAAGTTCCATACTCCGGCATCTACGTCGTCGACATTGAACTCTTTGGACACCGCTGCCCCAATATCCCAGTCCTTGTAGTCAAAGAGCCCACAGAGCCGTCTATGCAGCAACGCAAAAAGCGCCTGCCGGTTCTGCTAGGCATGAATGTCCTTGGCCCTTGCCTTTCCCAAGCCCCAAACCTCCCTTCATCCCTCCAAGCCATAGCAAGAGAGATTCGCAGAGAAAACGCCCTGACCCGAGGGATGGCACGAACCACGCGACGTTGCAGAATACCTGCCAACTCCATGGCTACAATCCAGGTGACGGGAAATCAAGTTGCCCGTCAGTTCCTCGCGTCACCTTTGGCCCGACCACTGCCTGGGGGTCTCATGCTGGTTCCCACTCTCCTGGATGCTGACCACAACTCCAGGTATGTACGGCTTGCAAACTTGTCCCAGGAAGATGTCTTTCTCCCTGCCAAAACTCCCGTGGCAGTTCTAAGTTCCATCACAGCTGTTGAGGGCCCAAGTAATGTCCAGTTTTCAACAACAGTGAACGAGCTGGTAGTCTCCATGGAAGCCCAAACATCTAGCCCTACTCCACCTCCCTCTCCACCTAGTCAGGCGCATCCTTATGTCAAGTTTGATGGCACTGCTGAACAGCAAAAACAACTGCAAGAGCTGCTTTCCAAACACACAGCAAGTTTCACCAAGGATAACAACGACGTAGGCTACACAGATGCAGTTCACCACCGCATCCGAACAACAGACCCTACGCCTGTGGCCGTACCATATCGACGCATTCCCCCACACCAGCTGAAAGAGGTACAGGAACACATCAAGGGACTTCTTGCGCAGAAGGTCATCGTTGAGAGCTACAGCCCATATGCTGCCCCCATAGTAATCGTCAGGAAGAAAGATGGCAGCCTCCGACTTTGTGTTGACTACCGACGCCTCAACAAGAAGACTGTTGGTGACGCCTACCCACTACCACGGATACAAGAGTCTTTTGATGCCCTTGTGGGTGCTCAGTTCTTTTCAACACTTGACCTGGCCAGTGGTTATCACCAGATTGCGATGCACCCAGACGATCAACACAAGACAGCATTTGTCACTCCCATGGGTCTTTATGAATATACAAGAATGCCTATGGGGTTAGTCTCGGCACCAGCAACATTCCAGCGCCTGATGCAGTCAACAGTGTCGGACTTCATGTTTCAGTTTCTCCTTGTATACTTGGATGACCTTCTGGTATATTCGAAAACCTTTGAGGAACATCTGGAACACCTTGATCGACTATTGGGACGCATCGCAGCTGTGGGCATGAAACTGCGCCTGGACAAGTGCCAGTTCCTTCGTCAGGAAGTTAATTACCTGGGCCACACCATTTCAGCTGGGGGAGTCAGCTGTGAAGATGGCAAGATTGAGGCAGTGAGAGACTGGCCAAGACCTACCACAACAACAGCCCTGCGAAGCTTTCTGGGTTTTGCCAGTTGCTACCGGCGTTTTAGCCACCGCTTCTCTAAATTAGCAGGACCACTCCACGACCTGGTCGCAGAGGCTAGTAGAGATGCTAAGAAGAAAACTGTGGACATTTCCAACCTGTGGGGCACCATCCATCAGACAGCCTTTGATGCTCTGAAGACGGCACTGATCTCTGCGCCAATATTGAGCTACGCCGATTTCACCAAACCCTTCATCCTGGAAACGGACGCCAGCCATGATGGGTTAAGTGCCATCCTATCCCAAGATCAAGAGGGAGGTCGGCGTGTCATTGCCTATGCCAGCCGCCGTCTTCAGTCTACAGAGAAGAACAAGGCCGCCTATAGCAGCATGAAGTTGGGAGTTCCTGGCTCTCAAATGGGCCATCACTGAAAAGTTCCGCCACTACCTGCTGGGAGCGAATTTTGTTGTCTTCACCGACAACAATCCCCTAGTCCACTTCAGAACAGCTCCCCTTGGTGCCTTGGAACAAAGATGGGCAGCACATCTTGCCCAGTTTAATTTCGACATCAAATACCGACCAGGAAAGACCAACCCTGCTGATGCCCTTTCCCGATTACCCCACAGCCCCAGTGCCCTACCCCCTCCCACACCCATGCCACCTGAAGTTGCTATAGTCCAGCAGACCTGCTGCAACAGCCAGAACGCCACTACCCCACAGGCTGACCAACAGGACCATGCAGCACCGCCTGACGAGTCCCTGCAAACGGACACCATCTTGCCACGCCTGTCAACAAAGGAGCTCCATCAACTGCAGACCCAAGACAACACTTTGGGACCTGTACTGAAGTCCTGGCCAGCCAAGCCACCAGGTAGCCACAACCACCAGCTGCGCACGCTAGTACGGCAATACCCTCGTCTCATCTGCAAAGAGGGGTTGCTGTATCGGCGAGTGACGGACCCATCGCATGGAGCCTGTGAGCAACTAGTCCTCCCGAGCTCACTACGCCCTGATGTCCTGGCATCCTTGCATGATTGCATGGGCCACCAGGGTTATGACAGGACCATGGAGCTACTCCGGACCCGTGTCTACTGGCCTGGCATGTATGCAGATGTGAAGCAGTACCTGGCAAACTGCCAACGCTGTGCCATGAATCGCCTTCCCACTAGACTGCATACCCCATCTACCCCCCTTTTGGCAAGTAGACCCTTGGAGATCCTCGCAATAGATTTCACCAAGATTGAACCTGCAACTGATGGCCGCGACACCGTTCTTGTCCTCACAGATGTGTTCACCAAGTTTGCACAGGCCATTCCTACCCGCAACCAAGAAGCGTCAACAGTTGCCCGGGTCCTGGTACAAGAATGGTTCCAACGCTATGGGGTACCAGAACGGATCCACAGTGACCAGGGGCGAGAGTTTGAATCGAAGCTGGTGAAGGAACTGTGTGATCTCTATGGGATCCGGAAGACGAGAACAACTCCGTACCATCCCCAGGGTAACGCACAATGTGAGCGATTTAACCGATCCTTGCAAGACCTCCTGAGAACACTGCCCCCAGAACAAAAGAGGCGGTGGCCTCTTCACCTGCCAGAGCTGCTACAGGCGTACAACACAACGCCCCATGCCTCCACAGGTTTTACACCATATTTCCTCCTCTTTGGCCAGGAACCCAGACTCCCAGTAGATGACCTTTTAGGACGGCCAGCCACCACAGCAGCTGGGACAGTTGACTGGGTAAAGCAACACCGCGTACGACTCCTGGCAGCACACCAGAAAGCCCTGGACCAGCTCCGAAAAGCAGCAGCGGACCGAGCCCGGTATGACCCCAAACAAGCTGCAGACCATGAGCTACAGGTTGGTGATCATGTCTATGTCCGTAACCGTCTCATAGGACGCAACAAGATCCAGGACTACTGGCAGCCCCAGCTTTATCGTGTGACAGCCAGGCCATATGGCGGTCAGCATGTTTATTCAGTACTCCCTGTCTCAGGTGGACCAGAGCGGGTGATCAACCGACGGGACCTACAGCCAGCAACTGGACTCCTCAATGCAGCTGTGGGTCAACCACTTCCACAACCTGTACCACGACAACAATACTCTTCTGAGTCGGACTCGGAAGAGGAAACCTGGGTCTTCCGTCCAGGGCCAAAACCAAGGCGCACTGTGCCGGCTCACCCTTTACCCACTGATACTGCACCACAGCCAGCTATACCTGCACTTCCGCCCATCCCTCCACGGCGCTCCCAACGTCTCCTGAACAAGACGCAGTGAGAACTTCAAAATAAGATGTAGACTCTTATGCGATCCTTTCCGTGGTCGCATGAAAGAACTTTTCATAGCTTGCCTACCTACAGATATCATGAATATTTTTAGTAAGACATTTTACATTGTATGCTTCATAATTGCATTTGAGAGACTGACCTAGGTGTACTATTGTACCGTGTATATGCCCATGTATGATTATTATTGTACCATGTATATGCCCATGTATGATTATTTGCACATTCTCTTTTCAAATTTTTCTTCATTTTCACTGAAGCATACCTTCGGAATTTTGATTGACATTGATGTGATGCTCTTTACATATTACATGTAGTTTTATACGTTTGTCATTTTGTTTCCCGTAATGAATGTTTTGATGCATAGGTATGGCAAAGAGGCTTTAGTGAATTTATTAAATGCTACTTTCTTTAATGCTACTTTCTCTAGCTTATTATGTTAAGGCATTTGCCATTTCAGTGTTTCATACTTTCGTACTGCCAGTTATGTTGACCAAGTCAGAGTCCTAACTTGACCAAGCAGTGTAACTGTCCTTTCGGAACTGAAATTGCAACTCTTCCAGTTTGCCCATGCATGCCCTAGCTAATATGCAAGTGGATTCCATACTCCACCATATTCATAGCATTTCTCAATTTTATGAATTCTTGAGGTGGCCCTGAAATTTCAGCCCTCAAGAATTTACCCAATGTTCGCGCACCATCGCGGACGATGGTTTTCAAATTGGTGGGGGGAGGTGTAACAGAGTGCCTTGCTCTGTTACGATCTTTCCCCATTTACTTACAACGCTCAAAGGCAACACCGTGTAGCGTGCTTGCCTAGATCAAAAACGCCTTGCGTTCTCTTGGTCAAATTGTACTATTATCTCACAGCCTCTGCCTACCCATAGCTATGCATTGAACATTCCAAGGATCTAGCCAGTACATGACGATTGTAGATAACACACTGCTAAACAATTAGCAGATCTACAATGTGTACATGTACTCGAAAGCGGGCCTACGACAAGATTTTGTCGTCATCTCCAGTCAGTATTACGTGGTAGTTTTACAGAACGTAGAGGGAGGGCCGTCACTAATGTATGCATGCTGCCTTCATCATTATAGAACAATCACTGTGTAATTGCCGGCGGGAACACTCAGACAATGACCGCAGGGCGCGTCTGTCTCAACCGCCTTAGGTATTTGTGGCTCGATAGCGAGGACATACCCACTCGCGAAACTGCCGGACAATGACCAGCGTTTCACTTGTGTGTACTGACGCGCTGCGTTAAAACTACACACTAAGTGTTGACTTATTAATTAGGTGAGAACAACCAATCAGACCTTGGCATCTGGTTGATTGATTAATTTGGTGAGAACAACCAATCAGACCTTGCCATCTGAAAGGTTTGAGATTTGAAAATATGACCATCATGCTCTGTTCCCAGAGTACAAATTAACAAGGCGCATCATAGCGTGTGCTTTTCCACCGCCACTCTCAGTATTACCAGAGGTGCCCTTCCCTGCCACCACTCTTGATCTCACAGCAGGTGATCATCTTCACAGCGTTACTGTAGCACTGTCTTCTTACCTGTCTTCTTTGGCGTCTTCCTTCCTGTCTTCTTCTTCGTATTCTTTTGTCTCCTTCCATATCCCAGTACGGTCCTTTTCCCTTATTGTCATTTTCCCATTTCCCCTGTTTTCCTTCCCTACCTATCCTCATCAAGAGATAATAAAGAGTCAAGAAACACAACGAGGACTTGTGTTTTGATTGAGAGACTTCCCTTTCTGCTCTGGATTATAGGACCACCACAGCAATCATCACCAAACCCCTTAACCCACTCATCCATCTCACCTGGCGCTGCGATATCACAATACCATCATCACCAAACCCCCCCCTTAACCACGCGACCTATCACATATATATGTATATATATATACACACACACATATATATATATATATATGTATATATATATAGATAGACAGATAGATAGATAGATAGATAGATAGATAGATAGATATAGATATATATGTGTGTCTGTGTGCGTGTGTATGTAAGTGAGTGTGAGTGTGTGTGCATGTGCGTGTGTGTGTGAGTGTGTGTGTGTGTGTGTGGTGTGTGTGTGTGTGTGTGTGTGTTTGTTTGTGTGTGTGTGTGTGTGTGTGTGTTGTGTGTGTGTGTGTGTGTGTGTGTGTGTGTGTGTGTGTGTGTGTGTGTGAGCTCCAAGTTTGTGTTTGTATATTTCGATTTTCATTTGCTTGCTTTTTTGTTTGCTTGCTTGCTTGTTTGCTTGTTCGCTTTGTTGCTTGGTTCCTTGGGTGGTGGTTTTTGTTTTGGTTGGTTGCTTGATTGCTTGGTTGCTTTGTTGGTTTCCATTATCCATAGTGCCTGGATGACTCAAGACGATGAATGTGAAATTCCAATTATCGAACGATTGACTGAACAATCCCTTTTGATCTTGATTATACATTGCGATCATAAAACCCGATTGCTGTGCAAAATAACAACGACAACAAACAAAACCAACAACAACAACAACAATACCAGCAACATCCTCACATATTAAACTGTCACATTTGATTGTTTTTTATTTATTTATAATTTTGTTTGTTTGTTTGTTTTGTTTTTTTGCACATTGCATGTCTTTGTCTGTGCTTTAATTATGTCACATGCAGACACTCAGAAATACGTACCATGTCACGCACACACACACACACACACACACACCCCCAACACACACACACACATACATACACATACACATACACCACGTACACACACACACACACACACACACACACAACACACACACTCACACACACACACACCACACACACTCACACACACACACACACACACAACAAACAAATATACTCACACACACGCAAACATACACACTCATCTCACACACACACACACACACACACACACACACACACACACACACACACACACACACACACACACACAAACTGAGACAGAGACAGAGAGACAGAGAGCAAGAGAGAGACAGGGAGAGAAACGGAGAGAGCGAGATATATACATGCACACACACACGCACATACACACACACACACACACACACACACACACACACACACACACACACACACATACAACACATATGTATGTACATGTATACACACATACACACACACACACAATATATATATATATATATATATATATATATATATGTACATATAAACAGAGAGAGAGAGACAGACAGACAGACAGACAGACAAACAGACACACAGATACACAGACAGACAGAGGCAGTGAGAGAAAAACAAAGACAGACAGACATAGGCACAGACACAGAGAAACAGACAGACAGACAGACAGACAGGCAATTCAGATGTTAGATGGTGTACTGAAAGATTTTTGGTTTTCCATTTTATAATAAAAATGCTCAAAGAATGAATCGTAAAGGAAATAGAGACAAGATGACCAAAACAATGTATAATCTTTCTTTTCATACAAACATTAACAAAAACAAAACGAATATTCGTGTCTTCTTCAAACATACACATTTCTCATTGCAAATCTCCGTGAAAGTTTGAAACTATAAGAGCACAGCGATGAAATATCACCTGCATTATTATATCATTTAGATACCCTACAATTTGTTGTATTTTTGCCTGTGAAGAAAGAAAAGAATATTATGAAAGGGTAGAGAAGGTTACAGATAGAGACAGATGGAAGTCCATGATCGCCAATGCCATGCGGCAGGGCACCTGATGATGATGATGAGAGAAGGTTACGCGAAAAACGTAGAAATACAGGGGAAAGTAAAGGTGGCTGAAATACGTCGCAAGCTGAAGGAGGCAAAATTCAAATAGTATAGTCATGTCTGTTGGAAAGATGACATCTACGTGGGAAAAGGAATAAGAAAATGACAGTTGGTAGGTAGTAAATAGAAAGAAGGATACACAACTGACTCGGCGAAGACATGGAGCAAGCGAGAGTGAAGGAAGAGGATGCCACAGACAGAATGCTCTGGAAGACTATGATTCGCACTGGCGACCTCAAGACATAATGGGAAAAGTCTACAGAAGAAGACAGAAGAAAAATAAGGAAAAGGTAGATCGTCATCATATGCCCAGCCTCATGGCGTTGGCGATCATGGCCTTCCACACGAATCTATCCCCTGTCTCTGCAAGCACATCTTCCACCCTTTCTGTCTTCAGCCACCCTGCAAGTCCATCCAGTATTATCTCCCTGGGTCTACCTGATGTTCTCTTTCCCTCCAGTTTTCCTGTTGTGACCAGGTGCTCTAATTCGCCTTTCCTCATAAAATGTCCTATAAATGCTGTTAGTCTTTTCCTGATCTTCTTTATTAATGATCTTCTGGTGTCTGCCTCCTTCAAGACTGTTTCGTTCGTTTTCCTTACTGTCCATGGAACTCTCATCATTCTTCTTAGAAAACACATTTCAGTTGCCTCAATTTTGTTCTGACTTTGTGTGTTGACTGTCCACGCTTCACAACCGTACAACAGTATCAATTCTATATTACATTCAGGAACTCTCTTCCTGATGTTAACTGAAAGGCTTTTGTTGGTAAGAACGCTTTTCATATTCCTGAATGCTGTTTTGGCATGGCTGATTCTTTTCGCTATTTCTGATATGCATCTACCATCTGGTGAGATGACCGTTCCGACATATTTAAACTTATTAACCTGTGAAATAAGAGGGAAGCAGGGAGAATTTTTATAATAGTAATCAAAGAACATAACTCTTGAGAGTCACGTAGGAATTATCTCCCATGTTGTAGTACTTCTCAAATCTAACACAGTTTGCGCTACGCATTCAGCTAGCATAGAAGCAGATACAGAGCACAAAAACGTAAGCTTTTGAGGAGTGTTCTGACCTTACGGTTTTTGTGCTTTGTATCTGCTTCTATGCTAGCTGAATGGGTAGCGCAAACTGTGTTAGATTTGAGAAGTTCTACAACATGGGAGATAATTCCAACGTGACTCTCAAGAGTTATGTTCTTTGATTACATATTAACCTGTCTCAACGTTTTCCATTTGCTGTTATTTTCTTTGAGGGGATTTTTTGTTTTTTACTGACTACCACGACTTCAGTCTTTTTGCTATTTATCTCCAGCCCTTTATTTTTGTTTTCTATTTCTATTATATTCACAAGGTTTTGTAGATCTTTTTAATTTTCTGCAATTAGCACCGTGTCATCTGTCATGTGTGTATCATTCTTCCTCCAAACTTTATCCCAGGGCATTCTTCTTCGCTTCGCTGTATAGTGAAAACAAATCTGGTTACAGACCACAACCTGCCTGACCCTTCTCTATGGCATTAATAGTTACTTTCCCTTCTACAAATCCACGCTGTTCTTCTGTTATTTCTCTTTTGATTCTGTTCCTTGTCCTCATCATGATTATTCATTGTTACATGGCTCATCAAGCTGATTGTGCGATTGAGTTCGCATTCTATATCTCCTGCTTTCTTTGGAAGTGTAATGAAAATTGATTTGGACATATCTTTGATGATTTTTCCGGCATCATAAATTTCATTTAGGAGGGCTGTTATTCTCTCAATATCGAAATCTTATAGGGCCTCAATCATTTCTGTAATAAAATTGTCTGACCCTGGGTTTTTTTCCCCCCGGTTTCATCTTTTTCAGTGCTGCTCTAACTTCATCTTTCATTATGGGTGGTCTTTCAACGTTCTTTCTTATAATGTGTTCTTCGTTTCTGTCATCGTTAAAAAGGTCTTTAATGTACTTTTCTCCTTCTCTCTAACATTTTCTCTTTTTCCATGATAAGCGTACCATCTTTCGATTTTAAGCATCCAGTTAATATGCATGTCTTTTTCCTGTGGGCAATTTCTTCAAAGTGGTGGATATACGTGACGAACCGATCCTCTGACTTTTCGCTTTCCACGCACTAAGCTCAATACCTATGGTCCACGAGCCTTCTCTGTTTCTGGTCCACTCTCCTGGAACAAACTTCCTCTCTCAGTCCGTCAGCAACCTACTTTTGTCTCCTTCAAGTCCGCTCTCAAAACCCACCTTTTCTCCTCTGCATAAAATCCTAACCTCACTTAACCCTCCCTCCCCCCTCTGCAGCCTGTCTCCGCTCGGAGGGGAA
>JAPXFY010000023.1:33289180-33306680 GCA_030674185.1 Monoplex corrugatus | reverse complement strand
ACCTAAGATTGCTTCCATACATCACATCTCCCCAGAGCCTAAAATGCACTTGACATATGTAACCCAATTATCAATCCTAAGAGAAAGTACGTACGACTTTATCAAGCAATACAGGCGAATGGACCTGCACTGCAGGAAAAGACAGGAAAACATGACAGAAAGCAAAAGAACGAACAAGGCAGAGACAATGAGAATAACACAAATGAGGAAAATTCTAGCACAGAGTTCCCAGAGGATGGGGATACTATCTATACTGAAAGAGCCCCCGGCACCACCACGGGGAGAGACGCGGAAGATATAAGCGTATGAAAACAACAGATCAACAATAACACATACAATGTCAAAGAAGTTATAAAACTATTTATGACAAAATATTAAGGTGTATATTTCCCACTGGTCAAACCCTTTACAGAGCATTCAGAGACAAAGGCAACACGTACGAAGCATATATGTATCCACCCATTCGAATAACAACAAAATAGTGGTGGATGATAGCTGTATATACGTATGTATTCTTGTCAAAGACAGACAGACAGACAGACAGTGTTTCGTTCTTTCTACAGCCAACTCGGAAGACAGGGCAATGCTTCTTCGTCTTTACTCCTCGCTCTCTGATTCTCAACTGACTACAGTATATATACATATCACAGTGAACAGCAATCAGGTATCACTTAAACGAATATCATGCCGTGCTGCTATCCGCACGCTGTTTACTGTCAACACACGTCACATCTCCCTTTCTTTAAGGAAACAAAATCAATAAATCATTTTTCCTATCTTTCAGTCTATACGAAATAAATGTGTTTCCCACCTTTATCACAACATTAACTTAACAAACACTCATTCTTTCTCTCACGCACAGGGCCCAATCATTCATTCACCTCATTTTATCTCTGATCATTATACTATTCATCATCATCATGTCCATATTTCGCAATGCTTTCAGTTTATATGATTGTGGTAGAGTCTTCAGTTTCATTCATATTTCAGGAAATCTGGCCTTTTGCTTTGTCTTCCAGATCTTGTTCTGTAAGGAGAACTAACTGGTTCGGTTGTCCTGTCCTTGTTTGTTTGATAACTTCATCTGGCTCCTTGATGCTGGTTGTCTCAGACATTTTGATGACTGGTGACTGATCAGATGAGTTCTCACGGACAGACGATGCTGGCGTCCTGACATCTGTTCCAGTTCCAGTTTTCTTGTTATCTTCCAGCATCTGTTTTGATGGAATGATGATTTGCTGTTGCTTGACCAATGTGTCGCTTTCCTGATGTCTTCCAGAAATCATCCTTCTCTGGACAAGTCGTTGAGGGTTGATTGTCTGCTGAAGCTCCGTTTCTGTTGTGTCTCGTAGCTGACGACGATTCCTTCTGTATGACGTCCGTCCTCTGTGCGAATGTTGTATGACCGGATGTTCACCTGTTGGTCTACTTTGGCGCTGATCCACTTTTTGGATCCTGGAGGTTGGAATTTCACAATCTGTCCCGGACTCAGTTCTGTCAGTTCTACTGCGCTTCTGTTGTAGTAGTGCGCTTGCTTCAGTTTCCTTTTCTCAAGTTCTTTCTTGCTTGGTACAACTGTAGGTAGGAGTAATGTCTTTGACGTCGGCACTTGTGTTCGTGTTCTTCTGCCGAACAGTCTCTGAGCAGGCGAACTGTTTACAGTCTCTGTCGGGATGTTTCTAACTCAAGTAAAGCGAGGAAGGGATCTTGATTGTTGTGTTCTGCTTTCTTCATGCACGTCTTTGCAGCTTCACCGCGCTCTCTGCTTTTCCATTGGACTGAGGGTAGTGTGGTGAGCTTGTTACGTGTTCAAACCCATAAGTTTTTCTGAACTTTCCAAATTGGTTTGATGTGAATTGAGTTCCACAGTCTGTTGTCAGGCATTCTGGTATTCCGTGTCTTGCCAAGTGTCTCTTCAGACAGATGATGACCTCTTTGGATTCTCTTGTTTGTAACCGATCAATCTCAAAGAAATCAGAGTAGTGATCGACAGTGACCAGGTATTCGTTGCCATTATGTTCAAAGATGTCACAAGCGATGTGTTGTCCAGGGCAGGTCAGGAATCTCTGTACTGATAAGTGGTTCCTTCTGCTGACCACGTTGGTATGTGTTACAGGCGCTGCATGTTTTGACAAAATCTTCAATGTCCTTGTTCATCCTGGGCCAGTAGACTACCTCACGTGCTCTTCTTATGCAACTCTGAATTCCTGAGTGGCTTGCATGAAGTTTCTCAAGGATGTCTGCTCTTTCGCTTTCAGGTACAATTACTCTGTGGTTTTTGAAGACAAGTCCGTTGTGGACTGACAGTTCCTCCCTGAAAGGAAAGTATTGTTGTAACTGTAATGAAAGTTGTTGTTTCTCCTCTGGCCAGCCTTGTAGAATGACAGCTTTCAGGGTTTTCATGGTTCCATCTTCCTGAGTTGCTTGCTGCAGACTGTTCAGTCTCTCTTGGCTGATGGCCAGTTCTTGTAATGAGTCTGTTTTCTCCAGGTCTGTGAGGAAAACGGCTTCCTTGTGGGTGACTTGCTGTCCCGCTTTTCCACAGACTGCTCTGCTGAGGGTGTCAGCCAGGTGCATCTCAGATCCACGCTTGTATACTACCGTGTACCTGAACTTCTGAGTTCTGAGTAGCATCCTCTGAATCCTCTTAGGTGCTGAGAGCAGACTCTTCTTGTGAATGGTCTCTAGTGGTTTGTGGTCGGTCTCCACCAGGATGTCTCTTCCATAGACGTATCTCTCAAACCTTTCCAGACCGAAGAGTATTGCCAACATCTCCTTTTCTATTTGAGCATAGCTTTTTTCTGTCTCGGTCAAGGCTCGTGATGCGTACTGAATCGGTTGACCATCCTGCATGAGACAAGCTCCAAGTCCAAACTGTGAAGCATCACACTGAAGGGTGGTTGTACGCTTCCTGAAGAGTCAAAGTAGCGAAGTACCGGTGACTCAGAGAGTATCTTCTTCACTTTCTTCAGGGCTTCTCCGTGGACGTCTTCATCCCATCTGAAGTGGACGTCTTTTTTTACCAGTTCTCTGAGTGGTGCTGCTGCCTCAGACAGGTTTGGTGCAAATTTCTGAAGGTATCCGACTACACCGAGTAGTCTCTGCACAGCTGCTTTGTCTTCTGGCACTGGGAGTTGTTGGACAGCGTCCAATTTCTTTGGATCGGCTTTTAAGCCTTCTCTTGAGAAGATGTGTCCCAAATATGATATCTCTGTTCGTTTCATCTCAACCTTCTCCTTGTTGAGTTTGATTCCAGTCTCTCGGCATCGTTGTAGCAAACGGTTCAGGTTGGTATCATGAACTTGTGCTCCTGCTTCGTCGGTTGGTCCTCTGCCAAAAACAAAGATGTCATCATGAACCGCCACCACGCCTGGCAGTTCTGCCAAAGCGATGTCAATCCTCCTCTGGAATTCTTCTGGGGCTGGTGAAATTCCGAAGGGCATTCGTTTCCATCGGTATTTGCCAAAAGGCGTCTCAAATGTTGTCAGATAGCTGCTGTCTTCGTCCAGTTCAACGTGCCAAAACCCGTTTTTCGCGTCCAGGTGTGTGAAGTATTTTGCATCTTTGAGGAGAGGCAGTACGTCATCAATGGTTGGCATGGGGTACTCGTTTCTCCTGAGGGCTTTGTTCAGTGGCTTAGGGTCGATGCACAGTCTGACTTTCCCATTGCTCTTTGTTGTTACGACCAAACTGCTTATCCACTCCATTGGAGTGTCTACTTTAGTGACCACGCCCAGTTTTTTCAACCTCTTCAGCTCGTCCTTCACTTTCTCTTGCACTGCTATCGGCCACTTTCTGCAAGGCATCTTCACTGGAGCAATACTGGGGTCTGTTTCTAGGTGTAATTTCCCTTCTAGTTTTCCTTCTCCTTCAAAGACATCGTTGTACTTTGTGAGCATATCTTTTGCATTTTCCTCCTCTTTCTGATTCGCCGCTATCGTTGCAATGTTCTCTTCATTGATCGTCAACAATTGCATGTGCTGTACAGCTTTCAGTCCCAGTACTGGCTTACAGTCCGGTTTGGTGATCGCGAAGTTGACTTTGTATTTCCTTCTGTTCTTGGGGTTTTTCACTCGCAGCACTATCTCCCCCACAGGCTTCATTTCTGTTCCGTTGAACATCACCAGCTTCTTCTTAGTCTCTTGCAGGTCAGACTTTCTTTCATCTCCTGTGACTTCTCTGTACAGGCTCTCAGACATCACATTTGTTGTTGCACCTGTGTCAAGAAGAAATCTTACCGGCATCTCATTTATCAGCATTTTTGCTCGTATGTTTCTTTCCTTTTATCTGGTTTTGTCTTCGATCCCGAGGATTTCATTATCGCTTTCAGTGTCGTCTCTTCTTCTTCGAAGTGCCGAACTCTTGTTTTCTTTTGATTTTTCTTGGGTGTTCTGCAGCATGAAGCAAAGTGATTATTTCCTCCACAAGCTTTGCATTTTCTTCCAAATGCTGGACATTTCTCTTTTGCTCTTGGGTGCTTTCCACCACAATATCCGCATTTCTCTCTGTACTCTGGTTTGTTTCCTTTGCTATACTGCTTTGCTGTCTTCTTTTCTTTGAAAGCTTGGACTTTATGCGTGTCCTGCGTTTTTCTCATCATTTGGACGGTTTGATGTTGACTTGATTCATGCGCTCTGCACATATCAATACATGCAGTCAATGTCAGCTGTCGCACTTCCAGTAATTTTGATCGCAGAGTCTCGTCATGTACACCCAGTACGATTTGATCTCTCAACAGTCTGTCTTCCAGTGTACCATAGTTACAGGTCTTGATCAGTCTCCGCAGTTCTGCTACAAACTGTTCGATAGATTCTCCTGCTGCTTGATGCCTGCAGTTGAATCTGAACGCTTCGTATGTTTCATTGGTTGAATCCACACAGTATTCTTCGAATTTCTGGAGAACGGTGTCAATGTCATTTCTTTCAGCTTCATTAGCAAATGCCAATCCTTCATAGATGTCCATAGCATCCAGCCCGATGCAAGAAAGAAAAACTGCTGTTCTGTATGTTGAGTCTTCTTCTGTCTGTGTTGTCACAATTTCATAGCTGTCTCAAAGCCTCTTGAATTTCCTCCAGCTGCTCTGCAGGTTTCCTCCATTCACATCAAGTTTAGGAGGCAAGGAAATCTGGGCATGTCGTCGACTGGCTCTTCTCTCTTCTTGTTCATCTTCCATGGTTGAACTTTAGTCTTCAATATTCTGGATTTTTGTTGGAGTTCGTAATCACGATTCTGACACCATGTTTCGTTCTTTCTACAGCCAACTCGGAAGACAGGGCAATGCTTCTTCGTCTTTACTCCTCGCTCTCTGATTCTCAACTGACTACAGTATATATACATATCACAGTGAACAGCAATCAGGTATCACTTAAACGAATATCATGCCGTGCTGCTATCCGCACGCTGTTTACTGTCAACACACGTCACAGACAGACAGACAGATAGACAAATAGACAAACAGACAGAAAGATAATTAGATAGATAGGTTGAGAGATGGAAAGACAGACAGACATATAGACAGATAGATATATAGATAGATAGATGATTAGATAGATAGATAGATAGATAGACAGATAGACAAATAGCTGATAGTTAGCTACATAGGTAGATGATTAGAAAGATGCATGCATACGTACATACATACATACATACATACATACATACATACATACATACATACATACATATTTACATACATATATATATATACATACCTACATACCTACACACATACATACATACATATATACATACATACATACATACATGCATACATACATACATTGATACATACATACATACATACATATATACATACATACATACATACATAATAGATACGTGCATACGTACGTACGTACATACGTACATATGCATGCATACGTATATATATATATATATATATATTTATATATATATATACACATATATGCATACATACATAACATACATACATACATACATACACAACATACATACATACATACATACCTACCTACATATATATTTACATACATACATACATACATACATATCTATATACATACATACATTACATATATACATATATACATACATACTTACATACATATATACATACATACACAAATACATATTCATACGTTCACAAATGAAAAATGGATATGTACATACAAACATACATCCATCCATCCGTCCTTCCATCCATACACACGTACATACATACATACATACATACATTACATTACATACATACATACATACATACATACATACATACACATACAACATACACACACACATACATACATACATACATACATACATACATACATACACACATACACACATACACACATACACACATACACACATACACACATGGATAGACAGACAATTACATAGATACATTACAGACACAGAATCAAAGGAAAATAAGAGTGCAAAGAACGCATTAAGAACAGACAAAGGAGGGCAGTGATACGTAAAATAACGCTTTGAGGAAAACAGATGAACCATAAAATATCATGAGCATAAATTATAATAAAATATTGGCTTCCATATTTGAGTCAATCGGGGAGCGTTAAAAGAGAATGAGACACAAATGTGACGAGCCAAAGCAATTGCTTATTATCCCCTAAGAACAATATCATAATAATGATGATAATTGTAGCAATAGGAGTAGTAGCAGCAGCAGCAGCAGCAGTAGTAGTAGTGTGGTGGTGGTATAGCAGCAGCAGCAGCAGCAGTAGTAGTAGTGGTGGTGGTATAGCAGCAGCAGCAGCAGCAGTATGTAGTAGTGGTGGAATAGCAGCAGCAGCAGCAGCAGTAGTAGTAGTGGTGGTGGTATAGCAGCAGCAGCAGCAGCAGCGCAGCAGCAGTATAGTAGTATAGTAGTAGTGGTGGTGGTATAGCAGCAGCAGCAGCAGCAGTAGTAGTAGTAGGTGGTGGTATAGCAGCAGCAGCAGCAGCAGTAGTAGTAGTAGTGGTGGAATAGCAGCAGCAGCAGCAGCAGTAGTAGTAGTGGTGTGGTATAGCAGCAGCAGCAGCAGCAGCAGCAGTAGTAGTAGTAGTAGTAGTAGTGGTGGGAGTAGTAGTAGTAGTAGTAGTAGTAGTAGTAGTAGTAGTCTTTTAATTATAACATTCATAAGAATGAAAATAGCACTAGCATATATATGTATGTATATATATATATATATATATATATATATATATATGTATACATATGTTTGTGTGTGATATATATATATATATATATATTATATATATATATATATATATATATTATAACATATATATATTATATATATATATACATATATACATATATATACATATATATCGATATCTATTTATATATATCTTTATCTATTTATTTTATCTATTTATCGTTTTCTCTTTCTTTGTATATCTGTTTATCTGTCTATCTATCTACATATCTCATCTATCTCTCTCTCTACCTATCTATCTATCTATCCATCTATCTATCTATTTATCTATCTATCTATCTATATATCTATCTATTTATTTATGTATGCATGTATGTATTATGTATCTATCTAGCTATGTATCTATGTGTCTATCTATCTATCTCTCTATCTATATCTATCTATCTATCTATCTATCGATCCATCTGTCTGTCTGTCTGTCTATGTGTCTGTCTGTCTATCGATCGATCGATCTGTCAGTTTGTCTGCACACACACACACACACACACACACACACACACACACACACACACACACACACACACACACACACACACGACACACACACACACACACACATTATAAATAATAGATATAGATAGATACATATATATGTATATACATTATATATATATATATATATATATATATATATATGTGTGTGTGTGTGTGTGTGTGTGTGTGTGTGTGTGTGTGTGTGTGTGTGTGTGTGTGTTTGTTTGTTTGTGAGAAGACAGACAGACAGAGTGAGAGAGAGAGACAGAGAGAAGCAGGTGATATACATATACACGCACATATGTATGTATATATATATATATATATTATATATATATATATAATATATATATATTTTATATATATATATATAGTATATATATATGCATATATATATTAGAGAGGGAGAGAGAAAGAGAGAGAGAGATATGTGTGTGGTGTGTGTGTGTGTGTGTGTGTGTGTGTGTGTGTGTGTGTGTGTGAGTGTGTGTGTACATATGTATATATACATATACATGTATATAAAGAGAGAGAGAGAGTGACAGAGATAGAGAAAGAGACACGGAAACAGAGAAACAATGAGACACATGGACAGTGAAACACGGAGACAGAGACAGAGAGACAGAGACAGAAATAGAGAGAGACTGGTGTATGGCCCAACGGTAGTGTCATTCATGATTTGTGGACGTGACTCAATGATTTCTTCCAGGTGACTTGGAATTACCGCATATAAAGTACACCAGCTAACACATACGGCCAGCATATTTGTCTTTTTTTCGTCTTTTTTTTCCCCAGTCATTCTTTAAAACGGAGGATGGTTTACATCGACTTATAACACATCTGTCTCTTCCGTTGTCTGTCTCTGTCTCTCTCTCTCTCTGTTTCCTCTCTCTCTCTCCCCCCTCTCTTTCTCTCTGTCTTTGCTTCTCTTTGTGGTACGGACATTCCCCTCTCTCTCTCTCTCTCTTTCTCTCTTTTTTCTCTTTCTCTCTCTCTCTTCCTCTGTCTGTCTGTCTCTGTCCCTGTCTCTCTATGTCTGTCTGTCTGTCTGTCTCTCTTTGTCTGTCTGTCTGTCTGTTTTCTGTCTGTCTCTTCTGTCTGTCTGTCTTTTTCACTGTCTCTATCTCCTGTCTTCTGTCTGTCTGTATGTCTGTCTGTCTGTCTCTCTCTCTCCTGTCTCTCCCCGGCTCTGTATGCCCGTAAATTTTGACCAGGGAAACTGTGTATGGATATGTTGAGATAAATTTTGAAAACTGGGCAAAATGTTTCAGTATGTAATTTCTCATTCTGAAGACGGCGAAATTCTGGAATAAACGTTTGGTCTAACCAGAAGTCTTGTGTATAAACGTTTGGCTTGAAATTCGTCCTTTTCCTAAGTCAGAAAGGGTCAAAACGTTTGTGCGAGAAAGGAACGGATTACAATGGTTTGACCATGTTGTTAATACATTGCTACTTGTGCTTTTGTCAAGGCAACGTTTATGTTTAGAAAGAAAATCGAACACAAACAAACAAAACAAAAATATCAAGCAGTGCCTCTATGCATAACATAAACATTTCGATTTTTGCTTTAAACTCTGTTTGAACCCTGAAGTCTAGACAAAGTTTGACAGATTGATCTCTCTTCGAGAATGACAGTCCGTTTGGGTTGACGATATAAATGTAAATAAAACAAGTAAATAAATAAACAAATAAATTCAGTTCAAACAGTCAATCTCTGTTTTCAAGAAAAACAAAACGAAACAAACAAAAACAAGCAAACAAACTAACATACGTGATGTGCAAACCACATCAACCAATGTCTTTTTTTCCAAGTTAAGATGAGCCAGCAACATCCTATAATTGCAGAAAGAACATGATATCAACTGTTTTCTTGCTAACAGTCGATAATACGAATTACGTTTCACGATATGAGTTACCTCACGTTTTACTATATAGTTATACAAACGCATTGCTCGAGTCCTTGAATGTTATATAGAACCAATACTGTTGTACGGAAGCGAGGCGTGGACAGTCAGCAAGCAAATCCAGAGCAAGATTGAGGCAGCCGAGATGTGGTTTCTAAGAAGAATGTTGAGAGTTCCATGGACAGCAAAGAAAACAAACGAGACAGTCTTGATGAAGGCAGACACAAGTAGATCAATCATAATGAAGATTAGGAAAAGACAGGCAACATTTATAGGCGATTTTATGAGGAAGGGGGATTTGGAGCACCTGATCACAACGGAAAAGCTGGAGGGAAAGAGAGCACCAGGTAGAGCCAGGGAGAGAATGCTGAACGGACTTGCAGAGTGGCTGGGGATGTGGAGGTGGGGGAGATGCTGGGGGCAACGAGAGATAGAGATGGATGGAAGTCCATAGTCGCCAACGCCATGCGGCAGGGCACCTGATGATAATGATGATGATTGCTCGCCATTTATTAAAGTTATACACAGTTACCATAATTCTGAAAATGACAGTACTTCATAAACCTTCAAACTGTCACCTCTTTAGGACTTAGGACGAGGCTGTAGACAAGGTGTCACGCTCTCTCAGTATTTATGTGTATAATGTGTCTAAATACCAGCAATTGCAATTAGAGAAAATAGATATGAAAGGTATGTTGATCAGTCACAAAAAGTAAAAATATCTCAGTTTGCAAATGATGCCCACTTAGTGAACAGCAACTATAAAACGTCTTTTTATAACCACATATCTCGTTTCAAAATCTGTAAATGTCTCAGGGCCTTTTATGAAAGCCGATAAAAAAGCAACCAGCATAGTTGGGAAGTAAAAGGTTCTAACAAAAACTATATGCGACGCCTGAATACACTTTGGAATCTCCGCAAATTTAGATATTTGGTATATGGTTTACTCAAGATGTAAAATGGCGTGAAGAATTAATGTATCATCATCATCATCATCATCATCATCATCAGGTGCCCTGCCGCATGGCGTTGGCGATCATGGACTTCCATCTGTCTCTATGTCTCGTTGCCCCTAGCATCTCCCCACCCCCCTCGTCTCCTGCCACTCTGCAAGTCCGTCCAGCATTTTCTCCCTGGGTCTACCCGGTGCTCTCTTTCCCTCCAGTTTTCCCGTTGTGACCAAGTGCTCCAAATCCCCCTTCCTCATAAAATGGCCTATAAATATTGCCTGTCTTTTCCTAATCTTCCTTATGAGTGATCTACTTGTGTCTGCCTCCATCAAGACTGTCTCGTTTGTTTTCTTTGCTGTCCATGGAACTCTCAACATTCTTCTTACAAACCACATCTCGGCTGCCTCAATCTTGTTCTGGCTTTGTTTGTTGACTGTCCACGCCTCACATCCGTACAACATTATTGGTTCTATATGACATTCAAGAACTCTCTTCCTGATGTTAATTGATAGGCATTAATTAATGTATTAATTAATATTTTTAGCATAATTAATGTATGCTAAAACAATTACCAGAAGGACGAGCTTTGCTCTATAAGATGGATGAAAGGAAATATAACTCCAGTACAAAGAGCTGCCGTGCTCGAAACTCGGATTTTATCCAGATCAATCCATATTTGGATTTCACTGCCAGATTCTTTTCGTGAATCTGTAAGTAACCCTCAAAAGATGAGCTATTCGTTTATGTGAAGTTGCGAACAAGAAAGAATCAACAGAAAGACAATGAAAAAAAGTATACTCAGAATGGAGCTGATATAAAGAAAGATATGAAGCTTTAAATTTTAAAGCCACAAAACACCTGTAGAGAAAGTATCTAATGAAATTTGTTTTTTTAATTGAAATTAAAAAGTACGGCTACAAATATCTTTATACGTGTATAAAGTTAACAGTAACTCGTTTTGCAAACACACGTTTCAGGCACACAATTATTTCTGCAGAAATATAGAATCAACACCACTAAAGATCTATATTCAGAATTGATCTGATATGATGAAAAAATTGAAACAGTATGACTTAAAAAGATATAAGTTGGATTGGAAATAGAATTTAGTGTGTTTGGATTTTATAAATGATAATGTTTTTACAATTTTTCGAAGATTTAATCGAAAATACGATAGAAATGTAACCTTTCTGCTTTCTAACAGATGGACAGCAAAGAAAAGAAATGAGACAGTCTTGATGGAGGCAGACACAAGTAGATCATTCATAAGGAAGATTAGGAAAAGACAGGCAACATTTATAGGCCATTTTATGAGGAAGGGGGGTTTGGAGCACCTGGTCACAACGGGAAAGCTGGAGGGAAAGAGAGCACCAGGTAGACCCAGGGAGAAAATGCTAGACGGACTTGCGGAGTGGCTGAAGACGAGGATTGTGGGGGAGATGCTTGGGGCGGCAAGGGATAGAGACAGATGGAAGTCCATGATCGTCAACGCCATGCGGCAGGGCACCTGATGATGATGATGAACAGATGCACAAGGTCTGTGAAGGAATATACGTTACAAACACAGACGAACACACCAAATGAATGGGCACAGGATACTATACTTCCTAAAATGTTGAAAGTAAATCACTCCACATCTTAGGGCTGTGCGGTGATACTGTTATAAAGAGATAATACACTTCTATTAAATTCTTGTTCTAAATAGTTAGAAAAACTAAGAACACACATTTCATGGAAAATAGATAGTCACGAAAATTCATGAAATAAAAGAAATTAAATTCAAACGATTACAACTACGAAATGTACACAAAAGTTAGGACTCTTATCTTATCTTAAAAGAAGTGGGATTAAAAATGACCGCAATTGTCATTACAGCTTGGAAACGAACATAAATCAGCCTTGACTGCATATTTTGAAAGTGATTGCATGTGAAAAGATATATAAGGAAAGAGTTGTAGAATTTGATAAGATAAAATATATCATCACCATTACAAACGTCAGATTAACTCTTTTCCCGCCATGGTTGCAATCAAGCGACTTCCCGTACGAACGCCATGGTCGCATTTGTGCGACTTGGAGGGGTCCTGCTAAACGATAACTTTTCACGAGGGTACAAAGCTTCTGTCAGCTCCACTGGTGAATGCAGGCGACTGTGCTATTTTCAAACTTTACCCAGCGACCTAGTTTTTCAGCAGCAAAGCCGAAGTGTGGCTTTTTTAACTGTCGGAATTTACGTCACGTTTTCTCCGAAGCGTTTCTCCAAAATGGCTGCAAATTGACACACATTCTTTTACCACTCCGAGTAGAATAAGCAGACAGCTGACTTTGTGTGTAGATTTTCCATTGCTTTTCCTCATTTATATATATTATAATGATATCTGGCGCACAACTCACGAAATAAGGTCAGTAGTACAGCTAATAAACCCTGTGAAAAAAAAAACACGTTTTTCTTTATAATAAGATTATCTGTGAAATAATCAATCAAGCACATAAACGTAAGCAAACATTCATATGTAAATACAACATCTGTCCTTTACACAGCAAAAAAAGGTAGTGAAAATCTTTAATAGTCTTTGAGATATAAGCTTTTAAAAAATGCATACTGCGTTGCAAAATTAGCTGCCCAAAATATACTTGGCACTGAGGAGTGCCGTTTCTGGGGAAACTTGGCGGTGAAAGAGTTAACTGAAAATATACTATACATTATTGTTTGATGCTAAAGAAAACGTATAAACAGATCCAATCTTTGATTTGATAATCTTTCTAGGGAAAATGTACGTTTACAAATTAATGCAAACTGGAATTAATCTTCCAAGAGCAAATTCTTTTACAAAATATGTTATCACAAAATAGCATATAAAAGAATATAATACAAAACTCGCATTGAGTCTGAACACATTTAGAATAAAACGGTTGTAATATTGACCACTGGTTGACACTAAGGCGTTATGCAATATCTTATATATTTGCTTTATCTCTCTCTCTCTCTCTCTCTCTCTCTCTTTGTATATATATATATATATATATAAATATATATATATATATATATAGAGAGAGAGAGAGAGAGAGAGAGATCTATATATACATCCATACCTAGCCGCCTAGTGTCGGCCTGAATCGGTTTCCCTTGATTTCCCCCCTCCCACACTTTTTTTCTAAATGAATATACAGAATTAGATAAGCGTGCTTAATTGTGTGGGACACTTGGGTTCTCATGACCCGAGAACGAGTGTTAGGGCATTCTGACACTGTGGTCCTCTCAAGGTCATTTGAATCATGCGCATGACGTAGACAGTTTGGCTGAGGTTTGTCTTAGTCAAGCAAAGAAATCCACGAAAAACGAAACAAATCAAAACTTAACTCGAAGGCCTGAAGATCAGGCTTGAAAAACTAACCAAAATAATTAAATAAATAAATAAATAAATAAATATAACAATCAAAAAAGGAAACTTACAAACAAAAGCACTAAAATCAGTGTATGAATACGTAATGTAATTTTGTGTATTCTAAATAAATAAACAAACAAATAAATAAATAAATAAATATAACAATCAGAAAAAGGAAACTTACAAAACAAAAGCACTAAAACCAGTGCATGAATACATAATCTAATTTTGTGTATTCTCTTCGATAATTATGCGCCTATCGATATGCTGCGAAAGGAAGTTGTAAAAGTTTGCAGCTCGTTGAAATATTCATGTGCTTTGAACCTCCTCCCCCATTCACACCTCCCCCCTCCACCCTCGACGGATCTCTACCTTGATGTACTTTTGGGGGTGGGTGCAGAGAGGGCAAAAGGTGTATGCGTGGCGGGGCGGGGGCGGGGGGGAGGGAAGGTGAGCTCACGTGTATTAAGTAATAAGTCAGCTATGAAGGTAGTGACCTTCTTGCATAGTGTAGGTCACTCAAATGAGGCAGGTCAAAGGGCAGAACACGGACGTGTGTTGCTCTATCCACGGGAAACGGCAGCAGCAACAATAATGGCGGATGCAGCAACGTCTGCTGTCTGCGTAATGTCGGTCAGAATTTAAATTTGGAGAGTTCTTTTTTATTTTCAAGAAGAATTCAGTTTCAGATTCAGTTTCTCAAGATGACGTCTCCGAGCTCAGAATAAATTCCATATGCATGCACTAACGTCACAGGTACCATGTGATGGACAAGATTCAGAATGATCATGGCACAAGCCTTACGCCTGCACGTAAACTATCGAGCTGGCCAGGTCCTGAAGTCATACCTAGATTGTTACATAACCCTGGGGTCCAAGGGGAGGGAGGATGCAGAGATCTCAACTTTTCCCGGACCAGCACCACGAGGGCAGCGCCCATCCCCTCTCTCTAGATTCAAATTCATATTCATTGTCACATTTCTTTTTCTTTTAACCAAGACTTCAGAAAGGCAAGAAGGCTAATTGGTCTTCAAGGGGTGTGACCTGGGAAATGAACCTATCTCTCCAATGTTTTATACCAAGGCAGCCAGGCAATGCCCTGCTCTTCACGATTTCCAACTGCCGTGGGGTTTTGAGTGCGTAGCCAGAAGTACACGGATCCGACTCGTTTTTCGTCCCCTTCAGAACGACTAGACATTCAGTTCGATTTTACGGTCAATCTACGGAGAAAAGTCGAGGCCTCTTCTGGGAGTGAACCCTGGAACGTCAAGTTTAGTTATTGGCAGGGGAAGCCACTCTTCACCCTGAATTCATTGCCCTTGGACTATAGTCAAGGGAAAGGACCTGGCAGCTATGCAAACTAGTGACAGAGCAGACTGTCTCAAAGAGAGATGAAGACCAGAGTGGGGCGAGAGAGGGGTCTTCCATACTCTCTTGGTCCAGAGGCTGGGATGGAAATGGTTGGTGCGCGTTGTGAGGCTATGTCCCGGGGTTTGTCATCTCCCCCACCTTGCCAGCCGGTTTGCAAACAAGGTAACTGATGACTGGGTCCGAATGGGTCATGCAACGCATGGACAGCCCCCCCCCCCCCCCCCCCCCCGCTTACCCTGTGGTTGAGGGAAATGATTATCAAGAGGTGTCGGTAGCGTGGGAGGTGACTGTCTGGAGAGTGTCGAGGCATTGGTCTCCAGGTCCCATCCGCACCCTCGTCGTGTTTCTTGTGAACTTAGAGGTTTTCTTTTCACGGAGGTATTCATTGTACTTGGGCAGTACCATATGCACTCCACCCAAATCTACCAGCAATATAATTCGACAGACTCCGGAGCCTGTGCAAAATCCTATCCGTTTGCAAAGCCTGAAATGAGGAGATGAGGGGCTGGGGGCGGGGTTGAGATGGACCTCTAAAACTCTAAGCTGACATCCCCAGAATGCTGGAAACATTAAAATGGATAGCGATCAGGCCAGTTTTCAATTATGTGGGGTAGGATTGAACCCCAGATATCAACTCTACGGCTGCTATGGCTCTATCAAAAGATCCAACCGGCCCACGCTGTCTCCCAGAACAACGTGGACGTACAGGCATCCGTGATAACATGAACCTACGTTGGATTTCGTTCCTCTGTTCCATTATCATCAACGCTTCCGTACGTGTCACTGTGGTAGTGACACGTACGGAAGCGTTAATGATACGAGGTCTGGGGTCACACCTTTTAAAAAAAAATTTTTTTTTTAAGGATCATTGCACTCAGGGAGGTTACCTTTGTGCTCACCTTTTTTTTTTTTCCCCATCCCATTTTCTACACCACTTTCATGGCCACAGAAGCTGGAACAATTTTATTATGCGATTATGATGATGTCGATGTGGATGATAATCATGATGCCATGGAGTTCCATCTAGGATTGAGACTGCGTGACAGGGTTGTACTCTACGCTTACTATCATAATATATCCTGGCGTCAACCAGGCCCGAGAGATACAGACACCTGCGGTGTTGGTCAGAAGATTTGAGCAACACCCTCAATGACACATCCGCGAAGTGGATGAGACTCGACTGTGTGGTTCCAGTCTTCCCGATGAGTCCAGAGCACGCCCAACTCTGGGTAGGAGCCGGTTGGAGCCCGAAAAAACCCACAATGATTTTTTTAAGGTACTGATGGGGATCGAACCCACAACCTTCCAGTCAGTAGTCCGTTGTGTTAACCACTATACCACGGCGACTGGTCCTGGGGTCACATCTCTAACTTTGCTCATTTCACCAGTCGCCGTGGTGTAGTGGTTATAAAGGTGGACTACTGACTGGAAGGTTGTGGATTCGAATCCCCATCAGTCCCTTCAAAAATCATTGTAGGATTTTTCAGGTTCCAACCGGTTCTCACCCAGAGTCAAGCTTGCTATGGGCTCATTGGGAAGACTGGGACCACACTGTCGAGTCTCATCCACTTCACGGTTACCTCATTGAGGGCTTTGCTTTAAATATTTTGACCGACACCGCAGATGTCTGTATCTCTCAGGCCTGGTTGACGCCAGGATACATTATGAGAGTAAGCGTAGAGTACAGCCCTGTCATACAGTCTTAATCCGAGATGGAACTCCATTGCATCATGGTTATCATCCTCATCGTCGCCATCATCATCGCATTGGAACAACTTTGCCAACTTCTGTGGCCATTAAGGTGGTGTAGAAAGAGGGACAAAAAAGAAAAGAAGAAGAAAAGAATGCGAAGAATGCGAAGAAGAAGAAGAAGAAGAAGAAGAAGAAGAAGAAGAAGAAGAATGCGAAGAAGAAGAAGAAGAGAAGAAGAATGCGAAGAAGAAGAAGAATGCGAAGAAGAAGAATGCGAAGAAGAAGAATGAAGAAGAAGAAGAAGAAAAGAAGAATGCGAAGAAGAAGAAGAATGCGAAGAAGAATGAGAAGAATGCGAAGAAGAAGAATGCGAAGAAGAAGAACGAAGAATGCGAAGAAGAATGCGAAGAAGAATGCGAAGAAGAAGAATGCGAAGAAGAAGAATGCGAAGAAGAATGCGAAGAAGAAGAATGCGAAGAAGAAGAATGCGAAGAATGCGAAGAAGAATGCGAAGAAGAA
>JAPXFY010000023.1:33269180-33284180 GCA_030674185.1 Monoplex corrugatus | reverse complement strand
CAATCAGCTGACTTGCTGGTCTTTTTGCCAAATGTAGACATGGCGGCATTGTAGACAGCATCTCTGAAGTGTTCCCATCGGTCTTGGGCGTTTGCAGTGGGTGGGCCAGGGAGAGAATCCTCCAACACACGCGCAAACTCCTCCACTTTTCTTTGATCGCGTGTTTTGCTGGTGTCAATGCGAGGTCGGCCCTCCTTTCTCGTACGGTGCAGTCTCTTCGCGCGGAGCTTCACATTGCTGCACACCAAAGAGTGGTCAGTGTCACAATCGGCGCTCTGGTAGCTGCGAGTGATCTTGATGCTAGAAAGGTTGACACGTCTGGTGAGGATCAGGTCGAGCTGGTGCCAGTGTTTGGATCGCGGGTGTCTCCAGGAGACTCGATGCTGAGGCTTCGTGTTGAAGAAGGTGTTACTGACGCACAACCCATAATGACAACAGAGCTCTAGCAGGCGCTGGCCATTCTCGTTCATTTTCCCAGTGCCGAACTGACCCAAGCAGGTGGGCCAGGAATTGTAATCGACACCCACTCTGGCGTTGAAATCGCTGGCGATGAACAGTAGTTCTCTGTCAGGAATTCTCCTTATAGCAGCACTGAGGTCGTCATAAAACTTGTCTTTTGCTTCTGCTGTGGATGCCAAAGTTGGTGCGTAGGCACTGATTAGACTGACTGGTCCTGAGGTAGTTTGGAGTCGGAGAGACAGGATTCGCTCTGTTCCTTCTGCTGGTGGGGTTATGGATCCCAATAATCTGTTTCTAACTGCGAATCCCACGCCGTGTTCTCTGACCTCGTCTGATGGTTTGCCCTGCCAGAACAGGGTGAAGTCTCTCTCCCTCACAGATCCTGTTTCTGGGAGCCTGGTTTCTTGAAGGGCGACGATGTCCATCTGCAGTCTGCTCAGTTCTCTGTCGATGACGGCTGTCTTGCGAGCATCATTTACTTCTTGCAGATCGTCAGAAAAGCCTGGTGTCATTGTCCTTACGTTCCATGTGCCCAATTTCAGGGCGGGAGTTTTCGTTTTTCTGTTGCCTGGTGCACAGTTGTCGATCCGCTTGTCGGTTTTCACCCTAAACCCCACGCACCCAGTGAGGCTAACGGACCGTGGCGGGGCAGCACCTTACTGGCTGGGGGCTGCCCAGCTTAAGGCGGGCGGTAGCTGCCCAGTGAGATGCGATGACCTCTCCCACCGTCGGAAGCAGCCCCTACTACTACTACTACTAATAATAATAATAATAATGATGATGATAAATAATAATAATAATGATAACAATAACAATAATAATAATAACATTTATAAGGTGACAAATATTCATACAAGAAACAAACCAAAGCGCACACTCTCACCATTCACCAAAGCAGTCAACCAACAACGACCAAAACTCCATGACACGAAGCACACTCAAAATTATAGAGAGAGGACAGGAGGACCAGCGGGGCAAAAGAGTGAACATGTAGAGATGTGGGAGGAAATCACTGCTGGACAAAAAAGTATGTCTTCAACCTAGACTTGAAAAAAAAGACACTTTGTGACTTGTCGAATAGACGGAGGAAGATTGTTCCAGCTGTATGGACCAGACACAGAAATAGAGCGGCGACCGACTGTGGTACATTTTTGTCAAGAAATTTGTAGACAACTATTATCAGAAGCAGACGGAGAGGTCGGGCAAGGGTGTACGTTCAAAGTGGTCACAAAGGTAAATAGGTGAGGTACCATTGATACCCATGTGGCATGATGTGTTGATTTTGCATGACATTCTTTGAGAAACAGGTAACCAGTGGGAAAAGTGAAACAAGGAAGACATGATCGTGCCTCGTTTTACGAAGGGCAAGTTGGGCCACAGAATGGTGAAGGGTTTTAATCTTTTTTAGACTGATAGGTACTTATGTCCACGACCTCCCAGGCAGTTGTCCCTAGCGTTAACCACTTCGCTAAGTTGACTTGTTCAAGTGAACGTTCTGTTGCCTTTATGGACTAAAGCGGGAGAGGGCGATGCCGGGCGCTCATCCCAAAGGGGTTCATTCTGGCGAATGCCAGCTTTAACATATCTGGAACCAGGAGAAATCATACTAATGTGACTAAAACCAGTTTTAATCCAGATCACAGGATTGATCATTTGAGACGTGACCAGGTCCAAACGTCAAATAGACAGATGTACACATATAAATAGAGGCGTGACCAGGTCCAAACGTCAAATAGACAGATATACATATATAAATAGAGGCGTGACCAGGTCCAAACGTCAAATAGACAGATGTACACATATAAATAGGGAAAGAAAGGGAAAAAGAAAAAACAGAAGCAAGAAAGAAATCAAACAAGAAAGGAAGAAGATCAGAAAGACAAAAAAAAAAAAAAAGAAGAAAGCTAGCAAAAAAAAAAAGAACGGAAAAGAAAAGAAAGAAAGAAAGCAAGAAAAAGAAAGAAAGAAAATGAAAAAAGTAAGATGGTGAGGACATACTTACGATCTCCCTGTTTATACCAAAATCATCGAGCAAAGCTAAAGTCTAGATATTGTACTTTTCAAGATCACTATGACCTCGAAGAAAATTCACTTGAAATGAAACTTGAGTTGCTTCGGTCGATGACACTGGCAGTCTGTCAAAATACCGAAAACAGATTTCAAATATCATCTTCAGAACCTTCATACAATGCTGATTTCAGGTATTGGTTTGCTCTCTGTCACCTTAGCCTTAAACTCTGGTTTTTCTATATTACCATTCAATGAGCAACCTACATGACCAAATAACTATCTTCATAACAAATCAACCAATCAACTAAGGAACGAACAAACTTATTTACTCACACACAAATTGACTGACTAACCAACTTAAACCATACAATTAAATACTGGCATAGCCAACTAATTAACTGCCAAACCAACCAATCAACCAACTAAGCAACCAACTATCAACCAAACAACCAAGCAATCAACTGACCAACTACCAACCAAACAACCAAGCACCTACCTACCTATCTACCTACCTACCTACCTACCTAACTACCTACCTAACTACCTACCTACCTACCTACCTACCTACCTACCTACCTACTTACCTACCTACCTACCTACATACCTACATACATACCTACCTACCTACCTACCTACCTACTTACCTACCTACCTACCTACCTATCTACCCACCTACCTACCTACCTACCTACCTACCTAACTACCTACCTACCTAACTAACTAACTAACTGACTGACTGACCGACTGACTGACTAACTAATTAACTAACCAACCAAGTAGTTAACTAAGCTAGCTAACTAAGTAAGTAACAAACTAACTAAGGAACAGACGGACGGACAGGCGGAGGACAGACGGACGGACGGACTGACTGACTGACTGACCGATTTAATGACTGAATATGGCTGACTGGCTGACTGGCTGACCGACCGACCGATCGCCCGCTCGCCCGCCTGGCGGACTGGCTGACTGACGGACTGACCGACTAACGGACTGACTGACTGACTGACTGACTGACTAACGGACTGACTGACTGACTGATGACTAGCAAACTGTGTTCTTGTTAATACGTTTATCTCATTTCGGTCATACTGCAGGTTCATTGAAGAAAGAGAGAGTTTTAAAATGGCATGACGCTTTTGTTTGTCCTTTTCGAATTCGCTTTTCCGATGGTTCAGCTGGTACATACGTGCAGCTTGTTGATCTGTAAATACCCTTTATGGGATGGGGGCTAGAGTGTCACGGTGTTCTCTGTCTCCCTCATCTTTCTCCCCCCCCTGCCCCACTTCTCTCTCCTCTCTCTCTCATTCTCTCTGTCTCTCTCCCTCCCCCCCCTCTCTCTCTCTCACTCTCTCTTTGTAGTTATATGCATAAAAGTCAATGTTTTTACACCACAATTTTATAATTCGTTTCACATTTTGTGTTTTACAGTTCCATCCTTCGCCTCCTCTTCCTCTCTCCCCCATTTCCTCTCTCTCTTTCTCTTCTTTTCTTCTTCTTCTTCTCTCTCCGCCCCCTCTCTCTTGTCGTCCTCCCCCATTCTCTCTGTCTCTGTCTTCTGTCTGTCTGTCTGTCACTCTTTCTCTCTCTCTCTTCTCTCTCTCCTCCCTCTCTTCTCTCTCTCTTCTGTCTCTCTGTCTCTTTCTCTCTCTTTCTTCTTTCTTGCTCGGTCTCACTCTCTCTCCTTGCTCGCCGTCCTCCCCGCACTTTCTCTCTCTCTCTCTCTCTCTATCTCCTCCCCCCTCTCTCTCTCTCTCGCTCACCCTCTCTCTTTTTGTAGTTGTAGGCATATAAGTCAATATTTTTTTAAACCCACATTTTTATAATTCGTTTCAAATTTTGTGAGTTACAGTTCCATCCCTCGCCTTCCCCCTTCGCTTCTCTCTCTCCTCTCTCTTCTTCTCTTCTTTCTCTCTCTCTCTCTCTCTCTCCCCCCCTCTCTCTCTTGCTCACCGTCCTCCCCGCCATTCCCTCTGTCTGTCTGTCTGTCTGTCTGTCTGTCTGTCTGTCTCTCTCTCTCTCTCTCTCTCACTCTCTTTGTAGTTATAAGCATATAAGTCAGTATTTGTTATACATCATTTTTATGATTCGTTTTACATTTTATGTTCAGTTTCTTAAATTCGTTACAAGGTTATCATCCGTTTCTTTTAGTTTTTAACCCTTTGACACCTGCACTCCTGTCCACAACTACACAAAAAATTAACCCTTTGATCCTTCAACCTATTCACCAGCTTCCTGCAGGAAGCTGGTGGATAGGGCGAGGAAGTCAAAGGGTTAAGTTTTTTGCTTTGCTAGCATGGTTGACAATGCAAGATTCTGTTGGACAGAGTGCGGGAGTCAAAGGGTTAATACGCTTGTACTGTGTGTGTAGAGTAGCAAAGACCAGCTGTTAGACAAGTCCAATGTGATCTAGCGCTACTATCCTTCTGTATTAAATGATTTGAATTTCTTAACTCTTTCTCAATTTGCAACCCCCCCCCCCCCCCGTCTCTCTGTCTCTTTTTTCTCTCTGTCTCCCTCCTCCCTCTCTCTCTCCTCCTCCTCCCCCCCTCTCTCTCTCCTCCCTCTCACAATCTTCTTTGCAGCTGTAGGCATATAAGTCAATATTTTATTTACACATCATTTTTATCATTCGTTTCAGCAAGTCCAATGGTTCTAGCGCTGCTATCCTTGAGTAATAAAATGTTTTGAAGTTCTGAACTCTCTTCTCTGTCTTTTTTTCTGTCTCCTTCTCTCTCTCATCTCTCTCTCTTTTCTCCTCCCTCTGTGTTCTCTCTGTCTTTCTATGTCTCCTCTGTCTGTCTCTGTCTCTGTCTCTGTCGTCTGTCTGTTTTGTCTCTGTCTCTTCGCTCTGTCTGTCTCTCTCTTCTGTCTTTTTTATTGTCTCTTCTCGTCTGTCTCTGTCTGTCTGTCTGTCTTTCTGTCCCTCTGTCTCGTCTGCTCTGATCTTTTTTATTTATGTCTCTCTGTCTCGTCGGTCTGCTTGTCTGTCTGCCTGTCCCCTCCTTTGTCTCTCTGTCTTTCTATGTCTCTCTGTCTCTGTCTGTCTGTCTTCTCTCTCTCTGTGTGTCTTTTATGTCTCTCTGTCTTTGTGTCTTTTTGTCTGTTTTGTCTACTCTCCTCTGTCTGTCTCGTCTCTATCTCACTCTTCTTCGTCTGTCTGTTATCCTCTCTCTTTTCTCGCCTCCCGCCTGTCTGCTTCCCTCGCTCTCTTCTATTCTTCTGTCTCTGTCTCTTCTTCTTCTCTCTCTCTCGGCATGTGCGACTGGTTGAGTGCTATATGCCGTTTTTTTTTCTCTCCCTCAAATCAATGCGTAATCTTCATCATCATCATCATCATCATCATCATCATCATCATCATATTATAATTAACTAACTCACATAATCCATCAGCCACTGTGGCAGCTTCAACATCACCATCACCATCATCACTATGATCACTAAAATGTCATCATCATAATCAAAACAACAAAAACAACAATAAACGATAACACAACAATAACAAAAACAAGAGCAACAACAAATTAACAACAACAGCACAACAAATTCATCTTCATCGTTTCTTCCCATCGGGGCAGCCCACAAGGTTTGATGATGGTAATGGTAACACAATAGCAATGATACTAATGGCAAAAATAATGACAATAATGATGATAATAAAACATACTTGTATGTGTATGTATGTATGTATGTATGTATGTATGTATGTATGTATGTATGTATGTATGTATGTTGGTATGTATGTATGTATGTATGTTGCGTATGTATGTATGTATGTATGCATGTATGTATGTATGATGTTGTATGTTTGTATGTATGTATGTTGTATGTATGTATGTGTGTATGTTATGTATGTATGTATGTGTATGATGTATGTGTATATGTATGTATGTATGTATATATTATTATATATATATATATATATATATATATATATATATATATATATGTATTATAGTGTATGTTTGTATGTATGTATGTTATGTATGTATGTATGTATGTGTATATGTATGTATGTATGCATGTCTGCCTGTCTGTCTATCAGTATATATGCATGTATGTATATATACGTATGTACGAATGTTATGTATGTATGTATGTATGTATGCATGTATGTATGTATGTATGTATGTATGTATACATGTATGTATGTATGTATAATGTATGTATGTATGTATGTATATACATATATATATATACATATGTATGCATGTATGTATGTATGTATGTGTGTATGTATTATGTATATATGTATGTATACATGTACGTACGTATGTATGTAGGTATGTACGTACGTACGTACGTATGTATGTATTAACGTTCTACTCATCAAACATCTGCTTTGTTGGACAGGACATATTGTCCGTATGGAAAAAAAACCGCATCCCAAAGATACCGACGCATGGAGAGCTGAAGAAAAGATACCTTGACCAGGGAAGACCACTAAAGCGTTACAAGGACACTCTGAAGGCCAACTTCATCAGCTATGGCCACAACACCAAATTGAGCACATCGCCTGCAACAGAGTAAGCTGACCACAGCTATGCACACAGGTAGGCACGATCACGTCTGAACAGCGAAGAACAGCTTCTGTTCAATATAGGAGGAACAGCGGAAGTTGAACCCAAGTCCGCATGCTTCCCTTCTCTATGTAGTGCCCGAGGGATGTGGGAGAGCACGTACCTCCATATTGGGGTTTGTACACAGCTGAAGATCCATACCAGGCAATAGAGGACCAGTATGCCTAGTTATCTATCAGGCCATAGAGGACCAGTATGCCTAGTTATCTACCAGGTGATAGAGGACTAGTATGCCTAGTTATCTACCAGGCGATAGAGGACCAGTATGCCTACTTATCTACCAGGCGATTGATGACCAGTATGCCTAGTTGTCTACCAGGTGATAGAGGACTAGTATGCCTAGTTGTCTACCAGGCGATAGAGGACCAGTATGCCTAGTTGTCTACCAGGCGATAGAGGACCAGTATGCCTAGTTGTCTACCAGGCGATAGAGGACCAGTATGCCTAGTTGTCTACCAGGTGATAGAGGACCAGTATGCCTAGTTGTCTACCAGGTGATAGAGTACCAGTATGCCTAGTTGTCTACCAGGTGATAGAGGACCAGTATGCCTAGTTGTCTACCAGGCGATAGAGGACCAGTATGCCTAGTTGTCTACCAGGCGATAGAGGACCAGTATGCCTAGTTGTCTACCAGATGATGGAGAACCAGTATGCCTAGTTGTCTACCAAGCGATAGAGGACCAGTATGCCTGATTGTCTACCAGGCGATAGAGGACCAGTATACCTGATTGTCTACCAGGCGATAGAAGACCAGTATGCCTAGTTGTCTACCAGGCGATAGAGGACCAGTATGCCTGATTGTCTATCAGGCGATAGAGGACCAGTATGCCTAGTTGTCTACCAGGCGATAGAGGACCAGTATGCCTGATTGTCTACCAGGCGATAGAGGACCAGTATGCCTAGTTGTCTACCAGGCGATAGAGGACCAGTATGCCTGATTGTCTACCAGGCGATAGAGGACCAGTATGCCTAGTTGTCTACCAGGCGATAGAGGACCAGTAGGCCTAGTTGTCTACCAGGCGATAGGTGACCAGTATGCCTAGTTGTCTACCAAGCGATAGAGGACCAGTATGTCTAGTTATCTACAAGGCAATAAAGGACCAGTATGCCTAGTTGTCTACCAGGTGATGGAGAACCAGTATGCCTAGTTATCTACAAGGCGATAAAGGACCAGTATGCCTACTTGTCTACCAGGTGATGGAGAACCTGTATGCCTATCTACCAGGCGATAGAGGACCAGTGTGCCTAGTTATTTACCACGCGATAGAGGACCAGTATGCCTAATTATCTACCAGGCGATAGAGGACCAGTATGCCTGATTGTCTACCAGGCGATAGAGGACCAGTATGCCTAGTTGTCTACCAGGCGATAGAGGACTAGTATGCCTGATTGTCTACCAGGCAATATAGGACCAGTATGCCTAGTTGTCTACCAGGCGATAGAAGACCAGTATGCCTAGTTATCTACCACGCGATAGAGGACCAGTATGCCTAGTTATCTACCATGCGATAGAGGACCAGTGTGCCTAGTTATCTACCAGGCGATAGAGGACCAGTATGCCTAGTTATCTACCAGGTGATAGAGGACCAGTATGCCTAGTTGTCTACCAGGTGATGGAGAACCAGTATGCCTAGTTGTCTACCAGGCGATAGAGGACCAGTATGCCTGATTGTCTACCAGGCAATAGAGGACCAGTATGCCTAGTTGTCTACCAGGCAATAGAGGACCAGTATGCCTGATTGTCTACCAGGCGATAGAGGATCAGTATGCCTAGTTGTCTACCATGCGATAGAGGACCAGTATGCCTGATTGTCTACCAGGCGATAGAGGACCAGTATGCCTAGTTGTCTACCATGCGATAGAGGACCAGTATGCCTAGTTATCTACCTGGCGTTAGAACCCCAGTGTGTCTAGTTATCTACCAGGCGAAAGAGGACCATCATGCCTAGTTATCTACCAGGTGATGGAGAACCTGTATGCCTATCTACCAGGCGATAGAGGACCAGTGTGCCTAGTTATTTACCACGCGATAGAGGACCAGTATGCCTAATTATCTACCAGGCGATAGAGGACCAGTATGCCTGATTGTCTACCAGGCGATAGAGGACCAGTATGCCTAGTTGTCTACCAGGCGATTGAGGACCAGTATGCCTCGTTATCTACCAGGCGATAGAGGGCCAGTATGCCTAGTTATCTACCAGGCGATAGAGGACTAGCATGCCTAGATATCTATCGGGCGATAGAGGACCAGTATGCCTAGTTGTCTACAGGCAATAGAGGACCAGTTCGCTTAGTTATCTACCAGGCGATAGAGGACCAGTATGCCTAGTTATCTACAGGCGAATGAGGACCACTCGGCCTTGTCATCTGTCTAATCTACGAGAGAGTCCATTACTGTAAGTGCATTAGCGTATATGTATTGATGATAGATAGGAACCATACATGAACGTGTCTTCAACCAGAAGATTAAATGACCACCAAACATTTCTACTTTCAAAAACTAGCTGAAATACAGACATGAAACCGAAGAGTATAATGCACAGATCAAAGGCAACACTATCAAATATCAAACGATTTGTTTGTTTTACTCCGAAATGATTGTATCATCAATTGCAAATTAATCAGGTTGATTTAATCAGTTTGTTATTTCTCTGTGCACATTATATAGAATTTGTTATTAGCAATGATGACGAGTCACACACTCTGACAATATACATGAAACATGTTGTTGACTTTTAATAATTTCAATAACTGACCAGCTGCTCTCTCTGTTTGACATGTTAACTGTTTCATTTTTGTTTTTCTTTCTGTCTTCTTTTTTTTTTTCAAATTTCGATTGAATTCTTATATTAAAATGTGTTTGATATCATACAATATTTAACATCAAATATAACTAAATCCAAAACAAGTGTGACTGCCCGCGTTCAAGCAAACAGGAACCAGAAAAAACACGAAAGAAGGATACGAACGCATATTTAATACAAGAAGACGAGACAGGCGCCTGTCTTGTCTTGTGTATTAAAATACGAGTTCGTATTCTTCTTTCGTGTTTTTTTCTGGTTCATAAAATATAACATCAACAAGAAATATCATTTGATTTAAACAAACGTTTTCTGGTTCATAAAATATAACATCAACAAGAAATATCATTTGATTTAGAACAAACGATGGTTTGCATTGTAAAGCAGGAAAAGAAGAAGTATGAGATGAAAAGAAATTTGGTGTGTGGCGAAGGATTGACAGACCAAGTGCATTATTGGTAGTGCTGGTTTTTCCTACCGGTAAAAAGAATTATAGTGTTGTTAGGGGTACGGGGCGGTAGCTTCGTTTACGACATGTAATGGTGGATATGTTACGTATTGAGCTTGATTGATGTGTGTGTGTGTGTGTGTGTGTTTTGTGTGTGTGTGTGTGTGTGTGTGGTGTGTGTGTGTGTGTGTGTGTGTGTGGTGTGTGTGTGTGTGTGTGTGTGTGTGTTGTGTGTGTGTGTGTGTGTGTGTGTGGCGTGTGGTTGTTGTGTGTGGTGTGTGTGTGTGTGTGTGTGTTGTGTGTACGTGTGTGTTGTGTGTTGTGTGCGGGGGGGGGAACCAATGAAACACTAATCTGACACCAGCTGAAAGATGGAACCATGAAGATAGGCAGAAACAGTCAATGGTCAATGTTTCGCGCTCGGATTGAACTCTAGATATCAGATATGGGGTCCATGGCTCTAACAAAAGATTCAACCAGTTCGCAATTTAAAAAGGATATCATGGGGGAAAAAAAGTTTTGCCAATAACACCCGGTGTTCCCAGGATTAGTCACCCATCCAAGCACTAACCGGTACTGAATTTGTTAGCGTCCTATCGGTATACTCAGCCCTATTGCTATATTTCGTTGAAAACAACACACACAACAATGTCTACATAATCTAGTTCTTCACGTTTCAATATATTTCTTCGAAAGATTACAAATGTGCACACATTTAAATATTTAAAGATCACGATTAGGTTAGAAATGCACTTTTGTATCAAAATTCCATAGTACAATTTGGGCTCCCTGTTCTGACCAACTTTTCGGGTTCGTCTGCTTTTACATTGAAGGGTGACACATTTTTCTGCATCCCCCAAAAATTATTTAAAGCCATTTCATCATATCTGTAGACAGTCCTATTTTGATCTAATGTGCACTAAAGAAAATGTCTTTTTAAAACACATTCTATAACTATGAAAAAGTGTGTGATGTTTCTAAAACGGAAGGAATGCATATGAAATATAGACTGATATGTATTAAATTTTGCATGGCTTTGCGCGCTGGCTGACCACTGGTGCCAATGATGTGATACATGTAACAGACCCGGTTGCCAGTGACTAAGTGCTCCTTGGGAGGCGCTTTAGTTGGGATGCGTGGAATGGAAAACAAACAAACAAACAAACAAACAAAAACCCACTCGCTCCCATACCGATAGGGCTGAGTATACCGATAGGGAGTTAGCAGGGGCTGCTTAATTTAACTTCGATGATCGGACGAGAACCGGTGTTTTCAACTTGGTATTAATGTAAACACAACACCGCATAATTTCATAATACATTGTTACTTAATTGAATTGTTGATATTCACATAAGTTCTTAATAAGGATTTCAAATACAAAATGCCCTGTTCGAAAACACCAAGAAACGAAAAGACCGCACAAAAAAACATCATTATTGCCTATTCATTGACGACACTTAGAGATTACAGACAGATAAACTGATAGAAAGAAAGGAAGGAAGAAAGAAATAAAAAGGAATGAAGAGGAAGAAATGCAGGAAAAAAGTAAGAAATAAAGAAAAAGAAAAAGAAAGAGAAGAAATGGAAAAAAGAAAGAAAAGAAAAAAAGGAAATCTAAAAGATAGAGAGAAGAAACAGAAAGAAACAAAGGCCGAAATAAAGACAGAAAAAAGTGAGGGAAACAAGAGAAAAAGAAAGATAAAAAGTTAAAAAAAAAGGACAGAAAGAACAGAAAGAAAGAAATACTAGAAGGAAGGAAGAGAGAAAGAAGACAGACCATTAATAAAAGTCTCCCATTTCAATCGAATGAAGACAATAACAAACAAACAAACAACAGACAAACAAAAACAAAAAATGAACAAACTGTCCATCAACCAATCTGTTAAATAGTCAAGTAAGAGGCAATTCCAATGAATAGTGTATCAAAAAAACTTAAGAAACAGACAGCATAAAAAACGTATTCGCCTACGTATGTGCGTACGTATGCACGTAGAGAAGAATATACACCAAGACATGAGGTAACAAGACAAAACGAAGGAAAAGAAAAGAAAAGAAACACACAGACAAGAGAGAGAGAGAAAGAAATGGGAGAGAGACGAGACAGACAGACAGACAGACAGACAGAGACGAGACGAGACAAGAGACAGAGAGACAAAGTGACAGAGAGAGAGAGAGAGGTGAGACAGACAGACAGACAAACAAGCAGGCAGGCAGAGAGAGAGACGAAAGAGACGGACAGAGAGAGAGAGAAGAGACAGAGACAGACAGAGACAGAGACAGAAAAAAAGACAGACGAGACATAGACACAGACCGAGAAAGGCAGACAGAGATGGAGACAAACATAGACAGGACAAAATAAAACAGAAGACAGGAGACAGAGACATACACAGAGAGCAGAAAAGTAAAAAAAAAAAACAAAAACAAAAAAAAAAACAATGAAGACAAGAAAAGACAGACAGCAGACAGGCAGAAAGAAAGTGAAAGAAAGAAGAAGAAGAGAGAGAGAGAGAGAGAAACAGGAGACAGAGAGAGACAGAGACAGAGAGACAGAGACAGAGAGAACAGAGACAGAGAGAAGAAGAGAAGAGACAGAGAAGAAGAGAGAAGAAGAGAGCGAGACAGAGAGAGAGACACAAGAACAGAGAGACAGAGAGACAGACAGACACAGAGAAGAGAGAAGAGAGAGACGAGAACAGAGAGAAACAGAGACAGAAAGAAGACAGAGAAGAGAGAGACTGAGCAGAGACAAAACAGAGAAAGAAAACAGGAGAGACAGAAGAGAAAAAAAGACAGACAGACAGAGAGAAGAGACAGAGACAGAACAGAAGAGACAGAGACAGAAACAGTGAGAAAGAAGAGACGAGACAGAGACAGAGACAGGACAGACAGAGAGAACAAAAAAGTGAAAAAAAAATCCAATGAAAACAAGAAAAGACAGACAGCAGACAGGCAGAAAGAAAGTGAAAGAACGAAAGAAAGAAAGAAAGAGAAAAACAGAAAACGAAAAACTACAAAATGAAAAGGAAAGACAAGACAAGAAAAGAAAAGAAAAGAAAAGAAAAGGAAAAAAAAGCAAAACCTAAAGGGGGAAAGAAGCTTGGTACCTCGATGATGGATGGGGAATCAGGGCTTGACAGCATACCACAAGGAGGCGTACTAACTCCCACATAAACATGACATTCCATATTAGTGTTGAGACAATAAAAACCCTTGTTGACAAGCCGGCCCAGACTACCAGGACAGAGGATGAGTGTGGGTGTAGGTGGTGGGGGGGAGGGGGAGGGGATGATGCCAGGGGATGGGGGATGAGAGTTTTCTTTCCCTTATATCCTGCCGACCAACCCCCACCCCCCGTCAGTGACCGTGCCCAAAAGCTTTAAATGACCCAGTGGGTGGGGGGGGGGTGGGGGGTGGGAGAAAGTTTTGTTGGCCGTGTAAGTGCGTTCGTTGGTGGGGTAGGGTAAGGATGTGTGATGCCAAATAGAATTTAAATTCGTCGTAGGGGGAGAGAGAGAGAGAGGAGAGAGAGAGAGAGAGAGAGAGAGAGAGAGAGATAGAGAGAGAGACAGACAGACAGACAGACAGACAGACAGAGACAGAGAGACAGAGAGATAGAGAGACAGGGGGAGAAAGAGAACTGAGAGAGACAGACAGACACAGACAGAGACACACACACAGAGACAGAGAGAGAAAGACAGAGAGAGAGAGAGAGACAGAGAGAGAGAGAGACAGAGAGACACATTGAGAGGAGAGACAGAGAGAGAGAGAAAGAGTGGAGTGAGAGAGAGAGAGAGTGAGAGAGAGAGAGAAAACAGATAGACAGATTGACAGACAGACAAGACAGAGACAAAGAAAGAGACACAAGAGAGACACACAGAGAGAGACAGACAGACAGACAAACAGAGACAGAGAGACAGAGAGAAAGAGAGAGAAGAGAGAGAGAAGAGAGACAGAGACAGACAGAGAGAGACGGAGAAAGAGAGAATGTGTGTGTGTGTGTGTGTTGTGTGTGTGTGGGGTGTGTGTGTGTGTGTGTGTGTGTGTGTGTGTGGTGTGTGTGTGTGATCTCTCTCTCTCTCTGTCTGTGTCTGTGTGTCTGTGTCTGTGTGTGTGCGCGTGCGTGCGTGCGCGCGCACCTGCGTGTTTGTTGAAGGGATATAGGGAATGTGGGGATAGTGGACGGTCTGGAGGTGGAAGATGAAGAAGTAGGGAGGGAATGGATAGTACCGGTGTTGATCTCATGGTGTTTCGAATCGAATAAATGTCAGAGTTATGGGGAGTAACTAAGGTTGGTGCAGCGGAGTGATCTCTCTTGGTGGCGTATGTGCCTTGACATTTATTTATGTATGTATTTATTTATTTTGTTATTGATTTATTTATTTACTATTTGTTCATTCATTTTTATCTATTCATTTATTTATTATTTTGTCATTAGAAAAAATCTTCCGTTGTTGCCTTCTGTTTGTCATTTTTCTTTGCTTTTTTCTTTCTTTCTTTTTTTCTTTCTCTTCTCTTCTCTCTTTCTTTTTCTATTTTTTTCTCTTTCTTTCTTTCTTTCTTATTATTTGTTTTTCGCTCATACTAGTTTGTTATTTTGATATTACTAAAATATCATACACTGAAATGAAACGTGCGTGGTGGTCGTGTGTATGTGTGAGTGTGTGTCTGTGTGTGTGTGGTGTGTGTGTGCTGTGTGTGTTGTGTG
>JAPXFY010000023.1:33236680-33246680 GCA_030674185.1 Monoplex corrugatus | reverse complement strand
AAATCCAAACTCTAACCCTAACCCTAAACCTAGCCCCAGTCCTAACCTTAAATGAATCCAAACCCTAACCCTAACCCTAATCTACCCCTACACTAACCCTAACCCCAAGCCTAACCCAAACCTGAACCCTAACCTCAACTGTAACCCTGACCCTAACCCTAACCCTAACCCATAACCCTAAACCTAATTGAATCCTAACCCTAACCCTAACCTTAACCCCAACCCTAATTCGAACATTAACCCTAACCCTAACCCTAACCTAACACTAACCCTAACCTAACCCTAACCCTAATGCTAACCCTAACCTAACTCTAACCCTAACCATAACCCTAACCCTAACCTTAACCCTCCACCTAGCCTAACCCTAACCCTAACCCTAACCTTTATTGAATCCTAACCTTAACCCTAACCCTAACCTTAACCCTAACCCCAACCCTAACCCTAACCTAACCCTAACCCTAATCCTAATCCTAACCTTAATTGAATCCTAACCCTAACCTTCACCCTAACCCTAACCCTAACCCTAACCCAAATCCAAGTCTAACCCTAACCCTAAACCTAGCCCAATCCTAATCTTAATTGAATCCAAACCCTAACCCTAACCCTAATCTACCACTACACTAACCCTAACCCTAAGCCTAACCCAAACCCGAACCCTAACGTCTCCACCGACTTTGGCACAATCTGCCTCCTGCTGTGCCAGTCCGACACCACTCTTCTGCTTCTTCGTCTCCTCCACTGCCCCCGCACTCGACCTTGCTGCTGCAAACTTCGTCTCCTCCTCTGCCGTCTTCGCCTTCGCCTTCTGTCCCGCCGGTGCCGCCTTCGCTTTCTGTCCCGCCGGTGCCGCTTTCGTCTTCTGTCCCGCCGGCGCCGCCCTCATCTTCTGTCCCGCTGGTGCTGCCTTTGTCGTCTGTCCCACTGGTGCCGCCTTCGTCTTCTGTCCTGCGGGTGCCTCCTTCGTCTTCTGTCCCGTCGTTGCTGCCTTCATCTTCTGTCCCGCTGGTGTCGCCTTCGTCTTCTGTCCCGTCGGTGCTGCATTCGTCTCCACCTCGGCCGCCGCATTTTGATAAACTAAAACTATGCCTTTTTAACGCTCAGTCAACATGCACTGATGGCAAAGCCGATGTCATTGCTGACTTTATCGCAGATGAGCATGTTGACATTGCTTTTATCACCGAAACATGGCTTAACCCCCTTGGTCATGAACCTATACATGCGAGTCTCACTCCGAGTGGTTACAGGCTTGCTTCTTTCCATCGCTCATCCCGAGGTGGTGGTATCGCCATCATCTACAACGACTCACTCCATTCCCGTCTGTCTTTCTCGCAGTCTCTGCCTTTCTCCCATCCTTCTTTCGAGCACGTTGAAGTATCCTTCCAATCCACCCCTCACCCCATCACCTTCTCCTGTGTCTATCGATCTCCACCTAGCTCTGCCAACAGGCTCACCACATCCATGTTTCTCTCTGACTTTGATCAACTTCTTGATTACTACTGCCTCTTACCTGGAAATCTCATCATTCTAGGTGACATCAATGTCCACTATGACAACACTCACCGTTATGACACAAGACATATCGTCAACTCTCTGTCCAATCACAATATGACTCAACACATTTCTGAACCAACCCATCAAAAAGGTCACATTCTTGACTGGATCATTTCTCGTGATCACCACAATTCAGCTACTGACAACTGCTTATTTCTTTCTACCCGTCTAACTTCAGCCCTTCCATCTGACCACTCTGCAATTCTCTGTTCTCTTGACATTCCTCCTCCTTCCCGTACCATGCGCACAGTGACTCGACGCAATCTCAAATCTATCGATCTCTCCACATTTTCATCTGATGCCTTCCGTCTCCTTTCTGAAAAGTCACATAACCTTGCCGATGAATTCTATGCTACTCTCCACCATCTTCTGGACACTCATGCTCCAGCCACAATCCGTCTTTTACCTGACCGCCCCCCTACCCCCTGGCTCACTCATGAGATTGCCTGTGCAAAACGTGCCTGCCGCAGAGCAGAGCGCCGCTGGCGCAAATCCAAACTCACTGTACATAGGCAACTTTTCCAAGCCTCTAAAACAAAAGTATCCACCCTCATTGCATCTGCAAAAACAAGCTATTTCCAAACCAAAATCCTGAATGCCTCTTGTTCAAAAGAACTCTTTACAACCATGAATCATCTCCTTGGCACACGAAAAGATTTACCTCTCCCAACAAAACACACAAATGAAGAACTCCCATCTGTATTTTCCAAGTATTTCACCACCAAAATACAAACTCTTCGTGACAGGCTTGACAGGACACCGTGTCAACCATGCCCACCTGACCCTTCCTTCTCTGGCACACCTCTTACTACTTTTACCCCAGTCTCACAAGAAGAAATTCTCAACACAATCAGATCCATGTCGTTCAAAACCTGCGAACTGGATCCTCTTCCAGGTTCTCTCTACTCTGACTGTCTCCCTACGCTCCTCCCATTCATCACTGACATCATCAACACTTCGTTTCAAACTGGAACTGTCCCAGATTCTTTCAAGTCTGCTATTGTTCACCCTCTCCTCAAGAAATACAATTTAGACCCAAATGAACTGAAAAATTACCGGTCTATCTCTAATCTCTCTTTTTGTCAAAACTGCTTGAAAAAGTTGTCATCAACCAACTGAACTCTCACCTGTCTGCCAACAATCTCCTCAATCCTTTCCAGTCAGCCTACCGCCAGTGCCACAGCACTGAAACTGCCTTGCTACACATTCTCAACAATCTCCTCCTTTCAACTGATACAGGCAAAGTCTCTCTCCTCACACTCCTTGATCTGTCTGCAGCCTTTGATACCATTGATCATGGTATTCTCCTTTCTAGACTTCATCATACTTTTGGCATCTCTGACATTGCTCTCTCCGGTTCACTTCATATCTATCAAACAGAAAACAAACTGTTCTCATCAATGGCACTTACTCTCAACCTGCATACCTGACCTGTGGTGTTCCACAAGGATCTGTCCTTGGCCCTGTTCTTTTCACTCTTTACACCACCCCCCTGTCCACCATCATCAACTCCCACTCTATAAAACACCACTTCTATGCTGATGACACCCAACTTCAAGACAGTGACTCACTTGACAATATACAGCGCCTCCTGACTCGCACCACTGAGTGTTACTCGGACATTAAAAATTGGATGACATACAACAAACTTCAGCTAAATGATGACAAGACAGAAGTTATCCTCATTGGCACCCGTCAGAAACTTTCTCAGCTGCCTCCTCTTTCTCTCCCATTATGTAACACATCAGTCCCAATTTCTGATTCAGCAAAAACCTTGGTGTCTGCATTGACTCTACCCTCTCCATGAACAACTTTGTTTCTCAAACTGCCAGATCTTGCTACTATCATCTCCATAGTATAAGCCTGATCAGGAAGTATCTCTCTGTGGAAACAACTGCAAAACTCGTTCTCTCCTTCATAGTGTCTCGCATTGACTATTGCAATTCACTCCTGTCCGGTCTTCCTCTCTCCACCATTCACATCCTACAGCGCATTCAAAACAATGCTGCACGCCTTGTACTCCAAAAGAAAAAAGCTGACCACATATCTCCTCTCCTGGCACAACTTCACTGGCTCCCTGTATCAAAGCGCATACAGTACACACTAGACACCATGTGCTACAAAAGCCTCAATAACGCAGCCCCCGATTACCTGTCAAGCTACTTGAGATCTATGTTCCCTCACGTACCCTCCGCTCTGCCTCCGATCCTCTGACTTTTCGCTTTCCACGCACTAAGCTCAATACCTATGGTCCACGAGCCTTCTCCATTTCTGGTCCGCTCTCCTGGAACAAACTTCCTCTCTCAGTCCGTCAGCAACCTACTTTTGTCTCCTTCAAGTCCGCTCTCAAAACTCACCTTTTCTCCTCTGCATAAAATCCTGACCTCACTCAATCCCCTCTGCAGCCTGTCTCCACTCGGAGGGGAATCACATTGCAATATATAATTGTATATAATATGCTCTCTATAATTTTCCATTGCTTTTATTCTTTCTCCCCATTTATAGCCGTGTGCGTGTGTGTGTGTGGTGTGTGTGTGCGTGAGTGCGTGTGTGTGTGCGTGCGTGCGTTCGTGTGTGTGCGTGCGTGCATGTGTGTGTGTTTCAGCGCTTAGATATGATTTTATCAAGATTTTGCGCTATATAAATATTGTAATTATTATTATTATTATTATTAACCCTAACCCTAACCCTAACCTAACACTAACCCAAACCCTAATGCTAACCCTAACCCTAACTCTAACCCTAACCATAACCCTAACCCTAATCCTAAACCAAACTCTAACCCTAACCCTAACCCTAACATTAAACCCTAAACCTAATCCTAACCCTAACCCTATCCCTAACCCTCACCCTAAGCCTAACCCTAACCCTAACCTTAATTGAATCCTTACCCTAACCCTAACCCTAACCATAAACCTAACCCTAACCCTAACCCTAACACTAATCCTAACCCTAATCCCAATCCTAACCTTGATTGAATCCTATCCCTAACCTTAACCCTAATCCTAACCCTAACCCTAATCCTAACCTTAATTGAATCCTATCCCTAACCCTAACCCTATTCCTAACCTTTATTGAATCACATCCCTAACCCTAACCCTAATCCTAATCCTAACCCTAACCCTAACCCTAACTCTAATCCTATTCCTAACCTTAACCATAACCCTAACCATAACACCAACCCTAACTGTAACCCAAACCTGAACCCTAGCACTAACCCTAAACCTAACCCCAATGCTAACCTTAATTTAGTCCTAACCCTAACCCTAATCCAAACCCTAACCCTAACCCTAACCCTAACCCTAACTCTAACCCTAACCCTAACCATAACCATAATTGAATCCTTACCCAAACCCTAACTCTGACCCTAACCCTAAACCTAACCCTAACCCTAACCTTAACCTAACATTAAACCCTAACCCTAAACCTAACCCTCACCCTAACCCAACCCTAACTGTAACCCTAACCTTAATTGAATCCTAACCTTAACCCTAACCCTAACATGAACCCCAACCCCAACCCTAACCCTAACCCTAACCCTAACCCTAACCTTAACCCTAACCTAATCCTAACCTTAATTGAGTTCTATGCCTAACCTTAACCCTAACCCTAACCCTAACCATAACCCTAACTCTAACCCTAACCCTAACCCTACTCCTAACCCTAAACACAACCCAACCCTAGCACTAACCCTTAACCTAACCCCAAGTCTAACCTTATTTGAATCCTAACCCTAACCCTAATCCAAACCTTAACCCTAACCCTAACCCTAACCCTAACTCTAACCCTAACCATAACCTTAACCCTAACATTAAACCCTAAACCTAAACCTAACCCTAACCCTAAATCTAACCCTAACTCTAACCCTAACCTAAATTGAATCCTTACCCAAATCCTAACCCTGACCCTAACCCTAACCCTAACCCAAACTCTAACCATAACCATAACCATAACTATAACCGTAATCCTAACCCTAACCCTAATCTTAACCCAAACTCTAACCCTAACCATAACCCTAAACCTATCCCCAATCCTAATCTTAATTGAATCCTAACCCTAACCCTAACCCTAATCCAAACCCTAACCCTAGCCCTAACTCTAACCCTAACCCTAACCCTAATCCTAACGTTAACCCTAACCCTAACCCTAATCCAAACCTTAACCCTAACTCTAACCCTAACCCTAACCTTAACATTAAACCCTAACCCTAACCCTCACCCTAACCTAACCCTAACCCTAACCTTTACTGAATCCTAACCTTAACCCTAACCCTAACCTGAACCCCTAACCCCAACCCTAACCCTAACCCTAATCCTAATCCTAACCTTAATTGAATCCTAACCCTAACCTTCACCCTAACCCTAACCCAAATCCAAACTCTAACTCTAACCCTAAACCTAGCCCCAACCCTAACCTTAATTGAATCTGAACCCTAACCCTAACCCTAATCTACCCCTACACTAACCCTAACCCTAAGCCTAATCCAAACCCGAACCCTAACCTTAACTGTAACCCTGACCCTAACCCTAACCCATAACCCTAAACCTAATTGAATCCTAACCCTAACCCTAACCTTAACCCCAACCCTAACTCGAGCCTTAACCCTAACCCTAACCCTAACCCTAACCTAACACTAGCCCTAACCCTAACCCTAACCCTAACGCTAACCCTAACCCTAACCCAACGCTGTCCCTAAACATAACCCTAAACCTAACTTAACCCTACCCCAACCCTAACACTACCCTAACCCTAACCCTAACCCTAACCCAAAGCTATCCCTAAACATAACCCTCACCCTAAGCCTAACCCTAACACTAACACTAACCCTAACCCTAATCCTCAGCCTGACCCTAACCTATCCCTATCACTAACCCTAACCTTATTCCTAAACCTTATTGAATCCGAACCCTATCCCTATCCTTATAGCTACCCCTAATCCTAACCCGAACCCTAATACTAACTGTAACCCTAACCTTAACCTATTCATAACCATATTCCTAACTCTAACCCTAACCCTGACCCTAACTCTAACCCTATCCCTAACCTAACCCTAACCCTAACTCTTATTGAATCCTAACCCTATCCCTATCCTATTCCTAACCCTAACCTAATTTATCCTGAACCCTAACCCTAACCTTAACCCTATTCCAAACCCTAAGCTTAACCCTAACCATAATGCTAACCATATCTATAACCTTAACATTGAATCCTATCCCTAACCCTAACCCTATTCCTAACCTTTATTGAATCATATCCCTAACCCTAACCCTAACCCTAATCCTAATCCTAACCCTAACCCTAACCCTAACCTAACACTAGCCCTAACCCTAACCCTAATCCTAGACATAGCCCTAACCTTAGACGCTATTTTAGTTTGCAGCTGTGCTGGACCCTAACCCTAACCCTAAACTTAGCCCTGACCCTAACCCTAAACTAACTCTAACCTTAACCTTACCACTATCCAAACACAAACGTTAATCCTAACCTATCCCTAACCCTAACCTAAATCCTAATCCTAACCTATCCCTAACCTAAACCCTAACACTAACCCTGATCCTAACCATAACACTATCCATAATCAAAATCCTGGGTTTAATCATAACCCTTAACATAACATTGACCTAACTCTAGCCCTAACGCTAACCTGAACCCTAACCCTAACCCTAACCCTAACCCTAGCCCTAGCCCTGACCCTAACCCTAGCCCTAACCCTAACCCTAACTCTAGCCCTAACCTTAACTATATACCTTTCCTAAAACCTTACACTATCCCTAATACTAAATCTAAGCCTAACCTTAAATCTAACTCTAACCCTAACCAGAACCTAACCCTAACCTTATATCCAAAGGCTCACTCACTCAGTTGTTAAAAAAAACGCTATCACATAACACAAGGATTTGAGGTTCAACTCTTGAGCTGGCCACTTATGCTTATTAAACATTTTCTTCAGTGAACAAAATAGTCTAGCGCAGGCTTGTGGAGTCTGCCAGAAAATCGCAGGCAAATTTGAGTGGAATTGTCTGGATGCGATGAACCAAACTCCAAACAAACAAACACCCGGAGTGTGGTGGACCTACATGTATCACTGTCAAGTCTACGGGAAGCCATCCAGTAGATCTATATCATTCTGCTGGGTTCCTCTCTCTGGTGTTCAACTGTGGATTTTTCATGTTTCAGTTTCAGTTTCAGTTTCTCAAAATGACGTTTCCGCGCTCGGAATGAATCCCATATGAGCTGATGCCACAGATGCCATGAGATGGAGAAGATTCAAAATGATCATGGCTCAAGCTTTAAAGCTTGCACATGAATCTGTGAGTTGACCAGGTACTGAGGTCTAACAAGCGTATAGGTTTTTTATCTTATACCTGCATCTGTATCTGTTGTTGGAACAGTCTTGCTTACATAGCTATGGCATGCGTATCTGTGAATCTTATCTTAACAAAAGGGAACGAATAAAAACACAGCCAGCTATAAAATATAGACTTATCTCACATTACAAGATACAACCCCCTACACATAACCCCAGTATCTGTCAACATGATACAAATAATATCTCCTTTTTTCATACCAGAAAAAAAAAGAGTCCCGCTCGAGGATTGTCTTTTGAACATGGCACTCTAACATTACATGCATCAGTACAGTCACATTAGAAAGAGAAAATATAGAAAAATTAGAAAGAGAAATCCAAACACGCTGACATAAAGCAAACGCTGTTTGCTTACCAGCTAGCACCAATTTTGCAGCATCCAAGCATCCCCTTGAACACCAAAAGAAAACTGATCAATGACATTTTCATCCCAGCTCTTACAAAACAGTGCCAGACGTGGTCACTGACAAAATATCTAAAGAGGAAATTAGTAGCGTTCGATATGAAATGTTTCAGGAGACCAGCTAACAAAGGAACAGTTTCAGAAATGAGACAGTCCGAGAAAAGATAGGAGTAACACCCGTCCTGCAACACACAGAAAGGCAGCAAATACAGTGGTTTGGACGTGTGTGACGATGATACCTCCCGCCCAACCAGTCCAACACGCACACAGCTCCAGATATTCCGGCACCAGAACCAGAGGAAGACCACGGCTACGCTGGAGCGACACGGTGGCAGAAAGATTGGGCACGTACATGTCGTTTACCGAAGCCTCCCGCCTCGCCGTAGACAGACAGACACCTGTATCTGCCCGTGACATCTCATGGTATAGGCATTAGGAAAAAGGAAAAAGTAAAGTTAGTAAGCACAGTCAAGCCATTGCCTGCTGTACCCCCAACTGATGACATTCATTGCTCCATGGCAGGGGCAGACTACCAAATGGCTCCCTCTGACCTGAAGACCACCTGCAAAGACACAGGCTGTCGCTTAACCGTAAGGTTGTAGGTGAATGAGTAGACAGAGACCTCAGATGTTCACAGGACCAGCATTATGACGGTGGAATCAGTCTTAGTGTTATAGTGGTTAGCAGGACGGACTACCGATTTGGAAGATTGTGGGTTCGAATCCCCTTCAATCCTTTCAAAATAATTGTGGGATATTTCGATCCCAACGGTTCCTGTATAGAGTTTAGCGTGCTATTGCCTCATTGGTAAGACTGCTTCTGCATATCACACTTCCTTAAATCCACAAATACAGTTACTGTTATTGTTATTGTTGTTTAAAGCCCAGCCGGCTGCGTAAAGCCATATCAGTGCTATAACCGTTTGAAAACATACAAAACTTCAACAGGAAAAAAAAAAAGAAAATTAAGTACACATATCAATGCATTCGCGCACATAATCAAAGATGTCCCCGGCGTTGACCACTCCGTCCAATGTATCGCACAGGGATTCAAAAAACACATCTGAATACAAATTTAAACATAACTAAGGACACTAAAACATACAAAAACGGGCACAAATTACCTAAAATTGCTTCCGCATATCTGACCTACCTAGAGCCAAAAATGCACTAGTTATCAGTCCTAAGAAAAAGTACATAAGACTTTGTGGAACACACACAGATAAATGAACCAGCAAGGTAGAAAATGATAGGAAGAAATGACAGAAAGCAAAAGAACAAGGCAGAAACAAAGAGAGCGACGGAAAAGAGGAAATTTCTGGTGCAGAATTTCCAGAGGGTGGGAATACTACTTATACTGAAAAAGCCCCCGGCATCCCCACGAGAGTAAAAAATACAGTTGATACATATATCAGTTATCAATCTTAAGAGAAAATGTATAAGGCTTTAAAGAACACACTCAGGTGAATGGATCAGCAAGGCAAAAAAATGATAGGAAGAGATGACAGAAAGAAAAGGATCAAGGGAGAAACGATGAGAGCGACAGAAAAACAGGACACGAGGCCTACTCCAGTTTGCAGCAGATCATTAACAACATCTGATTAAGGCCTCCAGACGCTAGAGGCTACAGGAGACTGACAATAAACCTGTGGCAGGATGACGATTTTAGAACTTGCAGGT
>JAPXFY010000023.1:33211680-33221680 GCA_030674185.1 Monoplex corrugatus | reverse complement strand
TTGCTTGATAACATGACTATCGAGTGGATTCGGGAGCTCGGGAGATGGTTGTGCGGAGAGTGGCGAGGCATTGGTGCTCCGGGTCCCATCCGCACCATCGTGGTGTTTCTTGTTAATTAAAATCTGCCGTTACTAAATCTACACATAATACAAGCAACAGAAAATCGGCCAGGTCACCCTTCACCCATCATTATCATCGAGTTCGAGGGTAGCCGCCGCATCAGACATCGCAGTAAACTTCCTCCATTTACTCCGACAATCTTGACTTTTTCTGTGCTACTTCGGAGACCTTCAAACCGCTGATGTTGGCGATGTCCTTCTTAGAAGAGGTGGGTGGTCTGCCTGGATTTCTTTTGGTCTTAACTTTTCCTTGCAACCCTGTTTTCATTATGGTTGTGTTGGCGTTGCAGATTGCATGGCCGATGTGTTTCATTTTTTTTTTCTCTATTGTCTATTTCTGCCAGTAACTGGCTTTGGGCGATGAGTATGTTCAAAATGATTTCATTTGTTCTTTTATCTATAATAGGATACTGAGGAAAATAAAAGAAAAAAAACGAAAGAAAGAAAGAAAGAAAGAACGAAAAGAAAACGAAGAAGAAGAAGAAAGAAAAGAGAAAAAATAAACAAATCAGACAACAACAACAGCAGCAACAACAACAAGTACAACAACAACAACAACAGCAACAACAACAAAAACAAGAAGAACAGCAACAGCAGCAACAACAAAACAACAACAACAACAACAAGTACAACGGCAACAACAACAACAACAACAACAATAACGAAACAAGACAGAGCATACAGTACAAGCCAATCCGTGATTCTCTGTAAAGAAAGGTTTGGACTGTAAATGCTGGCATTTATTGAAATGATATACAAATTTGAACCTGTGAGAATCGCGTATACATTTCCTCATCCCGTGCGTTCAAGCACGGTCACGCCTCGAATGGTCAGTCAGGTGTTCTCAAAGAAGGCCATTGTCTACTTCAAATGGTCCTCTTTGCTACGTAAAAACTATTCTGCCAGGGTTGCGCCCCTTTAGAAAAGGGAAGTAATGCTTGTCTCTGTCTTTCCTTCGTTTCTGAACAGTGGGCAAAGTCGCAGAGCGAGCTCTGGAATTTGGAATGTGGCGTTTTGAGTCTTTTTTCTTTATTTCATTTTTTTTAAAGTCTTGTGCATGTGTTCTTTGTCTTTTGTTCACGCTTGACAAAGGCCAGGTGGCGGAAAATTTGCGCCTGTCTTGTCTTGTCTTGTCTTATGGGCTGTTCTTTTTTGTTTCTTTTCTGATTCGCCTATCGCTTATTTGATGATTCGATTCTCCTATTACCACTTCACGTAAGTACTCGATAACAAAGAAAAAAAAGAAAGAAATACTGCTCGACGACACATCTTGCTTGCACGCACGCACGCACGCACGCACGCACGCACACACACACACACACACACACACACACACACACACATACTCTCTCTCTCTATCTGTCTGTCTCTCTCTCCCTCTCTCTCTCTCTCTCTCCTGTCTCTCTCTCTGTCTCTCTCTCTCTCTTTCTTTCTCTATTGTCGTTGTCGTTGTCATGAATCAAAATTATCAAGATAACATACCATGATTATAAGGTAGCCTATATTTTCGTATTTATGGATATCTCATTTTACCCCATAGTTTTTCAACTGGATGCTGTCCACACATAATGCATGATGGGATGAATGTTTATTCCAGAATTTGCTTTAAAATCTACGATCAGTAAAAATTCTCTGTTGTGAAATGAAACTAAATGCGAAACACAAAACAAAACAAAAAACGACAACAACAATTAAATACAAAACACAAAACAAAACAAAAAACGACAACAACAACAAACAACAACGAAACAACAAGTGAACAAATACAAATATCAAACAAAGAAGAAATAACAAGTAAAAAAACAAACAAACAAAACGTCAAATACACATGATGCCATTCATATTTCAGTGTGTATAGTTTAACCTGTTTCGCTACTGTATATTTTCAGCAAGAAAATATAACAATCAGATAAACACAGACATTCTCACCAAGTTGTTCTTTTTACATTCTCACCAAGTTGTTCTTTTTACATTCTCACCAAGTTGTTCTTTTTACATTCTCACCAAGTTGTTCTTTTTACATTCTCACCAAGTTGTTCTTTTTACATTCTCACCAAGTTGTTCTTTTTACATTCTCACCAAGTTGTTCTTTTTACATTCTCACCAAGTTGTTCTTTTTACATTTTCACCAAGTTGTTCTTTTTACATTCTCACCAAGTTGTTCTTTTTACATTTTCACCAAGTTGTTCTTTTTACATTTTCACCAAGTTGTTCTTTTTACATTTTCACCAAGTTGTTCTTTTTACATTCTCACCAAGTTGTTCTTTTTTACATTTTCACCAAGTTGTTCTTTTTACATTCTCACCAAGTTGTTCTTTTTACATTTTCACCAAGTTGTTCTTTTTACATTCTCACCAAGTTGTTCTTTTTACATTTTCACCAAGTTGTTCTTTTTACATTCTCACCAAGTTGTTCTTTTTACATTCTCACCAAGTTGTTCTTTTTACATTTCACCAAGTTGTTCTTTTTACATTTCACCAAGTTGTTCTTTTTACATTTTCACCAAGTTGTTCTTTTTACATTTTCACCAAGTTGTCTCTTTTTTTACATTTTCACCAAGTTGTTCTTTTTACATTTTCACCAAGTTGTTCTTTTTACATTTTCACCAAGTTGTTCTTTTTACATTTTCACCAAGTTGTTCTTTTTACATTTCACCAAGTTGTTCTTTTTACATTCTCACCAAGTTGTTCTTTTTACATTCTCACCAAGTTGTTCTTTTTACATTCTCACCAAGTTGTTCTTTTTACATTTTCATCCAATTGTTCTTTTTACATTTCACCAAGTTGTTCTTTTTACATTCTCACCAAGTTGTTCTTTTTACATTTTCACCAAGTTGTTCTTTTTACATTTCACCAAGTTGTTCTTTTTACATTTTCACCAAGTTGTTCTTTTTACATTTTCACCAAGTTGTTCTTTTTACATTCTCACCAAGTTGTTCTTTTTACATTTTCACCAAGTTGTTCTTTTTACATTTTCACCAAGTTGTTCTTTTTACATTCTCACCAAGTTGTTCTTTTTACATTTCACCAAGTTGTTCTTTTTACATTTCACCAAGTTGTTCTTTTTACATTCTCATCAAGTTGTTCTTTTTACATTTTCATCAATTGGTTTCTTTTTACATTCTCACCAAGTTGTTCTTTTTACATCTCATCAGTTGTTTTTACATTCACATCAGTGTTCTTTTTACATTCTCACCAAGTTGTTCTTTTTACATTTTCATCAATTGTTCTTTTTACATTCTCACAAGTTGTTCTTTTTACATTTTCATCAAGTTGTTCTTTTTACATTCTCATCAAGTTGTTCTTTTTACATTTTCATCAAGTTGTTCTTTTTACATTCTCACCAAGTTGTTCTTTTTACATTTTCACCAAGTTGTTCTTTTTACATTCTCACCAAGTTGTTCTTTTTACATTTTCACCAAGTTGTTCTTTTTACATTTCTCATCAAGTTGTTCTTTTTACATTCTCATCAAGTTGTTCTTTTTACATTTTCACCAAGTTGTTCTTTTTACATTCTCACCAAGTTGTTCTTTTTACATTTTCACCAAGTTGTTCTTTTACATTCTCACAGTTGTTCTTTTTACATTTTCACCAAGTTGTTCTTTTTACATTCTCATCAAGTTGTTCTTTTTACATTCTCACCAAGTTGTTCTTTTTACATTCTCACCAAGTTGTTCTTTTTACATTCTCATCAATTGTTCTTTTTACATTTTCACCAAGTTGTTCTTTTTACATTCTCACCAAGTTGTTCTTTTTACATTCTCATCAAGTTGTTCTTTTTACATTCTCATCAAGTTGTTCTTTTTACATTCTCACCAAGTTGTTCTTTTTACATTCTCATCAAGTTGTTCTTTTTACATTCTCATCAATTGTTCTTTTTACATTTTCATCAAGTTGTTCTTTTTACATTCTCATCAATTGTTCTTTTTACATTCTCACCAAGTTGTTCTTTTTACATTTTCACCAAGTTGTTCTTTTTACATTTTCATCAATTGTTCTTTTTACATTTTCACCAAGTTGTTCTTTTTACATTCTCACCATGTTGTTCTTTTTACATTTTCACCAAGTTGTTCTTTTTACATTTTCTCCAAGTTGTTCTTTTTACATTCTAATCAAGTTGTTCTTTTTACATTCTCATCAATTGTTCTTTTTACATTCTCACCAAGTTGTTCTTTTTACATTTTCATCAATTGTTCTTTTTACATTTTCACCAAGTTGTTCTTTTTACATTCTCACCAAGTTGTTCTTTTTACATTTTCATCAAGTTGTTCTTTTTACATTTTCACCAAGTTGTTCTTTTTTACATTCTCACCACGTTGTTCTTTTTAAAACGCATTCCGTTCATGCTCACCACAGACGGTTACATTTCAAAATAGCTGTCAAGTATTTTGTGGAGAAAAAAACACGATTTTTTGCTCGGAATTTGCCGCTTCCAAGTTACATTTTTTTTACGTAAATTTGCTGACGGTTAAGTTTTGACTTGTTCATAACCAGAGCCAGGATTACAGGTACTAGGCTTCCTTCTTAAAGTCGGTTTTTGTTGTTGTTGTTGTTGTTGTTGTTGTTGTTTTCTGTCAGCTCGTGTATTTCTGCATACAAAGCGCAGGGAGATTGAAGACAGATATAATGATAATAATGTTCATTCTCTCTCTACAGGAACACAACAGTGGAACTCGCTTCCTCACACATCCCTCAGTTTATTTTTTTTCTTAAACTTCTTTTTTTTTTATCTATTTTGTTTTATTTCATTTTTTTTTTCTTTTTCTATTTTGTTTTATGTTTTATTCATTTTGTTTTATTTCTTTTATTTTACGTTATTTTGTTTTTATTTTTATTTTTATTTTTTTTATTTGTTTTATTTTGTTTTATTTTGTTTTGTTTTGTTTTATTTTTTTTATTTTATCTTATTTTATTTTTGAGATCCAAAACAAGTGTGACTGCCCCGCGCCCAAGAAAACAGGAACCAGAAGAACAAGAAAACCAATATAAGCGCGTATCCAATTACAAGAAAACCAATATAAGCGCGTATTTTATTTTATTTTATTTATTTTATTTTATTTATTTTATTTTATTTTATTTTATTTTATTTTATTTTATTTTATTTTATCTTATTTCATTTTATTTTATTGTTTTATGTTGTTTTTTTTTTATTTGATTTTATTTAGAATGCGCGATGTCATTTATACTATAACATCAAACACGTTTGAATCCGAGGGAACAGTCAGTATCTGCAAAACAAAGAACAAAGAAATAAAAAAAAAATGAAACATGCGAAGGAGCAAAACATAGAGCAATCGTTCAGCAGCCAACAACATGATAGGCCTAAGCTGTCAGAGTAAGGCATACAATACAAAAATAAATCTTGCATTACCATTATCACCAGCAAATTCGACATAATATTCCTTTCTGCAACTTTTGTAGTCTTTTAAGAAAGTTAAAAAAACTTACCTTTTCAAACAATGTCATTACTCTCATTACTTTCACCTCTTTTTCCTCCCATCTCTTTGCTCTATTTCCCGTACTGTACTCATTTAATTTGGCGTGTAAAAACAGTTATTTGTCTGTTTGAGACTTTGTTTTCTTTTTTCTTTTTTTTCTTTTAGTCAATTTAATTTTTTTTTTCTTCTGAAATGAAACCGGACTTGGATATTAACATATGGGCCAAATTACGGGGAGAGAGAGAGAGAGAGAGAGAGAGAGAGAGAGAGAGAGAGAGAGAGAGAGAGAGAGAGAGAGAGAGAGAGAGAGAGAGAGAGAGGAGAGAGAGAGAGAGAGAGAAAGAGAGAGAGAGAGAGAGATGTTTGTGTGTACAAGTATGTATGTATGTATGTATGTATATATGCATGTATGTAAGTATGTATGTATGCATGTATGTATGTATGTATGTATGTATGTATGTATGTATGTATGTTCGTTCCTTGATTTAACGTCTTTTCACTATAAGTGATATTAGACGGGTAAACATGGCATGGAGGATGATTTTTTTTTTTTTTTTTTTTTTTTTTTGGGGGGGGGGGGGGGGGGAGGGGAGAGGGGACAGAGGGGAACAGAGTAAGAGACGGGAAAAAAAAAAATTAAAAGGAATCGGCAAGGTTTTTAGAAAAAGGATATGGATGAACAGAGAAATGAAACTAGAACAACGCTAACATTAAATGTAAAAGAAAACATCGTCATAAAAAACGAAACAAAACAAAATAAAATAATAATAATTAAAATAATAACCTTAAAGTAACGCATTAACAGGACTGTGAACCAATGATTCTGAAATTTTAACTAACAGAACTTGATCTGATATTACTTCTTTAAAATGCTTTTCAAGATAGTTTCCTTGTGTAAACATCTTTGGTAAGAAATAACGAAGCTTTCTGCAGTAAAACAAACAGTGATACAATGTGAATTGTTCACCGCAAATACATAAAACGTTTTTACAATATTTAGTTTTCAAAGCGTTCATTTGAATACGAAAATATGTGGTAACAATTGATCTCAAATGATATAACGAAGAATACTGAATTTTTTTACAGATATTTTGAACTGAAAGTTTGATTCTTTTTTGGGACACAAATTTTTCATTTAAATGTTCATGAAATCGAATCCATGATGCTAATTCTAGCGAGTAGTAAGCTTCATTTACCGAGGTGTTAACATGTAATTCTATGGAATTTTCAGAATTGAGTGCACCGGATTTAGCTGCTCTGTCAACTACGTTGTTGCCTTGAAGACCAACGTGAGAAGGCACCCAGCATAAACTGATTTCCGAGCCATTTATCTTTAAACAGTGTATTAGATGATTTGCCTCAATTATTAAATCAGGTCTTGTGTCTGTATCAAAAGACTGTAAGGCATATAATACAGATTTTGAATCAACAAAGAGAACTACTTTGAAAGACACAGGCCGAAGGCTTATTAAATAATGCAACGCTTGAACAACAGCGACCAGTTCTGCTGTATATATAGATACATTTGTCCCAATGAAAAAAGACTTTTTAATGTTAAATTCTGGAACATAAAACGCTGCTCCAGCGCTCTGATTTGCTAAGACTGACCCATCGGTAAAAATGTGGAGGTGGGTACGGTACTTTTCATCGATGTGTTCACAAACTGTGGATAGCGTAATGTTGACATTATCATCTTTTTTAACGTCTGCATAATCGAGATCAAACGTGGCCTTTAGCATTTCCCATGTAGGGATAGGCGTTAACATTGGTTTTTTGGCTATTTCATCCATAGTTATGCTGGATTGTTTGATCAGGTCAGATATGTAAGTTGCGGTTGTAATTTGTGATGAAATGTTTTTTGCTCGTTTTGGAAAGTCAATATCAGACCTGATTTTAATTTCTTTGCTCACAAAATTATTCGCTTGTGAAGTAGTTCTAATTGCAAACTTTGCTGTAGCTAGCTCACGATGGTTGTTTAGAGGTAGAATTCCAGCAGCTTTGTACGTTACCAGAGTAGAAGCATGAGTTGGTACACCTAGTGCAATTTTAAGACTTTTGCAGTCCAAGTTCTGAATCTTTTTTAGTAAATATTTAGGTGCATTGAAAAAATTTTCTTGCGCGTAGGATAATTTAGACCTGACCAGCGCTGTTGCCAGATGAATCAGTATATTTGTATCCATTCCCCAGGGTAATTTGCTTATTATCTTTAGAAAATTTAAGGTTTTTCGTGCTTTTGTTAAAATATAATCAAAATGGATATTCCAGCTTAATTTCGACGTGATGTAAACTCCCAGAAATTTTACGACCTGTTTGTAATTTAACACTTCACCAAGCAATTTGAAAGTAGGTAAGTTATTTGAGTTACCACCAGGATCAAACAGCATCATGTTAGTTTTTTCTGCCGACAATGACAGACCATTTTCTAACATATAGTTTCCAAGGTTATCAAGATCAATTTGATACAACTTCCTGATGTAATTCCGTGTTCTCTGTGGAGTTGTCTTTTTTAAAGTGATATTCATCCAAGTACATATATCATCAGCATACTGTACTAAAACAACACGATTTGAAAGAGCTTTAGGAAGATCCTGTATAAGGATATTAAACAAAATAGGTGCTATCACTGAACCTTGTGGAATCCCATGTCAAGGCATCGTGAAGTAGAATAACTAGCTCCCACTCTAGCCCGTATTGTTCTATTAGCTAAAAAAGATTTAATGTAATTGTACATATTACCAGATAAACCAACAGATTTTAGCTTGAACAATAGACGTTTATGCCAAACTTGATCGTAAGCTTTTTTTACATCAAAGAAAGTAGCTAAAACACTTTTTCTGCGGGCAAACTGTTGTTTGATCTGAGTTGTAAGTTTAACCAGGTGTTCAACTGCAGATCTCCCTTTTCTAAAACCCGCCTGGTTTACCGGAATAACATTATTTTTATCACAGTAGTGTAAAAGTCTGTTTAAGATCAATCTTTCCATTAGTTTGCTCGTGTGGGACGTCAAAGCAATGGGTCTGTAACTGTTTTTATCAGTTTTCGATTTTCCTGCTTTTAATATCGGTATAACTATAGACTTTTGCCAGATTTGTGGTACAGTTCCGTTAACCCAGCATTTCTGCAGAATTTTGTGTAGGAAAATAAGATAGTTTTCAGGGAGATGTTTAATCATTTCAGTCGAAACTGCATCAACACCTACCGAACTCGTTTTGTTGTGTAGAGACAGTATTGTGTTTTTTAGCTCTTCTAAGGTGATTGGAGAATTAAACCAGAGATCATTCTGAGGTATTGGATCAGTGTAGATTGGGTTGTTATCTTCCATTTCTCTGTGATGTTTGCAGTCTGAAGATAAACCTTCAACTTTACTGTTTTTAGCAAATAATTCCACAAAAGTTTCTGCTTTGTCCATGTCTGAAGGAAATGTGTTACATGTTTCTATTATTATCGGACACCTTTGTAGGTTGGTTCCATTCTTCATTTGATTCATTTTCGTCCAGACTTTATGAAAATCTTTGAAATCTGAAATTTGTTTTGTGCAGAATGATGCCCAATAATCTTTCTTTGCTTCAGCGATGGTTTTGTTACATTGGATGTTAGCTTTTTTCATTTCCACATGATCTTCAGGTTTCCGGCTTTTGATGTAGATTTTAAATTTCTCCCTTTTATATTGAACTGCTTTCTCACATGCCTCTGTCCACCAAACATTACCCAATCGATTATTCGATCTAGAAGTTTTGAGTTTCGGAATTGATATGTCTGCAGCGGCTAGAATTGACTCTTGGAATTTAGAAAACATAATGTCTACATTTTCACTTTCATAATGTCTGTAATCCTGATTAGCAAGAGTAGTTCGAAATAAGGACCAGTCTGCACGCTTGTAATTATATTTTGGAATAATATCAGGAGAGCTGTCTTTCATCCTGATGTTTTTGTCAGTTATGGTTATGATGATAGGTAGATGATCGCTTCCCAAAGTGTCTCTGTGAGTTTCCCAGGTACAGGATGGTGCTAATTCTGGTGATATCAGAGACAAATCGATGGCTGTCGCCCTGTGTTTGGAGACATCAGGGATCCTAGTGACACTACCATCATTTAGAAGGTAAAGCGAACTATCAACGATATTTTCTACCAAACGATTGCTTGTAACAGTAGAACAGTTCTTTTCCCCAAAATGGGGAGTGGGAATTAAAGTCTCCACCTATTAGCCATTTACCACGCTGCTGATCTTGGATTGTGCGCAGCCATTCTGTGTTGTGGTCATTTGGACCTGTTGGCAGGTAGACTGACAAAACGTTGATGTTTAAAGAATTGCTTAATTGGACAGTGGCAGCACAAGCGTGCAAATCGTCGCTTGATTTCAAAACTGGGGAAGTAAGTAAGCAGTATTGTAAGTCTTTGAGTATATATATCGCGGTGGATACCTTCTTCCCGTGATTCCCACAT
>JAPXFY010000023.1:33194180-33201680 GCA_030674185.1 Monoplex corrugatus | reverse complement strand
TTGGTTTACAAACTTGGCTTTTATGTGTGTTTGTTTATTTGTTAGGTTGTTTGGTTGGTTGTTGTATGTTTTTCTTTTTAATTTAAAATTTTTTTTTTTTTTTTTTTTTTTTTTTTTTTTTGCTTGCATGTTTGTTCGTTCGATTGTTTGCTTGTTCATTCTTTAGTTTGTTTGTTTGGTTGGTTGGTTGGTTGGCTGGTTGGTTGATTGGTTGGTTGATTCGTTGGTTGGTTGGTTGGTTGGTTGGTTGGCTGGCTGCTTGCTTGCTTTTGCCACGGCAGATATCCCTACATTTTCTCTGGTGGAGTTCAAGTCTATTGCCCTTTGTCCTTTGTCCTGTCTCTCTGTGTCTCTGTCTCTTTGTCTGTCTGTCTGTCTGTCTCACTTCTGTCTCTGTCTGTCTAGGTCTCTCTCTCCGCCTCTCTCTCTGTCTCTCTGTTTCTCTGTATCTGTCTCTCTGTCTCTCTGTCTCTTTCTTTCTGTCTGTCTGTCTGTCTGTCTGTCTCTCTTCTGTATCTCTCTCTCACTCTCTCTGTCTCTCTCTCTCTCTGCCTCTCTCTCTATCTCTCTCTGCCTCTCTCTCTATCTGTCTGTCTCTCTCTGTCTCTCTCTCTTTCTCTCTGTCTCTCTGTCTCTCTCCGTCTATCTGTCTGTCTGTCTGTCTGTCTGTCTGTCTCTCTCTTTCTCTCTCTCTCTGAAACGATAACAAATGTTGTTAGTCTTTACTTTCCTCGTGTGCTTTGTATCATATTATTGATTTCTTGGTAAATTTCTTTTTTCTCTCAGTTTTCAATTTTAAGGAGGCAATATGGCAATCAACAATGGTAAGTTTGAAATTTGACAAAGATTAGTAGACGCTCAGTCACTAAAGTAGAATGTAAATTTAAGACACCAATCTGAAACTTTATAAAACGTTGTCATCAATCTGCAGTAAGAGTAAGAGTAAATTGCCATCGATACGAATACGAATTGGAAAATGAAAATTCCCTCGTCTAATTCAGATTTTGGTATTTGTGAAACTGTGGAATATTTTGTGACAATGTAAACCAGGGTTTGCTGCAAATATAGTTTGTTCACTGTAAACAAATTTTCAACAGCCATTGGGAATAAACTTTATTGTAGAATTTATTGCCCAGTTCGGAAAAAAAATCTTATAGAAAGATTTATCTCGGTCAAATTTTACAGATGTCCAAATGCGTTTAAGCGTGCTATGCTTTTCTCATAAAAAAAAGAAATAGAAACAATAGATACAAGTGCTATTAACTTAATTGAGTTATTTTCATATCAATATTTTTATCCCTGTTGAGACAACAAAGATTTATTTTTCAACTGGATATTGCCCACTTGGCTAACCGGTTTGTCACTTCCCTTTAACCCTTTAACTTCTGCATCATATCCTCCAGCATCCTACATTGTCAGCCAAGCTAGAAAAGCAAAAACTTAAACCCTTTGACCCCGTCACCTTATCCACCAGCTTCCTACAGGAAGATGGTGGATTGGATGAGGGGGTCAAAGCTTTAAGTTTTTGCAGCTTCTGGTTGGGGTTCGGGAGTCAAATGGTTACAGTAGATACACAACTCTCTGTCTCTCTCTCTGTCTCTCTCTCTGTCTCTCTCTCTGTCTCTGTCTCTTTCTCTCTTTTTCTCTTCTCTCTTTCTTTCTTTCATCTCTCTCTCTCTCTCTTTCTTTCTTTCTTCTCTCTCTCATTCTCTCTCTCTCTCTTGGAATGATCGTATATCTCTTCCCTCCATCCAACCTTCACCTTTTTTTATTATTATTTTTTTTGTTAACATAGAAGAAGAAGAAGAAGAAGAAGAAGAAGAAGAAGAAGAAGAAGAAGAAGAAGAAGAAGAAGAAGAAGAAGAAGAAGAAGAAGAAGAAGAAGAAGAAGAAGAAGAAGAAGAAGAAGAATGCGAAGAAGAAGAAGAGGAAGAAGAAGAAGAAGAAAGAGGAGGAGGAGGAGGAGGAGAAGAAGAAGAAGAAGAAGAACAACAACAACAACTACAACAACGACAAGAACAAGAAGAAGCCCTTTCTTCCATCAGTGTAAAAGCGGATAAAGCGGCGACAACGAAGAAGAAAAGCAGTAGTAACAACGACAACAGAACGACAACAACACGAACATGACCACTACCACTACCACCACCATCATCATCATCAACAACACGAAAACAACATTAACAACAACAACAATAAAAGGGAGAAAAAAGTAGAAAAAAAGTAGAAAACACAGGTTCCATCATCGGCTCCAAACGATGTAGATGTACAACTTCCGGCGGAACAGGAAGCCAGCCTGGTCACAGCAGGACAGGACCGACATCTTTAGTGTATCCCTGTCTCTACTTTACGGCCTTGCCACGACAGACCTAATGCGCATGCATCATAAAACAGGGGCCACTACTCTCTCTGCCACAAAGGTCGAGAACTTCTCTTCGCCCAGCCAGGAGAGATTTTCAGTCTCTTCATCGTCGTGGCTTATAGTACCATTCGTTGAAAGGAGGTTTTAAAAAGAGCGTTGATTTTACTTGCTTCATTTGTTTGTTTGTTTTTATGTTTGTTTGTTTGTTTGTTTGTTTGTTTGTTTGTTTGTTTGTTTGTTTGTTTGGTCGGTCAGTTGGTTGGTTGGTTGGTTGGTTGGTTGGTTGCTTGGTTGGTTGGTTGGTTGGTTGCTTGGTTGCTTGGTTGCTTGGTTGCTTGGTTGGTTGGTTGGTTTGGTTTGGTTTGGTTTCTTTCTGCTTTTCGTTTGCTTCTACAATTTCGTCGTTGTATCAGTTGTTGTTTTTTTTTCTATTCTGTGTTTTACTTTTTTTTTAAACAAAGGCAAATTACTTCATATGTCCGGGAAACAAACGGAGATGCGCGCACGTGTATGTGTGTTTGTCTGTCTCTCTCTTTCTCTCTCTCTCTCTTTCTCTCTTTCTCTTTCTCTCTCTCTCTCTCTCTCTCTTTTTTCTTTTTTTGTCTGTCTGTCTGTCTGTCTCTGTTTCTCTGACGAAAATATGGGGACACATTTTTTCACTTATTTATGGGCTGATCATTTTTATGTTTTATAAAAGGTAGAGACTGCTAAGGAATCATTAAAGGAAATGTTTGGAAGTTACGGCGCCAAGGTCGAAGTCACACATACCACCAAAAAATGTACCTAAAGTCAGCACTTTTCGAGGAAGGTGTATGAAAATTAACACTTTCTCGGAAATCTCTGAAAATGTTTCCATTCCCTGTTTACTGCTGATACAGTCTGCCATTGTCCTCGCTACAAGCCATGTTTGGTACAACTGAACATTTCTCAAGGTCACACGTCCTTGCTGCTCGCCATGTTTGGTTACATCTGCACGTTTCTCAAGGTCACACGTCCTTCTGCACTATGTTTGGTCAATCGAGCATTTCTCAAGGTCACAGTCCTTACTGCTCTCTATCTTTGGTTACATCTGAACATTTCTCAAGGTCACACGTCCTTACTGCTCTCATATTTGATTACATCTGAACATTCTCAAGGTCACACGTCCTTACTGCTCTCCATATTTGATTACATTAAACATTCCTCAAGGTCACACGTCCTTACTGCTCTCCATATTTGGTTACATCTGAACATTCCTCAAGGTCACACGTCCTTACTGCTCTCCATATTTGATTACATTGTTCTGGAACAACAACATTCTCAAGGTCACACGTCCTTACTGCTCTCCATATACTTGATTACATCTGAACATTCCTCAAGGTCACACGTCCTTACTGCTCTCCATATTTGATTACATCTGAACATTTCTCAAGGTCACACGTCCTTACTGCTCTCCATATTTGATTACATCTGAACATTTCTCAAAAGGTCCCCATGTGTCCCTTCTAGGTCCTCCTATATTTTGGTTACATCTCAACATTCCTCAAGGTCACACGTCCTTACTGCTCTCCATATTTGATTACATCTGAACATTCATCAAGGTCACACGTCCTTACTGCTCTCCATATTTGATTACATCTGAACATTTTCAAGGTCACACGTCCTCGCTGCTCACCATGTTTGGTTAATCTAACATTTCTCAAGGTCACACGTCCTTACTGCTCGCCATTGTTTGGTTACATCTCAACATTTCTCAAGGTCACTGTGAATGATAAACAATGTCATGCGTGTGTTTCATGTTTACACAGAATGAAATGAATTTTGTTGAAAAATTCAAGAACCTTCCTTGCTCATGCCTAATTATCACATCCCATTATTCTCCTATGCCTACAACATCTCCATGTCTGCTCCATCTTCTCACCAACCCGAACTCGTCTGTCCACTCTGTGTCTTCTGTGTGTCTCATTTCCCTGTCTGTCCTATCTCACGATAAGTCCATCTCTTCTGTATGTCCCATCTGTTCTATCTGTCTTATTGTGTCTTCTGTATGTCTCATTTCCCTGTCTGTCCTATCTCATGATAAGTCCCATCTCTTGTGTATGTCCCATCTGTTCTATCTGTCTTCTCTCTTCTGTCTGTCCCATTTCTTTTATCTCTCCAGTCTCTTCTGACCTGTCTCATCTTCCCTATCTGTCCCTCTCTTCTATCTGTCCTATATTTCTTGCCTCTCTTCTGTTCCTTCTTCTATCTGTCCATCTCTATCTGTCGTATGTCTTCCATATGTGTCCTCCCTTCTGTGTGTCCTATTTCTTATATTTGTTGCATTTATTCCGTCTTTCCCATCTCTTCTATCTGTCCCATCTCTCTATCTATCCCATCTAACTGTCCCATCTCCTTATCCTCCCCTTCTCCTTATTTGTCCCATCTCTTCTATTTGTCCTTTTTCTTTTTTTAATCTAATCTCTTCTATCTGTCGCATCTCCTTGTCTGTCCCAATTGCTTAGTTGTCCCATCTCTTTTATATGTCCCATATCCCTGTCTGTTCCATCTCCTTATCTACCTCCCCCCCTTCCCCCAATCTGTTCTAATTGTTTTATCTTTCTATCTCGTCTGTCTGTCCTATCTCGCTATCTTTCCCATCTCTTCTATATGTCCCATCTCCTTATCTGTTCTGCCACCCCCTCTGTTTTATGTCTTTTCTACCAAACCTCTGTCACCTTCCTACAATATCCCTATCTCTGTCTCGTTTCCTTATTGTACCATCCGCCATCTCTTGACTAGACGTGTGACAGGGCTTGTCCTCAACGCTTACTGTTACGATATGTACTGGCGGTACCAAGGCCCGAGAGATGCAGACACCTGCTGTATTGGGTCAAGTTATTTGAGCAACACCCTCAATGATGCATCCGTGAAGTGGATGAGGCCCGGCAGTGCAATCCAAGAAAAAGAATGTGAAAAAAAAATATTGATGTGTCCTGATGACAATTAAGAGAGAGAGGGGGGGGGGGAGGGGGAGGGAGAGGAGAGGTGGATGAGAGAGAGAGACAGACAACAGAGAGAGAGAAGACAGAGCAGAGAGGACAGAGAGAGACAGATAGACAGAGACACAGTTAGACTTATTGTTGATGTGCCCAAACCCCTAAAGCTTCAAAGCACTATCGCTTATTTTCTGGTACCGACTGTTTATTTTGCCATTTTGTGTTGTGTTGTTGTTGTTGTTGTTAGTTTGCTTCTTGTTTTGTTCCTTTTTGCCTTGTTTTCTTAAACAGTTGGTCAGTTCCCGCGAAGACGAAATTTTGATGCTTACGGAGTAGTGCTTCTTGTTCAATGCCCTCCCTTTGCTTCCACACAAAATGAAGTCTGACGTTTGACTGATGTTTTATATCTTACTTTTTTGAATAGTTCTAGAAAAAACAAATCAATACTCTTGCCAGAAACTTTACGATTTAGCAATAATATTGTAGATGGTACTCTATGTCTGCTAAAGATATCTAGTTGATATATTTCAAGAAATGCAGAATATTAATATCATATTATGTTATGCAAGTAAGTCCACCCCAAAGATTGTAATGATTAATTGTTTTGTAGACGCCTTGTTTTGACAAGAATTGCAATATTAATTCATCCATCTAATCGATCGATCTAGATCGACAGAAAACCGAAAGAAGCATCGGTATCTCACAATGCTACTAAATTTGTAAAAGCTCTTAAAGCAATTTTTTTTTTTTGGTGTGCTAGTCCTCATATACTCAGAGAGTGGTAGGACTTTAAAATCTACAGAACAGAACAAAGAATTGCAAAACATTGATATCATAATTTACATAAAAATCTTTGGGGATCAATCTCAATTCTAATTGTCATCTTTTGAGGAACACCTGTTGTCTTATCTTCCTTTTTTTTAGTAGAATACGGAACAGAAACAGGTAGCCTCCAAACATGGGAGAAAGAGAGAGAGAGAGTCGGGAAAAGTTAGAGGGGGTCGATAGGACAGAGGACATGGAGAAAGATAGGGAGGGGAAGGGAAGAGGGTAGGTAGAAAGGCTGGGTCGGGGAATGAGGTGGAGGTGATAGGATGAGGAGTGGGTGGGTGTAAATTTGTGCTCATTATAATGCTTGTATAAACCGAAGTATCTGAAATGTCACATCTTAATTTCACAAGACCTGAGTAGAGGATCTATTTAGTTTCATCGAAACACAAGCTTTCCCAGAATTAACTGTCTTAAACGTTCGATACACTGAAAACTGTTTCAATTTTGTATACAGCTGCTCCATTTTTTTGCCAAAACAAGCAACCAATCTCTGCAAAAAAAATAACAAATAAATGAACAAAGAAATAAATTAATAAAAAATGAATGAATGAATGAATGAATGAATGAATGAATGAATGAATGAAGGAATGAATGAAAAGTAAATAAATAAACAATCAAATAAATGAATGAATGATGAATGAATGAATAAATAAATAAACAAATAAATAGATAGATAAATAAATAGATAAACAAATAAATAGATAAATAAATAAATAATAAATGAATAAATAAATAGATAATAAATGAATTAAATAAATAAATAAATACATAAATAAACAAAGATATAATGGAGGGAAAGGGAGAAGGAAATGGAAGAGAGAGAACTGCATGGAGTTTGTTCAGGAGGGATTCATCGTACTGGAACAATTCCATATGCGCTCTACTCAAATCTGCCAGCAGTAATCTGGCAGACTCCTTGAGCCTGCACAATGCCCTGGTAAAGTCTTGAAATGGGGAGGACAAAGGGGAAGGGGGGGAGAAGGGACCAGTGAAACACTAAGCTAACGCCGTCAGAATGATGGAAACATTAAGGTGGACTGCAAACCGGCCAGTTTTTAACCCTTTGGCTCCCGCACCCTGTCCACCGTCATCCTGCATCGCCAACCATGCTAGCAAATCAAAAACGTAATCCTTTCATTCCCTCGCCATTCTTCCAGCTTCTTGCAGGAAGCTGGTGGATAGGGTGAGGGAGTCGAAGGATAAGGTTTTTGCAGTTGGTGGATGGAGCGAGGGAGTCAAAGGGTTAATGTGTCAAACATTATCATACCAAAAAGGCCTACGCGTGTTAATAATCGAGGCTTTAGATAGCACTGCACCTTTTAAACCCTCCTTGCATATACCGAAGCTTGTTTT
>JAPXFY010000023.1:33181680-33189180 GCA_030674185.1 Monoplex corrugatus | reverse complement strand
GCTACAATTTTTTTTAAAACCTAAAAAAAACAAAAAAACAAAAACAGGCAAACAAACGAAACAAGATGGTATAGAACATGGTACAATTTTTTTAAATAAAAATTAGGCAAAAAACCGAAACAAGACGGTGTATAAAATGGTACAATTTTTTTTAAAGATAAAAAAAAACAGGCAAACAAACGAAACAAGACGGTATAGAACATGGTACAATATTTTAAAATAGAAATTAGGCAAACAAACGAAACAAGACGATGTACAAAATGGTACAATTTTTTAAAACATAAAAAAAAAAACAGGCAAACAAACGAAACAAGACGGTGCAGAAAATGGTACAATTTATTTTTAGAAAAAAAAAAAAAAAAACAGGGAAAGAAGTGAAAGAAGAGCGTGCAGAAAATGGTACATTTTTTTTACAAAACAAACAAACAAACAAAAAAACCAACAACAACAAAAAAACAGGCAAACAAACGAAACAAGACGGTGTAGAAAAAATGATACAATTCTTTTAGAAATATAATAAAACAGGTAAACAAACGAAACAACTTGTGTCACAACCATCAAAAATATATAACTTTAAGTCGCCTAAACAAAGATTATAGATATAATGTGGTGATGTTTCTTTCTCTTCTTTTCTTTCGTCCGCTCCATATTATCAAAATAAGAAAAGAATTTATAGCTGTCAGAGCGGATTTTTTTTTTTCCTTCAACAATTGATTTTCTTTGCTGTGATTTTGAAATGGCTTTTTAACAGTTCGTCTCCTACGGTTTTGTAGTTTTACACTTTCCTGCAGCATGAAGAATAAAACCAGCACCATGTGCTTTTATAACTCGACAGATTCTCTTTCACCCTCAGGTGTCAGGCTACATCATAAATGTTACATTTGACGGATGAATCTATTTTATTCGGCCGTCCAAAACATTATTACCGGTTTCCAGTTTCCTGCAGTCATAAAGAAACCGGATAATGTTCAAATGCTTGTAACATTGCAATACTTTACAATTTTTTTTTTCTCAAACGACATTTCTTCATATCAAGAAAATAAATGTGGTTTCGTATACAAATCGTGAAATGTTATGTTTGGCGTTCTTCACGACGGTACCCTTTTGTCTTTTCGTTTTCCCTCTCCATAAAGATGGCGATCAATTCGGTGGATGATGTACCATTAAAAGTCAGTTAAGTGTCATATTTGTTTTCACGAGCAAAGACGTCGAGAGAGAGAGAAAGAGAAAAAGAGAGAAAGAGAGAGAGAGAGAGAGAGAGAGAGAGAGAGAGAATGAGATAATGTTGGGACTGATGAGATCATTTTAGGACTGATCAGGTACGTTTGGTACTGATGAGGTAATGTTGGGACTGATGAGGTAATGTTGGGACGGATGAGGTAATTGTGGGAATGATGAGATAATTTTGGTACTGACGAGGTAATGTTGGGATTGAAGAGGTAATGTTGGGACTGATGAGGTAATGTTGGGACTGATGAGGTAATTTTGGTACTGACGAGGTAATGTTGGGATTGAAGAGGTAATGTTGGGACTGATGAGGTAATGTTGGGACTGATGAAATAATTTTGGTACTGACGAGGTAATGCTGGGACTGAAGAGGTAATGTTGGGACTGATGAGGTAATGTTGGTACTGATGAGGTAATTTTGGGACTGATGAGGTAATCTTGGGACTGATGAGGTAATCTTGGGACTGATGAGGTAATGTTGGTATTGATGGGGTAATGTTGGTACTGATGAGGTAATGTTGGGACTGATGAGATAATGTTGGTACTGATGAGATAATTTTGGTACTGATGTGGTAATTTTCTGACTGATGAGGTAATTTTGGGACCGATAACATGATTTTGTGACTGATGAGGTAATATTGGGACTGATGAGGTAATGTTGGGACTGATGAGGTAATTTGGGTACTGATGAGGTAATCTTGGGACTGATGAAGTAATTTTGGGACTGATGAGGTGATTTTTGGACTGGTGAGGTAATGTTGGGACTGATGAGTTAATTTTTCAATTTCAGTTTCAATTTCTCGAGACGACGTCTCCGCACTCCGAACGAATTCAATATGCACTAACATCACAGGTGCCACGTGTATGGTGATCATGGTACAAGTCTTAATTCTGCACATAAACCCATGAGCTGGCCAGGTCCTGAGGTCCTGAGGTCCTACCTAGCCTATGTTTTACCTCGTTTACATTTTGTATTGGTGTTGTATCAGCTTATCATTGGAATAATCTTGGTTACATGTAAACGACATGTGTATCTGTGTATCTTATCTTCAAAAACAGGAATACACACACACACACACACACACACACACACACACACACACACACACACACACACACACACACACACACACACACCATACACACACACATACATATATATACATATACATATAATATACATATACATACATACATACATATATACACACATACATACATACATACATACATAAATACACACATACATACATACATACATACATCTACATATATATATATATATATATATATATGCATATATATATATATTATATATATATGCATATATATATATATACATATAAAGTAAATAAATGAATAAAAGAACACATAAATAAATAAAGTAATATAATATATATATATACATATATGTATCTATATGTATATATATATATGTGTATGCATACATATATTATATATATATATGTGTGTGTATATATATGTATGTATGTATATATATATATATATACATATATATATATATATTATATATATATACATACATACACATATACATATATGTATATATACATACATATATACATATATATATGTATATATATATACATATATATATATAATGTATATATATGGATATATGAAGTAAATAAATAAATAGATAAAGGTCTAAATTGGAGGCTCCACCGGGTCAGAAATCTGTCACAATAACCATTTGGCTGAGCACTGTGAATGGCTGACATTTTAGATTTTGGTGTGTGGTTCTGGAAGTTGTCAACACTGGCAATCCTTTACAGAAGTATGAATCCTTCACAAAAGTATGAATTCTTTACAAAAGTATAAGTCCTTCACGAAATATGAATCCTTTACAAAAGTATGAATCCTTTTCTACAAAAGTATTAATTTTTTTTATAGAAGTATGAATCTTAATCAACAAAAGTGTGGATCATAATCAAGAAATGTATGAATGCTTTACTAAAGTCTGAGTCCTTTCCAAAATTATGAATCCTTTTCAAAACTCTAAATCCTTCACAAAAACATAACCTCCTTTACAAACAGGAATCTGGCAGAAAGGGTAAGGGACTCAAAGGGTTAAGTTATTGCTTTGCTAGCATGGTTGGCAATGCATGATGCTGGTGGACAGGGTGCGGGAGTCAATGGGTTAATGTGTCCATCTTCTGGGAGGTGGATTTGTATGTCATCATCATCATCAGGTGCCCTGCCGCATGGCGTTGGCGACCATGGACTTCCATCTGTCTCTATCTCTCGTTGCCCCTAGCATCTCCCCCACCCTCCTCGTCCCCTGCCACGATTTGTATGTACAAGTCAAAATCCCCGCTTGCCCATTTCAAGACCTTGTCAGGGCATAGGGATTTCAATACGCTCAGAGTGTCTGCCAGACAACTGCCGGCAGATTTGGGTGGAGCGCATATGGGATTGTCCAAATGCCTTGAATCCCTCTTGTATAAAACACAAACACATTCGAAACTCCTTTTAAAGAGATCCAAAATAAGTCCTAACCTTACATAGGAGACAACACTACTTACATTCTCTTGGGGCTATAAATACGTACTAGCGTTTACTCTTTAAGTGAAGTAGTTCTTGGCAGTCTTGTTTTTTTTCTCTCTGTAGTATTGTTGATAAATTCAAATACCTGGGAACGATCATTTCATCAGACGGCAGATGCACATCGGAAATAGCCGGCAGAATCGGCCAAGCCAAAACAGCATTCAAGGAGATGACAAGCATTCTTACCAACAAATGCCTATCAATTAACACCAGGAAGAGAGTTCTTGAATGTTCTATAGAACCAATACTGTTGCACGGATGTGAGGCGTGGACAGTCAACAAGCAAAGCCAGAACAAGATTGAGGCAGCCGAGATGTGGTTTCTAAGAAGAATGTTGAGAGTTCCATGGACAGCAAAGAAAACAAACGAGACAGTCTTGATGGAAGCAGACACAAGTAGATCACTCATAAGGAAGATTAGGAAAAGACAGGCAACATTTACAGGCCATTTTATGAGGAAAGGGGATTTGGAGCACCAGGTCACAACTGGAAAGCTGGAGGGAAAGAGAGCACCAGGTAGACCCAGTGAGAAAATGCTGGACGGACTTGCAGAGTGGCTGGGGACGAGGAGGGTGGGGGAGATGCTAGGGGCAACGAGAGATAGAGACAGATGGAAGTCCATGATCGCCAACCCCATGTGGCAGGGCACCTGATGATGATGATGAGTATTGTTAGGTAAAACCTCAGGACCTTGCCAGCTCACGAGGTTATGTGCAAGCTTAAGACTTGTGCCATGATCATTTTGGATCCCCTCTATCACGAGGAAACAGTGGGTAAGGAATCCATTCTGAGCGCGGAGACATTACCTCGAGAAACTGAAACCTGAAATTGAACTTTGTGTTCTTTTGTTCACGCATACGCTGTTAAGTTCGTAACAGTAAACGAGCAGAGGCATTACATGTATAAACGACGTGACTTGATCGTACTGGCTGAAATGCAAATTCATTCATCGTTAATCAGCGGGGATGAATCTGTTAAAGAATAGCATTACTATAATCAATTATCCCATCTCCAAGAAAGAGGCTGACGTGCGAATGTATAATAATTATTAATGATTTGCCCGGATTTTTAACCTTTGACTCCCTCATCCTATCCACTAGCATCGTGCATTGTCAACCATTACTAGCAAAGCAAACATTTAACCCTTTGACTTCCTCAGCCTATAGGAAGCTGTAGGAAGCTGGTGGATAGAATGAAGGATTCAAAAGGTTAAGTTTTTGCAGTTGGTAGGTGGGGTGCGGGAGTCAAAGGTTTAAACACACACATACACACACATACGCACGCACGCACGAACATGTGCACGCACGGACGAACGCGTGCACGCATACACACACACACGTACGCAGGCATGCACGCATATACACAAATGCGCTACATAGACAACATAGACTCACATGCAGGCATGCAAGCACGCACGTACACTTAATGACACACTCGGACAGGCACACACGCGCGTACACACACATACACACACGTAGACAGAAATACAAATGTAACTGTAAACTAACACACTCACATACACACACAGACACACACAACACATTCGTAACTGCGCACTTACACAAGCGCGCGCACACACACACACATCCCCCGTCTAATATCACTTATAGTGAAACGACGTTAAATTAAAGAACGAACATTGCACAGACGACGCTATTATGTAGCTAGTCAATGATCAATGAAACAAGGATATTCCATACGAATGCAGTGACGTTTGTGAAACGCAGTGAGATTACAAAACGAGGGATATGATTGTGTTCCATTAGGAACTATTGTCACAATCCATACTTGAAGTTGTGGGTAGAAAAAGATAGTATCATCCAGACCCAGCCAAGTCTTTGGTTTTTCTTTCTTAGTTTCTTTCTTTCTTTTCTTTTTTTTTCTTTCTTTTGTCTTCTTCTTCTCGTTTTTTTCTTTTTTTTTTTTCTTTGTTTTTTTTTTTTCTTCTTTTCTTTCTTTTTTCTTTTTCTTTCTTTTTTCTTTCTTTTCTTTTTCTTTCTTTTTCTTTTTTTCTTTCTTTTTTTTTTTCTTTTTTCTTTTTCTTTCTTTCTTTCTTTTTTCTTCTTTCTTTCTTTCTTTTTTTTTTTTCTTTCTTTCTTTTTTTCCTTTTTCTTTCTTTCTTTTCTTTTTCTTTCTTTCTTTCTTTTTTCTTCTTTCTTTCTTTCTTTTTTCTTTTCTTTCTTTCTTTCTTTTCTTTTTTTTTCTTTCTTTTTTTTCTTTCTTTTTCTTTTTTTTTTCTTCATTTTCTTTCTTTCTTTCTTTCTTTCTTCTTGCTTTCTTTCTTTTATCTGTCTTTCTTTATTTCTTTCTTTCTTTATCACATTATATAGTCTGTCTCACCTTCTTAATGCCATTAAAATGGCGTAGAAAATGGGACAGAAAAAGGTGAACACAAAGGAAATCTCCCTAACGGTGATCATTAAAAAACAAATTGCTTGTCTGATAGTCGAATCTCATCCACTTTACAGATCTATAAGTCACAAGAATATTGCTTTAACTTTCCTGACCAACTCCGCAGGTGTTTGCATCTCTCTGGGCCAGGTAGACACCCAGGACTTGCCATGAAAATAAGTGTAGAACACAGCCCTGTCACGCAGTCTCAATCCGAAATGGAACTCCATAGCATCAAAACTGCCATTCTTATTCTCATCCACATACAAAAAACCAAAGATTCTGTGGATTTTTCAGCCCTGCTCTCATTTGACCTCAGTTCCAATGGCTCTGGAGGTGTAGTCATCATCATCATGTACCCTGCCGCATGGCGTTGGTGATCATGGCCCTCCACACGAATCAATCCCCTTCGTTGCAAGTACATCTCCACCCTCTCCGTCTTCAGCCATCCTGCAAGCGAGGGAGAGGGGATGGGCGCCGCCCTCATGGTGTTAGCCCCGGAAAAGTTGAGGTTTCTGCCACCTCACTTCGCTAGGACCTCAGGGTTATGGCAACTATCTAGGTAGGACATCAGGACCTGGCCAGCTCGCGGGTTTATGTGCAGGCTTAAGGCTTGTGCCGTGATCATTCTGGATCTTCTCCATCACATGGCACCTTTGACGTTAAATGCATATGGAATTCATTTCGAGCGCGGAGACGTCATCTTGTGAAATTGAAACTGAAACTTATTGAAACTGCAAGTCCGTCCAAAATCCTTCCCCGGGTCTACCTGGCGCTCTCTTTCCCTCCAGCTCTCCTGCAGTGACCAGGTGATCTAATTCCCATGTCCTCATAAAATTCCAAGGGAAAGTGCTTGCTTTCCTAATCTTCTTCATTATTGACTTGTGTCTGCCTCATTCAAGACTGTCTCGTTTGTTTTCTTTGCTATCCACGGAACTCTCAAATTCTCCCCGAAACCACATTTCAGCTGCCCTAACCTTGCTCTGACTCTGCGTGCACGACTGTCCACGCCTCACAACCGTACAACAATATATATAATGTTCGACAACTCTCTTCCTGACGTCAACCGATAAACATTTGTTGGCAAGAACGCTTCTCATCCCCTTGAACGCTGTTTTGGCTTGGCCGATTCTGCTGGCTATTTCTGATGTGATCACGTCCGCAAATGACCGTTCCAGAGATTTGAATCTATGGAGTGTATGGTGAACAAATGACGTCGTGGGCTAGTGACACAGAAGGAGTTGAAACGCTGAAGCAACAAAAGCAATTGCTTGTGGAGCCTATCCTCCGTATCATCAATGTCGACGTTTCCTCA
>JAPXFY010000023.1:33166680-33179180 GCA_030674185.1 Monoplex corrugatus | reverse complement strand
GATGTATGTATGTATGTATGTATGATGTAGTACCTTAGATTTATGTTAGTATGTAAGCAGTAGTATGCATGTATGCGCTCATGTATAGTATGTAGCGTACTCGCCTTGATTGATTTGTCAGATTTGCGTTATAAATAATATATATATATTATTTATTTTTGCTCAAATCCTCTGACCAACACTGCAGGTGTGTGTATCCCTGCTTGACGCCAGATAGTTTTATAAACGTAAGCGAACAGTACAATCTTGTCAGGCAGTCTCAATCTCACATGGATCTCCATAACGTCATGATTATCATAGCCAACGTCATCAGCATTATGGTTCTGTAAGAAGGTGTCCCAGATTCTATGGCCATTGTATATGTATAGAAATTAAAACAGAAAAAAAAATGGAGTTTAGGTTGACCGGTATAAGAAGAATTTGATGGTGAAGGTGATTGTTTGTGTTAATGAAATGAAATTTTTCTTTTCGTCGGTTATCATTTGAAAAACTGACTACCATTTCGTTTCGAAAAGTGGAAAAGAAAACACAAATTGTCATTTTTATTATCATTAATGTTTAACTCTTTGACTCCCGAACCCTATGCACCAACTGCAAAACATAATCCTTTGACTCCCTCACCCTATCCACCAGCTTTCTGCATAAAGCTGGTGAATAGGATGAGGGAATCAAAGGGTTAAGATTTTGCTCTGCTAGCATGGCTGACAATGCAGGATGCTGGTGGACAGGGTGCTGGAGTCAAAGCGTTAAAGACCAGCCGGACTGCGCAGAGCCATATCATGGCCATACCCATCTCAAGACGTTTACAAAAACTCATGAACAGTTAACAAAACCTGGAAAAGTAAAATTAAGTTCATACATCAATGCACTAGAGCACGGTAATCTAAGGATACCCCTGGCGTTGACCATTCCACCCAATTCACAAAGAAAACAAAACAAAACAGAAAAAAACTGATCACGTTCGAACTGGGATCGGTCAACCACTAAAAGTTGAAATCATGAGAAATATGGCAAACTTTTATAAAGGCATCATCATCATCATCATCCAGTGCCTTGCCGCATGGCGTTGGCGATCATGGACTTCCATCTGTCTCTGTCTCTTGTTGCCTCAAGCATCTCTTCCACCCTCCTTGTCTTCAGCCACTCTGCAAGTCCGTCTAGTATCTTCTCCCTGGGTCTACCTGGTGCTCTCCTTCCCTCCAGCTTTCCCGTTGTGACCAGGTGCTCCAAATCCCCCTTCCTCATAAAATGTCCTATTATTGTTGCCTGTCTTTTCCTAATCTTCCTTATGAATGATCTACTTGTGTCTGCTTCCATCAAGACTGTCTCGTTTGTTTTATTTGCTGTCCATGGAACTATCAACATTCTTCTTAGAAACCACATATCGGCTGTCTCAATCTTGTTCTGGCTTTGCTTGTTGACTGTCCACGCCTCACAACCGTACAACAGTACTGGTTCTATATAATATTCAAGAACTCTCTTCCTGATGTTGATTGATAGGCATTTGTTGGTAAGAATGCTTTTCATCTTCTTAAATGCTGTTTTGGCTTGGCCGATTCTGCTGGCTATTTCTGATGCGCATCTGCCGTCTGGTGAAATGATCGTTCCCAGGTATCTAAACTTATACGTTATCACTGGATAATTTGCATAGAGTGGAGTTTTTTTCTTACGATTGATTGCAATCATTTTTGATACTTTGTTTCATATTGTCAGTGTTATTTGTTTGATAGAATAAAAGAGAAATCCAAACAAGTATGACTGCCCGCGTTCAAGCAAACAGGAACCAGAAAAAATAAACAGAAAGAAGAATGAGAACTTGTATTAAATACAACAATATAAGACAGGCACAAATTTTCAGTCAACTGGCCTTCGTCAAGCTTAAGATTATAAGCAAACACCAGATACAAAACTTTGGAGAAAAAGAACTGAAACTTTCCCTGCTGCTAGGTCCAGTCTTTTTCTCCTAAATTTTGTATCTGGTATTTGTTTGTTTGTAATCTTATGCTTGATTAAGGCCGGATGGCCGAAAAATTGCGCCTGTCTTGTCTTGTATTAAATACGCGTGTTCTTATTCTTTTTCGTGTTTCTTTTCTGGTTCCTGAACAAAAGAGAGTTTGTTGGAAGAGAGGCGGGGAGGGGGGGGGTGAAGAATGCGGAAATTCCTTCATGATTGACCATAAACTGAAGTTTTCATGGTGCCTTAATTTTGAAACTTATCTTAAGAATTGATTGTGCGTTAGCATATATATATACATGTATATATACATATATGTATGTGTGTGGTGTGTGTGTGTGAGTGTGTGTGTGTGTATGTATGTATTGTACACAAACACACACACACACACACACACACACACACACACACAACAACATATATATATATATATATATATATATATATATATATATATATATATGCAAGAGGGACCTTAAAGCCTTGAACATCGACAAGGATCAATTGGGAAGCAACAGCCCTCGAGCGATCAGCCTGGAGACAGACTGTGCAGTAAAGGTCTCTCCAAGTTCGAAGAGACACTCGCTCAGCAGCACAAGGAAAAGAGAACGAGAAGAAAGGCTGCAGCCCAGGCAGACAGACCAGCGTCAGACTTCATCTGTGCCCTCTGCCACAGGGACTGTCATTTCCGCGTCGGATTGGCCAGCCACACCCGACGCTGCACCAGAATAAACACCCAGAGCGCAACTCCATAGTCTTCCGAGACTGAAGGACGCCTATACATATACATACATGTATATATATTATATATATATATATATATATATATATATATAGAGAGAGAGAGAGAGAGAGAGAGAGAAACAGACAGACAGACAGACAGACAGACAGAGACACAGAGAGAGACACAGCGACAGAGACAGACAGAAAATCAGACAGGTGGCAGACAGAAACAGAGATTACGAAAGATAGCGTGACCCCTGTACTCTTAGTTCAGTATGGAAATCATATTAATTAACAACCCCATCGTCGTCGTCATCAATGTCATCATCATCATTACCACCACCACCACCATCACCATCATCGTCGTTATCGTCGTCGTCGTTTGTCGTCATCATCATCATAACACCGTCACCACCACTATCACCATCACCACCACCACCACTATCACCATCACCACCACCACCACCACCACCACCATCATCATCATCATCATCATCATCATCATCATCACTACCACCGCAACCATCATCATCATCATCATCATCATCACCATCATCACAACCACCACCAACATCACAACCACCACCACCATCATCATCATCATCATCATCATCATATATAACAACATCGTCTCTCATCAATGTCATCATCATCATTACCACCACCACACATCACCATCTTTGTCGTCGTCAGTCGTCGTCGTCATCCTCTCTCCGCGCGTCCACCATCATCATCATCATATCTCCACCACCACCATCATCATCACCACCACCACCACCACCACCACCACCACCACCACCACCATCATTATCATCATCATCACCACCGCAACCATCATCATCATCATTCACCACCACCTTTCATCATCATCACCACCACCATCACCACCATCATCACACCATCATCACTCCACCCAACCATCATCATCACCACACCATATCATCATCATTCACACCATCATCATCATTACCACCACAACCATCATCACCCATTACCACCACATCTCATCATCACCACCATCACACACACTCATCATCATCGTCATCATCATCATCGCACGTAGAAAAAAAATATAGTTGTGCTGGCTTTTGTAGCCATGAAAGTAACGTAGAAAATAAGGACATATAAATTTTTTTTTAAAACGGGTTGGGGTTGGGGTTGGGAGGGAGGGAAGAGATGTTAATTCCTGCAGTACCCTTTATGACCCTGGCTGGTTCGGGAACCCATAAAATATAAGCTATAAAATGTGCAGAGGGAGATCGAGGGGGAGAGGGGGGAGAGGGAGAGAGCGGGCGGGTGTGTGAGGGGGGTGAGGGGGGAAGGAGTAGGGGAGGGGAACCTGCGAAAATTGCCTCAGGATTGACCATAAATTGAAGCTTTGATGCACTTTTCATTTTTATTTTATTTCATTTATTTTTTTATTTTTTTTTTTTTTTAACGTATGTCAGGACTTGCTTGCGTATTCTGTACTCGTATCTGCATATTGCATATTTACACTCATTCGTCCTTCTATAAACTCGTATAACGCCCTTGCAAGCACAGGTCCTCACGATGAGTAAGCAGAGAGACAGAGACAGAGAGAGACAGAGAGAGGAGAAAGAGAAAAAGACGAGAGACAGAGAGACAGAGAGGGAGACAGAGAGAGAGAGAGAGACAGGCAGACAGACAGACACACAAACAGACAACAGACAGGCAGACAGACAGACAGGGGACAGAGAGACAGAGACAGAGACACAGAGATACAGATAGACAGATAGACAGACAAAGAGAGAGAGTGGGGGACAGAGAAGAGAGAGAGAGAGAGATACAGTATAGACAGACAGGCAGAGAAAGAGAGAGAGTGAGGGACAGACAGAGACAGAGAGACTCAGAGAAAAAAAAACAGATATTAATCGAGCGAATGAGAGAAAACACTCAGAGATGGAGAGAAAGCAGAGAGAGAGAGAGAGAGAGAGAGAGAGAGAGAGTGTGTGTGTGTGTGTGTGTGTGTGTTGTGTGTGTGTGTGTGGTGTGTGTGTGTGTGTGTGTGTGTGTGTGTGTGACAGAGACAGAAAGACAGACAGAGAGACACAGAGAGAGAAAAAGAAAAGAAGAAAAAACCAGACCTAGAGAGAGAGAGAGAAAAAGAAGAGAAAGAGAAGAGAAGGAAGAGAGACAGAGAAAAGAGAGAGGAAGGAAAGAGAGAGCGAGAGAAAAGAAGAGAGAGAGAAAGAGAGAGAGAGAGAGATACGAGAGAGAGAGAGAGAGAGAGAGAGACGGAGAGATGGAGAGAAAGAGAGAGAGAGGGGGGGAGAGAGAGAGTGATTAAAAATAAAATAAACACAAGCCCAGTCTCAAGGCCGCTTTGACCCATTAAACTCGATAGAAATGAGTTGGAAGAGGTCTTTGAGTTTATCAAACCTGGCCATCTTTTCACACTGTTGCTTTATCATAAAGGTTGTATTTTTCTGTTTGTTTTGTTATTTAATTTTTTCTTTCTTTCTTTCTTTCTTTCTTCTTTCTTTCTTTCTTTCTTTCTTCTTTCTCTCTTTCTCTCTTTCTTTCTTTTTTCTTTTCTCTCTTTCTTTCTTTCTTTCTTTCTTTCTCTCTTTCTTTCTTTCTTTCTTTCTTTCTTCTTTCCTTCTTTCTTTCTTTCTTTCTTCTTTTTTTCTTTCTTTATATTATTCTTTCTTTCTTTATTTCTGTCTATATTTTTTTCTTGGTTTCTTTTTCTTTAATTTTATTATTATTGTTTCTGCTACTGCTCTTATCGTCGTTGTCGTCACCATTGTCATGTTGAAATCGTTATCATCAGCATCGTTATCATCGTCATCGTCATCATCATATCGTCGTCAACATCGTCTTCATTACTATCGCCACCACGGTCATCATCATCACTGCCACCATTTTCATCATCATCACCACCATCACCATCATAATCATCATCGTCGTCGTCATCATCACCAGCAGCAGCAGCTAGCAGTAGCAGCAGCAGCATATCGTCGTCAACATCGTCATCATCGTCATTATCACCATCGCCATGGTCATCATCATCGTCCATCATCATCATCATCATCACCATCACCACCACCACCATCATCATCATCATCATCATCATCACCACCACCACCACTATCTCATCATCATCATCACCACCACCACCACCTCATCATCACAATCACCATCACCACCACCACAACCACCACCACCATCATCATCATCATCATCATCATCATCGTGCGTGCGTCGTCGTCGTCATCGTCGTCGTCACATCATCGTCGTCGTCGTCGTCGCGTCATCATCTCATCATCATCATCATCATCATCGTCGTCGTCGCGTCGTCTCCTCCTCCTCCTCATTTGTGACCCTCCAGCACGCAGTGAGTCGTAAACTCCCTGGCGTTTTATAGCAGAAGCGGTCAAAATGAGTGGGAAGGTGAGGTCTTGTTGATTTGAGGGTTCTGATTGAAAATGAGTCATAAATCGCTGCTCTTGTTCCATAAGCGAAAATGCATTATTTCATCAGTATAAGAAACATTGTGTGTTTAATCGAACCAACACAATCTGTTATGACAAAAACCAACATCCGAAATTATCAATGTTCAACACCGTTTATTTTCGTGTTTGCTTGGAATATACGGGCTGTTTTTTGTTTGTTTGTTTGTTTGTTTGTTTGTTTGTTTTTGTTGTTTTTGTTGTTGTTGCTTGTTTTTTGTTTTGTATTGTTTTGTCTTGTTTTTGACAAAGCCGTAGACTCAGGATTTGATATCTTGAGTTCAGACCCAGTCTGCAACTTTAAAATTGGCCTGTTTGCTCATCATCACCATCATCATCAGGCGCCTTGCCGCATGGCGTTTCGATCATGGACTTCTATCTGTCTCTATCTCTTGTTGCCTCAAGCATCTCTTCCACCTCCCTCGTCTTCAGCCACTCTGCAAGTCCGTCTAGTATCTTCTCCCTGGGTCTACCCGGTGCTCTCTTTCCCTCCAGCTTTCCCGTTGTGACCAGGTGCTCCAATTCCCCTTTTCTCATAAAATGTCCTATAAATGTTGCCTGTCTTTTTCCTAATCTTCCTTATGAATGATCTACTTGTCGTGTCTGCCTCCATCAAAACTGTCTCGTTTGTTTTCTTTGCTGTCCATGGAACTATCAGCATGACCTGTTTGCTGCCCATTTTAAAGTTTCTATCATTCTGGTGGTGTCAGCTTATTGTTTCAAATGTCTCCCCTCCTCCCTCCTTTCCGCTCCTCATTTCAAGACCTTGCCAGCGCATAGGGTTTTTTTTGCGCAGGCTAAAGGAGTGTGCCAGATAAGTACTGGCAGATTTGGATGGAGCGCATATGGAATTTTCCGAGAGCTATGAATCCCTGTTGAACAAACTCCAAACTGGAATAGGTCTGTTGGCCGGGTACCGGAGACCATGGCACAATTCCGTTTTTGGTCGGAGTCAGATCAGTCAGCACGCCTTTCCTCCTCCTTTGGAGCTTAGCCCGTCAAGGGAGATGACCCCGACATTCTGGCGCCTTTTTTTTTTTAACCCTTTGACTCCTGCATTCTATTCAACAACTGCAAAAACTTAACTCTTTGACTCCTTCATCCTATTCACCAGCTTCCTGTGAAGGAATCAAAGGATTAAGTCTGTGTTTTGTGAGCATGGTTGACAACGCAGGATGCTGGTGGACAGGGTGTGGGAGTAAAAGGTTAAACAAAAATTTCGTTTAAAAGCTGGCTTTCATATACACCCGTGTGTGGTAGAACATTAATTCTGAACCAACGAACGAAAGAAAGAAACAGAAGATGTACAGAAGGACGCAATCATTATTAAAAGTCTTATGAAAACAGACATATATACATTAAAAATCAGGACACCATTTTGATCTTTGATCAGGTGCGTGTTTTGAAAGTAGATTTGTATTGATGTTGAACAAAACTTCCGCAGCTAAAGCAAAAACAACACATACATACAAACAAAAACAGAGACTATACATCACTTCGTTAAAAAAAATGAAACACAACAGTATGGATACACTGTTACCTATGTTTGAATTTCCATTAAGATTGATGTTGGGCTGCTCAAGAAATTACGGCAATGAAATTCGAAAAAAAAGATATACGCATGCGATTTTTTTTTCAAAACAGAAATTTAGTGGGGGTACTGTGTGAAAATCCTTGTGTCTCAGTCAATTAATCATGACATTTTAAAATGGTTAAAACCATAAGGAAAGAAAATAAAACTGCTTCCTGAAACAGTCGAGCTCTAAAATTTTAATTCCTGGGACCTCCCATTGGACAGTCCAGTCATTTATATCGTCCTCTTCTTCCTCCTTTTCCTCCTTTTTCCCTTTTTCTCAAGGTCATGATACCACCATCAGGAAATAGTAGTACTTAACTTTTTGTACCATCCTCATGTACCAGGAGGTGTCGTGTGGAAAAGAAGCTGAAAGGTCTGCAGATTGATTGGAAGCCTGGTGCACAGTCATGTTCAATATGTGATAAAAATATTGCTTAGCTTTTACATCATGGTTTGGATCCAATTATGTCATGTTTGCTGGATGAACAAAATGTACTCATTGATTCTTCTGCTGCTACGGCTGCTCTTTCTGCTGTTGCTGCTGCTGCTGCTACTACTACTGCTGCTACTACCACCTCCACCTCCACCACCACTAAGAGGAAGAAGAAGAAGGAGAGAAAGCAGAAGAAGAAGAAGAAGAAGAAGAAGAAGAAGAAGAAGAAGAAGAAGAAAAAGAAAGAGAAAAAGAAAGATGATGACGATGTTGATGTTGAAAAAGAAGAAGAAGAACAACAACAACAACAAAAACAATAAGAACAACAACAACAACAACAACACGAACAAGAACACGAACACGAACAAGAACACGAACAAGAACACGAACACGAACAAGAACAAGAACAAGAACACGAACACGAACAAGAACAAGAACAAGAACACGAACACGAACACGAACAAGAACAAGAACAAGAACAAGAACGAGAAGCTAGAAGCTAGAAGAAGAAGAAGAAGAAGAAGCTGATGATGAAGAGGAGGAGGAGGTGGAGGTGGAGGAAGAAGAAGTAAATGATAAAGACAATAGGCAAATTATGTTACTTAGACAATAACTGATCAAGATTGTAGACAAATTCTGTTACATGGACAATAACTGATCAAGATTGTAGACAAATTCTGTTACATGGACAATAACTGATCAAGATTGTAGACAAATTCTGTTACATGGACAATAACTGATCAAGACTGTAGACAAATTCTGTTACATGGACAATAACTGATCAAGATTGTAGACAAATTCTGTTACATGGACAATAACTGATCAAGACTCTAGACAAATTCTGTTACATGGACAATAACTGATCAAGACTAGACAAATTCTGTTACATGGACAATAACTGATCAAGATTGTAGACAAATTCTGTTACAAGGACAATAACTGATCAAGATTGTAGACAAATTCTGTTACATGGACAATAACTGATCAATATTGTAGGCAAATTCTGTTACATGGACAATAACTGATCAAGATTGTAGGAAAATTCTGTTACATGGACAATAACTGATCAAGACTGTAGACAAATTCTGTTACAAGGACAATAACTGATCAAGTCTTTAGGCAAATTCTGTTACAAGGACAATAACTGATCAAGATTGTAGGCAAATTCTGTTACATGGACAATAACTGATCTGATCAAGACTGTAGGCAAATTCTGTTACAAGGACAATAACTGATCAAGATTGTAGGCAAATTCTGTTACATGGACAATAACTGATCTGATCAAGACTGTAGGAAAAGTGTGTTACATGGACAATAGCTGATCAAGACTGTAGACAAATTCTGTTACAAGGACAATAACTGATCAAGATTGTAGAGAAATTCTGTTACATGGACAATAACTGATCAAGATTGTAGACAAATTCTGTTACATGGACAATAACTGATCAAGATTGTAGACAAATTCTGTTACATGGACAATAACTGATCTGATCAAGACTGTAGGCAAATTCTGTTACATGGACAATAACTGATCAAGATTGTAGACAAATTCTGTTACATGGACAATAACTGATCAAGATTGTAGACAAATTCTGTTACATGGACAATAACTGATCAAGATTGTAGACAAATTCTGTTACAAGGACAATAACTGATCAAGACTGTAGACAAATTCTGTTATATGGACAATAGCTGATCAAGATTGTAGACAAATTCTGTTACATGGACAATAGCTGATCAAGATTGTAGACAAATTCTGTTACATGGACAATAACTGATCAAGATTGTAGACAAATTCTGTTACAAGGACAATAACTAATCAAGACTGTAGGCAAATTCTGTTACATGGACAATAACTGATCAAGATTGTAGACAAATTCTGTTAGAAGGACAATAACTGATCAAGACTGTAGGCAAATTCTGTTACATGGACAATAACTGATCAAGATTGTAGACAAATTCTGTTACATGGACAATAACTGATCAAGATTGTAGACAAATTCTGTTACAAGGACAATAACTGATCAAGTCTTTAGGCAAATTCTGTTACAAGGACAATAACTGATCAAGATTGTAGGCAAATTCTGTTACATGGACAATAACTGATCTGATCAAGACTGTAGGCAAATTCTGTTACAAGGACAATAACTGATCAAGATTGTAGGCAAATTCTGTTACATGGACAATAACTGATCTGATCAAGACTGTAGGAAAAGTGTGTTACATGGACAAGAGCTGATCAAGACTGTAGACAAATTCTGTTACAAGGACAATAACTAATCAAGACTGTAGGCAAATTCTGTTACATGGACAATAACTGATCTGATCAAGACTGTAGGAAAAGTGTGTTACATGGACAATAACTGATCAAGATTGTAGACAAATTCTGTTACAAGGACAATAACTAATCAAGACTGTAGGCAAATTCTGTTACATGGACAATAACTGATCAAGATTGTAGACAAATTCTGTTACAAGGACAATAACTGATCAAGACTGTAGGCAAATTCTGTTACATGGACAATAACTGATCAAGATTGTAGACAAATTCTGTTACATGGACAATAACTGATCAAGATTGTAGACAAATTATGTTACAAGGACAATAACTGATCAAGACTGTAGGCAAATTCTGTTACATGGACAATAACTGATCAAGACTGTAGGCAAATTCTGTTACATGGACAATAACTGATCAAGTCTTTAGACAAATTCTGTTGCTTGGACTATAACTGATCAAGTCTTTAGGCAAATTCTGTTACATGGACAATAACTGATCAAGACTGTAGGCAAATTCTGTCACTTGGACAATAACTGATCAAGTCTTTAGGCAAATTCTGTTGCTTGGACTATAACTGATCAAGACTGTAGGCAAATTCTGTCACTTGGGCAATAGCTGATCAAGTCTTTAGGCAAATTCTGTTACTTGGACTATAACTGATCAAGACTGTAGGCAAATTCTGTCACTTGGACAATAGCTGATCAAGTCTTTAGGCAAATTCTGTTACTTGGACTATAACTGATCAAGACTGTAGGCAAATTCTGTCACTTGGACAATAGCTGATCAAGTCTTTAGGCAAATTCTGTTACTTAGACAATAGCTGATCAAAACTGTAGGCAAATTCTGTTGCTTGGACAATAACTGATCAAGTCTTTAGGCAAATTCTGTTACATGGTCAGTAACTGATCAAGTCTTTAGGCAAATTGTGTTACACTAAATATTAGCCTGTTTGCTGCCCATCTTAATGTTCTATCATTCAAGTGGTGTCAGCTTAGTATTTGAAAAAGATTTGTCGTAGATATCTTGCGTTCGGACCCAGTCCGCTACATCAAAAACTGAGATCTTCACTACAGATCTTAATGTCTCCAGCACATACCGGTGAATGCTTGATTGATTTGGTTCAGTTTTTACGTCGATATCCACCTCAGGTGATATGGCCGACGGGGATAACCATTCCAGGGAAGTGGGGGAAGTGGGACCTATCTAATTCTACACCGACACCGCCAGAACAATAATGATGTTAAGGTGGGACGGTGAGAAGGCCAGTTTTAATGTAGCGCACCCCGGGATTCGAACCCACAACCATTAGCATGTGAATCCGACGCTCAAAGCCAGCTGAGCTACCTGGGCCCGCTTATACCGGTGGTGTCTGTACTCCGTTTTATATGTCCTTCTCCCCGCCTCCCCAGTTCAAGACCTTGCCAGCCCATAGCGTTTTGTCCAGCGAATCTGCCAGATAATTGCTGGTAGACTTGGGTGGAGCGCATATGGAATTGTCCGAGTGTGATGAATACCTTTTGAACACACTCCAAACTGCAGACTTCTTGAACAGGACACGCTGTCCACATGAAAGTCAATCTCATCCCAAAGGTGCTACTGTATGGAGAATTAAAGCAAGGATACCCTGATCATGGAAGACCACATAAGCGATCTAAAACACCCCGAAGGCCAGCCTCATCAGCTGGGGCATCAACACCACCAACCGGGGAAGACACTACCGGCAAGGAGCATAAGCTGGTGACAGCCGTGCACACAGGACACAAACATCACATTTGAACAGCACAGAACAAATTCTATTCAACAGACGAGGGACCTACAGAAGCAGGACCCAAGGCCGAAGGACCTCTTCCCATGCAGCACCTGTAGAAGAACATATGCCTCATTCATAAGTCTTGTATCCCACATGAAGACCCATACCAGGCAATAGAGATCATGTATGCCTCCTCTCGTCGTCGTCGTCGTCGGCCTCTTTACATCTCAGGAGATTATAGTCTGCACCAGGAGGCGTTGTGGTCATGACGTGCACTTTCTGCTGTGGCTGTGCAGGCTGATTTTTGAGT
>JAPXFY010000023.1:33159180-33161680 GCA_030674185.1 Monoplex corrugatus | reverse complement strand
AAAAGAAAGAGAGTGACAGAGAGAGACAGAGAGACAGAAAGACAGAGACAGAGAGAGCCAGAGACAGCGACAAGATAAGAAAAAAAGGGAGAGAGAGAGACAGACAGACAGACAGACAGACAGACAGAAAGACAGAGACAGAGACAGAGAGACGATGAGACAGAGAAGAGAAAGAAAGTCAGAGAGAGAGACAAAGACAGAGAGAGAAAGAGAGAGAGAGAGAGAGAGAGAGAGAGAGAGAGAGAGAAAGAGAAAGACAGAAAAAGAAAGATAGACAGACAGACAGACAGAGAGACAGACAGGCAGACAGACAGACAGAGAGAGACAGGGAAAGAGACAGAGACAGAAACGAAATAAGTGAAGACAGATTTTGTTTCAGTTTCTCAAGATAACGTCTCCGCACGTCCACGTGAATTCCATATGCACCGATGCTATGTGATGGGTAAGCTCCAAACTGATCATGGCTTAAAGGCCTATCTATATATACTTGTGCATGCAATAAGCTGTATCTTTACACATGTGCATAAACCCTATTCATATGCCTTTGCAATAAAACTTACATTTAGGCAAAGTTCTTGCATGAAAACCCTGTGTTTCGCCTGAAGGTTAATTTAAAAAGACACGTTAATGCAAAAAGCAGTATTTTTCCAACTGTATCGATGTTAGCACGCAGGCCAGCTTAACCCTTTGACTCCCGCACCCTATCCACCACCAACTGCAAAAACTTAACCCTTTGAATCCCTCGCCCTAACCACCATCCTCCTGCAGGAAACTGGTGGTTAGGGTGAGGGATTCAAAGGGTTAAGTTTTGTTGCTCTGCTAGCATGATTGACAATACAGGATGCTGGTGGACAGGGTGCGTGAGTCAAAGGGTTAACATATCAGCCGCTACTAATCTACATGTACAGTGAGCTGAAAACCTGTGGGGAGATGAGATGACTCAGAACAGCCGCCGGCAAAGACTCAAAAGCGACAGGACTGGAAACAGAAACAGTGAACCCGAGGACATGGTTGCACACACACACAAACACCTGTCAACCATTACATCAACACAATAACACACAAACACCTGTCAACTATTATTACATCAACACAATAACACACAAACACCTGTCAACCATTACATCAACACAATAACACACAAACACCTGTCAACCATTACATCAACACAATAACACACAAACACCTGTCAACTATTATTACATCAACACAATAACACTCAAACACCTGTCAACCATTACATCAACACAATAACACACCTGTCAACCATTACATCAACACAATAACACACAAACACCTGTCAACCATTACATCAACACAAAAACACACAAACATCTGTCAACCATTACATCAACACAGTAATACACAAACACCTGTCAACCATTACATCAACACAATAACACACAAACACCTGTCAACCATTACATCAACACAATAACACACAAACACCTGTCAACCATTACATCAACACAATAACACACAAACACCTGTCAACCATTACATCAACACATAACACACAAACACCTGTCAACCATTACATCAACACAATAACACACAAACACCTGTCAACCATTACATCAACGCCATAACACACAGACACCTGTCAACCATTATTACATCAACACCATAACACACAAACACCTGTCAACCATTATATAAACACATTAACACACAAACACCTGTCAACCATTACATCAACACAATAACACACAAACACCTGTCAACCATTATATAAACACAATAACACACAAACACCTGTCAACCATTACATCAACACAATAACACACAAACACCTGTCAACCATTACATCAACACAGTAACACACAAACACCTGTCAACCATTACATCAACACAATAACACACAAACACCTGTCAACCATAACATCAACGCATTAACACACAAACACCTGTCAACCATTACATCGACACAATAACACACAAACACCTGTCAACCATTACATCAACACAAAAACACTCAAACACCTGTCAAACATATTACATCAACACAATGATACACAAACACCTGTCAACCATTACATCAACACCATAACACACAAACACCTGTCAACCATTACATCAACACAAGAAGACACAAACACCTGTCAACCATTACATCAACACAGTAACAGAGTATCAAGAGGGTAGCCACCTGACCAGGTCGCCAATCAACCAACCAGCCAGCCAGCCCTTCCAGCTTACAACACCAGATGGTCGGTCTTAGTTTCAGTGTCTCCGCGTTCCAGAATTAATTCCATATGCACTATCGTCACAGGTGCCATGTGATGAAGAAAATTTAGAATGATCACGGCACAAGCCTTAAGCCTGCACATAAACCCAATAGCTGGCCAGGTCCTGAGGTCCTTGCCTAGATAGTTCCATAATCCTGGGGTCCTAGGGGAGTGAGGTGACAGAGACCTCAACTTTTCCCGGGGCCAGCATTATGAGGGCGGTGCCCATCCCCTCTCTCTGGCTTCAAATCAATATTCCTATTCACATTTCC
>JAPXFY010000023.1:33141680-33154180 GCA_030674185.1 Monoplex corrugatus | reverse complement strand
GCCTGCTCTGCCTGCCTTCCTGCCTGTCTGCCTGTCTGCCTGCTGTCTGACTGTCTGTCTGTCTCTGCCTGCCTGTCTGTCTGTCTGTCTTCTCTCTCTCACTCTCTCTCTCTCTCCCTGTCCCTCCCTCTCTCTCCCCCTCCACCCCCCCCCCCTCTCTCTGTCTCTGTCTCTCTGAACACCGTCTTTGCAAATCAAAGGCATGCATGTCACGTCTACTTGTGGTTCAGACTGCAGTACTATTCGTATCTATGGATCAAATGCCTTCGTACGAAGCATTAACAGGTTCATAGGTGGCTATAAAACGTTTTGCCATTGTTTTGTTTTTTTGCTGGTGGTAATGCATTCAGTGTTTTTGTCGTTGGGGATTTGTTTCCTTTTCTTTTCTTTTGTTGGTTTTTTTTTTTTTTTCGCTTTGTTTTGTCGATCAATGTCTGTATGCTGTGTGCTGTTTAGCGTTTTGCATAGGTTATCGTTAACTTGTTATAAAACAATGTTCTGTGGTATTTAATGCCACGATCTTTGAGCATGTTTTGTTTGTCAGATCTCTTTGTCTCTGTCTCTGTCTCTCTGTCTTTGTCTCTCTGTCTTTGTCTTTGTCTCTGTCTCTATCTCTGTCTCTCTCTCTGTCTGTCTTTGTCTCTCTCTCTCTCTCTCTGTGTTTCTCTCTGTCTTTGTCTCTCTCTCTCTCTCTCTCTCTCTCTCTCTCTCTCTTTCTCTCTGTCTCTGTCTCTGTTTCTCTCTGTCTCTCTCTCTCTCTCTCTCTCTCTCTCTCTTTCCCTATCTGTGTGTGTGTGTGTCTCTCTCTCTCTTTCTCTCTCTCTCTGTCTCTCTCTTTCTTTTTCTCTGTCTGTCTCTATCTGTCTGTCTGTCTGTCTGTCTCTGTCTCTGTCTGTCTCTCTCTTTCACACACTCTCTCTCTCACACACACACACACACAGTAACAGACACATATACATAACCCCATCCTCGCGCATATACAGGCAGATTTATAAAACAATTTTTCACAGTCACCAAAGAAATACATACCTAAATACCCATATACATGCATCAGCACACATCTCTAATACTCCCTCATTCAAGTGCGGAAGAGTATGCGCGCACGCACACACACACACACAGACACACACACACACACACATAAATAATATATATATACACACACACACACACACACACATATATATATATATATATACATATATATATATATATATATATATATATGTATATGTGTGTGTGTGTGTGTGTGTGTGTGTATCATATATGTATATATACATATATACATGTGTGTGTGTGTGTGTGTGTGTGTGTGTGTGTGTGTGTGTGTGTGTGTGTGTGTGTGTGTGTGTGTGTGTATGAACGTATACGTACACCTATACATATATGCATAATATAAACAGCTTTATTTCAATGACCATTCGGGGTTTGGATCTGACCTTTCAAGGTTTTGTTATTTGTGTATTTTTCTATGTATGTGGGGGTTTGCTTTTTCTTTGTATTTTGTTTTGTTGTTGTTGTTGTTGATTCTTCTTCTTCTTATGGTTTTTTTTTTTTTTTTTGCTTTTGTTTGTTTGTTTGTTTGTTTTTCGATAGCACCGTGGACTCAAGACATGATGTCTCGAGTTCAATCCTTGCCCATAACAGTATAAACTGTTTGCTTCCCATCTTAATGCTTTTATCATTCTGGTGGTGTCAGCTTTAGTTTAAGAGATTCACGCAGACAGCATTAGAGCGCTGACGAAGATGGCGAGAACGCCATCGAAAGCTACGGAACTGTGAGTAGCGATTTTTACACTGTTGGGAGACCTTGTTCTTCAAAATTGGTAGCATTATGTCTACCCCCCAACTGTTGAAACTTCCCCTACGTCTCATTCGCGATTACGATCGGACGATCATCACTACCTTTCGTGAATCAGAGAAATTACACCGCTCCCTAGCGAAGTTCAGGAACCATCTACACTTCACACTGCACTGCAAACATCACGGCGTCTTTCCCACCAGCCTAAAAATCAAAACTCCGATGAAAGGAACAGCAGCAAATAATATCATCAATCAGGCACAACGAGCACTCATGAACGAACGCATCAAGCAAATCAACACCCGCATCACTTGTCTGGAAGGGAAAATCCAAGACCTCGAGGAAAGACTGAGCTCTAGCACACTACCAGATGCTATGCTCTCCGAAATCAAAGAGTGGCTAAACAACACACGACGAATAGAATGGGACAAAGTACGCCAACGCCATCGAAAGAAATTCGAACTTCTAGCACCAAAAAACAACAGGAGACAACAGAATGACAAAAGCGAGATTACACCTGTACCGGAAGAAACAAAAAGAAAGACCAAAGAGAGGTGGGTGATCAATCTATCAGATCGCCAACTCACTAAACCTGAACAGGAAGTACTAGAGAAAGGACTAAATTTCGCCGTAGCCCCTAACAAGCTTCCAGTGGTAGACCTCATCACAAGCATTGAAACAGCTTGCAGGTATATTGGCCCTAATTCAGAAGAAGCCACACACTTAAGATCAGACTGTGTCAGAATCATGAAACAGGCCAAACTACCGAAATCCAACTTATTTTCTTATTTTTGTTATTATTATTTGTTTTGTTTTGTTTTTGCTTTAGTGGTGTTTTCTTTTTAGTTTTTATTCATTTATTTTATTTGTTTTTTAATTCATTTTTTTTAATTGTCGTATTTGGTACTAAAACAAATGAATTTAAAAAGAAGAAAAGAAAAGAAAAAACGGCTCTTAAACACACACACCCCCCCCTCCCAAAAAAGGAGAGTGTGTGTGTGTGCGTTTGTGTGTGTGTATTTGTGCGCGCGTGTGTGTGTGTGTGTGACTCTGTGTGTGACTCTGTGTGTGTGACTCTGTGTGTGTGTAGATGTGTGCGTGCGTCCGTGTGCGTGTGTATGTGTGCGTGTGCGTGTGTGCGTGTGTGTTTGCGTGCAGGGTGAGACAGAGAGAGAGAGAGACAAAAAGCGCGAGAGAGGGAGACAAAGACATAAAGAGAGAGAGAGAGAGAGAGAGGGGGGGGGCTAAGGAGAAACAGAAAGCGAGAGAGAGAGAGAGAGAGAGAGAACCATGTTCAATACTCTGTCGAACATCATTCATTAATTCATTCATTTATACGGATACAATTACAAGCATACACACTGCTGCTCTTCCCATCAATGACCAACTTTACAGTAACAATACAACAACAAAAAACTAGAAAAAAAAAAACAAGGAAATATCAATAATAATGCATTTTTCGAATCGGAACACAAAAAATATCAAAGCAAAGGTGACCGCGCGCCGGCTTAAATTCAGACAAATAGGAATTAGAAAAAAAACCCAAAAAAACACGATCATAGAATCAGAAAACATATTGTTGTTTTTTTTGTATATGTTTGACAAAAGCCAGTTGAATGAAAATTTGCTTCTATCTTTTCTGGTTATAATTATTATTAAATTTCCGATCTGAATCTTTTTTTGTCTTGTGTTTTTTTTTTTCTGGTTCCTAGAAAATATCAAGAACATTTTCTTCCGATATCATTATGATTCGCCTTCGCTCGAATGTGTCGTGGATACATTCATTTCATGTACATTCATTTCACAAAACGAGCACCGCTTATCTCTTCGTGCGACACTCGCTCAAAATAATAAACGGATCTGCTGTATCCTCATTCACATTTTCAAGATTACGCTCGCACGCATTAATGAACGAGGCTGTCTTATACTTGCACTGATAAAGAAAGAATCTGTATTACACTCGCGCTCATAATGAACGAATCTGTCCTACACCCGCACTCATAATTAACGAATCTGTCTTACACTCGAACTAATACTGAACGATTCTACGTTACACTCGCACTCATAATGAACGAAATTTATCTTGCGCTCGCACTCATAATTAATGAATCTATCGAAAAACACTCACCCGCGTAATGATCGGATCAACCATTTATTTGCACACATAATGAACAACTCTGTCATACACTTACTCATTTATTCATGATAATGATAATAATACTCATCATTTTTTATTATTATCGTAAAAATACTCCTCAACCGTATATACCCACTAACATAATACACAAACCAATCTCACATTCCTTAACATAGAATGTACCAAAACGAAAAACAAAAAAACAAAAACAAAAATTAGACAAAAACTTCTATCATACTGTGCCACACATGATATGAATTCCAACCTGTCATATACACTTAGACATAATAAACGAATCTATCTTATATACTCACTCTTAAAATGAACGAACCTATTGCACACTCGCTCACATATTCAACAAATAAACAGTGCCCTCGTTCACATTATGAACGAACCTGTTGCGCAGTCGCAAGCATGATAACGAATCCATTGTACACTCGCACACATTTTAAACGAATCTATCGTATTATACACTCACTCCCATAATGAAGGAATCTATGTGGGAACACTGATCACGCTACACAAGACGACTTCACAACAGCAAACAACACGAACAACATTTTAAATCAGAGTTTATGTTACATGTACACTGTCCAGGCATAATAATAATAATGATAATAATAATAATAATAATAATAACAGATTAATAATAATAATGATAATAATAATAATGATAATAATGATGATAATAATAATAATAATGATAATAATAATGACAATGACAATACTAACAATAACATATTAATGATGATGATAATAATGATGATAATGATAATAATAGTAACAACAGATTAAAATAAAATAATGATAATAATAATAACAGATTAATAATAATAATAATAATAATAATAATAATAATAATAATAATAATAATAATATGATAATAATAATAATAATAATAATAATAATAATAATAATAATAATAATAATAATAATAATGGTGTGGTGACGACACGGATAATGGCGGAGTTTATTACTTTTTTGGTGATACTGATGATTATCATCATGGTGATGGTGATGACGATGACGACAATAGTTTTCAATAAGGATGACAATGTTGGAAATTCAACTGCACAATCAGTTTTATGATACCACTTTACAAAGTGATGATGATGATGATGATGACGACGACGACGACGACGATGATGATGATGATACTAAAATCAATACTAATTATACTAATACTAACAATAATGATGATAGTAGCAACAACAACAACAACAATAATAATAATATAATATAAAATAATAATAATAATAATAATAATAATAATAATATTGATAAAAGATCGACCCACGACTCATAGTCTACGTCATAAATATAGACATTCTGACGAAATGGCTTGCTAATAATTCTTGGTCACCATCGCTTCGCTTACAACATATTTATCAAATTATGAAAGCATGGTCAGAGTCAATTCAGTTCTTGTTGCTCAGAGCCCAGCCGTCCACAGACACCATCTCAGTACCGTGAGCAGAGGACACGCTAAGGGTAAAAGACCACACAAATGATTTTTAAATTGAAATGACAACAACACGATTTTCTTATAGTGGACAGCAGCCTGAAGCTCTTAATATCATTTCAAAATGGCCATTAATTGGTAACAAAGTTGTCGTGGGGTTAATCATTTTGTTGTGAATCCTGAAGTTAGTTATTTTTGTTATCAATTGTGGAGTTTGTTATTTTGTTATCTATTGTGGAGTTTGTTATTTTGTTATCTATTGTGGAGTTACGTATTTTGTTGTCAATTGTGGAGTTACGTATTTTGTTGTCAAATTGTGGAGTTACGTATTTTGTTATCAATTGTGGAGTTACGTATTTTGTTATCAATTGTGGAGTTACGTATTTTGTTGTCAATTGTGGAGTTACGTATTTTGTTGTCAATTGTGGAGTTACGTATTTTGTTATCATTGTGGAGTTACGTATTTTGTTATCAATTGTGGAGTTACGTATTTTGTTATCAATTGTGGAGTTACGTATTTTGTTATCAATTGTGGAGTTACGTATTTTGTTATCAATTGTGGAGTTACGTATTTTGTTGTCAATTGTGGAGTTACGTATTTTGTTGTCAATTGTGGAGTTACGTATTTTGTGTCAATGTGGAGTTACGTATTTTTTATCAATTGTGGAGTTACGTATTTTGTTATCAATTGTGGAGTTACGTATTTTGTTGTCAATTGTGGAGTTACGTATTTTGTTATCAATTGTGGAGTTACGTATTTTGTTATCAATTGTGGAGTTACGTATTTTGTTATCAATTGTGGAGTTACGTATTTTGTTATCAATGTGGAGTTCGTATTTTGTTGTCAATTGTGGAGTTACGTATTTTGTTATCAATTGTGGAGTTACGTAATTTTGTTATCAATTGTGGAGTTACGTATTTTGTTATCAATTGTGGAGTTACGTATTTTGTTATCAATTGTGGAGTTACGTATTTTGTTATCAACTGTGGAGTTACGTATTTTGTTTTCAATTGTGGAGTTTGTTATTTTGTTATCAATTGTGGAGTTACGTATTTTGTTATCAATTGTGGAGTTACGTATTTTGTTGTCAATTGTGGAGTTTGTTATTTTGTTATCAATTGTGGAGTTACGTATTTGTTATCAATTGTGGAGTGACGTATTTTGTTATCAATTGTGGAGTTACGTATTTTGTTATCAATTGTGGAGTTACGTATTTTGTTATCAATTGTGGAGTTACGTATTTTGTTATCAATTGTGGAGTTACGTATTTTGTTATCAATTGTGGAGTTACGTATTTGTTGTCAATTGTGGAGTTACGTATTTTGTTATCAATTGTGGAGTTACGTATTTTGTTATCAATTGTGGAGTTACGTATTTTGTTATCAATTGTGGAGTTACGTATTTTGTTATCAATTGTGGAGTTACGTATTTTGTTATCAATTGTGGAGTTACGTATTTTGTTGTCAATTGTGGAGTTACGTATTTTGTTGTCAATCTCGGACTCAGGGGCTCTATCAAAGATTTAACCAACTCGTATCAGAAGAAAGAAAAAGAACGCACAACTGTTTTCAAATGAAATAAAAACAACATTATTTTTGCCTCTCTATTGTTGAGGTTCTAGCTTAATTCAAAAATCGACATTTTTTTTCGTTTACAAATGGTCCTTGTTTGTTGGTTCTTAGTGAATCTTCTGTAGTTTATATATTAAAGTTATGAATCTATAGCAGCAAAGAAAACAGTCCAGGTATACAGTGCATTAGGATAACAAATGATTCATTTAGAATTCGAATTAAAATCATGCTTCTCAGACACAGATGAAAATGCAAATTTCGAAGGCTATGAACAGAGCGGTAGGGGAAAATTTTTTTTTTTCTTTTCTTCATCTTTGCCTCTCCCCTCAAATTTCTCCCTTTAGACATCTCTCTCTAAAGATTGTGTGTGTGTGTGTGTGTGTGTTGTGTGTGTGTGTGTGTGTGTGTATGTGTGTGTGTGTGTGTGTGTGTGTGTGTGTGTGTGTGTGTGTGTGTGTTTGTGTTTTGATTTTATTTATCTTTTATTGGTTATTTATTTATTTATTTAAATTTATCTACTTATCCATTTCTATTTTATTTTATCTTATTCATTATTATTATTTTTTGTTGTTGTTGCTTTTTTCAAACCCTAAATGAACATTCTAAGTAGCATTCTATACATTCTCCTGTACCTGTGCGCTAATAAGTATGGGAACATGTCATTAGGCACACGAAGATCTAAAACAGAGAAACAAATAAACAAACAAACAAGCGAACGAACGAACGAACGAACAAATAAACAAACAAACAAACAAACAAAACAATACACAAACAGAACACTGACATTTGATGGGCATCCACGTTGGTTTTGATATGCCTTACAGATAGACAGCCTAAGTTTGTTTCAATAATAGAATGAAACGATACCAAGCAATTACGGGTCACGGACTGAAAAAAAATGTTGGTAAATCAAAACGTGTAACTTGTAAAAATACGAACTGACTAAAAGCATGCTGGTGTTTGGCTTTGATTAAACTATGTATACAGACTAGGTTTCGGTTTACTTATCCTTCTTGTAAAGGTATGCCTCTGTACATACATATTTCAAAGACACTGTCTACACCAAACGGAACCTCTTTCAAAACAACTCTGACCACAAAATATCGTGTAGAAAAACATAATGTAAAATTGACATAGAATTCAGTCTTTTTTTGAAACGAAATCGTTTTTATATTTATCTTTATCTGTAGCCGAAATTTGATTCTGTTTTGTCTGTGTTTGTGTAACAAGTAATCGATATTTATAAAATAACAAAACAAAACGAAAAACAAACAAACGAAATAATAACAATTTTCACCTATTTATTTCTCCATGTTTTCTTGCTTGCTTCTTACACTTTATGAAAATCTGCAGGTACTTCCATCATATTTTTTCTTTCCTTGCGGGTCGTATGAAACCTTGTCTTAAGTTGAAATTGCAAGTACGCGTTGCTGGTTTGTACTGAATTAGTGGTTTTTGTTTGCATTTAAACCCTCTTCAAAGAACATTAAAGAGGGTTTAAAAAAAGAAAAAAAGGTTGATATGAACATAGACAACAATTTATAGAACCCATGCATAAAGTAGAGTCTAAAGATCAGCTTGTAATGTTATTTAATGGGCGGGCTTATTGTTTATGTCATAGCCATTCAGGATTTTTTTTCCACCACATAAAAATTGCGGCGCTAGTTGACTGAGAATTTATTCTAAGCGGGGAAATGCTGCCTCGAGAAGAAACAGATTAAAACAATCACAGGAGAGGCAAGTGATTTTTTTAATGACCGAGCATGAGTCAAATTCTTACCTCCCTTCCTTATCGGATTGTCATCCTTGTTTTATTTTTTTTTTTTTTTCCAGTGTAATTCGATGTCTCTGTTACTTAAGATAAGAAAAATTAGTTTGTACTTAGCGATAATAGATTAGAAGAGAATATAAGTTTCTCTTGATAGTGATCGATAAAAATTGTCAAGACACGGGTTCGAGCCTTTTGTTTGGTTATGTTTTGTTTTATTTTGTGTATATAAAGTGCAAATGGAATTATTATTATTGTTATTATCATTATTATCTTATCAATTACATCCGTCCCGGATTAAATTCTGAAACTTAGAGACAGTTCTCTACATTATGATGTTCTACGGATCCATTTAAATCAGATTATGGTATCCTTCACGTAATATATTTAAAAATACCTATACTCCTTTCATTCTGGAACCTAAAATTGTTCTGGAAAGAGAATATGAATATTTCGTTCCAAACAAATTTAAAGGAAAGTTGTGTGTGTTTGCTTTTGTTTTTGTTTCTAGTTTTTTATCGATTCAATATTTCATTTTATTTCAATTTATTTTATTTTATTCTATTTTATTTCATTTTATTTTATTTTATTTTATCTTATTTTAATTTTATTTCATTTTATTCTAGTACGAAAAAAATCCGTTCGATCTACATTCTAAATTTTTATAGAGAGTGTATGACAAGAAATTAATTCATTTCTCGATAATAGTTTAAAGAAATGCGTCTGGTTGCGTCGTTCCACTTCACACAGAATGCATTACAACGTGTGACATTCATGATACCATGAATTCGTTCAGAATAAATTATTAACTTTTAACTTTCAATGCAGTGTGCAGTATACAGAACTAATTTCCGTCTCATTTTGGGCTGATAAATACACTCATATTGGACAATAAGTTTAACATGGAATGTGTTTTGAAAATATACTGTTCCTTTATGATCTACAAATTCGAACAAATTTGATTTATAATTTTTTTTTAAATATATAGTTAAAATTTATCCGGATCCAGAGGGACCTAATGCTACTCCCCTTGAGTTACAGAGCGTTTTCAAATTGCAACTCTCTCTCTCTCTCTCTCTCCTCTCTCTCTCTCTCTCTCTCTTTCTCTCTCTCTCTCTCCTTCTCTCTCATTTTTATGGGGGTATATAATGTATATGGATTAAACTTCTAAGTCGGATAGAAAATAAACTTATTTTGAATATATGTGCAGTTCTCATTTACGGACCTACAATATGTTCTATTTCACGCAGAGTGCCACATTTTAACAGACAGTTAGTTCTTTTGTATAAAAACAAAGTTGAAAAAACAAACAAACAAACAAACGAAGAAATATAAACGTACCGATTAAACAAACATGGAAACCATGTCTATGGATATTTGCCATATATCACTACAGTCAAGTGGGTAAGTGTCGAATTTCCAACTGGAAAGTCCTTGGCTATAACCGTTTCAAAACATACACAATACTTCAACAGGAAAAAAAAAAAAAAAACGGAAAAGAAAATTTCTTATTGTTTAAAGCCCATCTGACTGCGTAGAGCCATTTCAGGGCTATAACCGTTTCAAAACATACACAATACTTCAACAGGGGGGGGGGGGGGGGGGGAAAAGAAAATTAAGTCTACATATAAACTGCATTCGCGCACATAATCTATGGAGATACCCCTGGCGTTGACCACTTTATCGCATAGGGAATTTTAAAAAAAAAAGACACGCCTGAATACAAATTTGAATATAACTTAAGGACACTAAAAACCCATATAAAAACAGGCCTAAGTTACCTAAGACTGCTTCCGCATATCTCACTTTCCTAGAACCAAAAATGCACTTAAAATTCACGTACCCAATTATCAATCCTAAAAGAGAATGAAAGACTTCATTGAACACATACAGGTGAATGGACCAACAAGGCAGAAAACTGGCAGAAAGAGACGACAGAAAGCAACGAACAAGGCAGAAACAGAGAGGAGTGACAGAAAAGAAGAGCTTTCTAGCAAGAGATTTTCCAAAAGTGGGGGATACTATTTATACTGAAAGAGCCCCCGGCATTCCCACGGGGGCGGGGGGGGGGGGCGGTGAGGGGTGATGGGGAGGGAGAGGGGGGAGTGTCTTATTATGCACAATGAGTCTAAATGAGTTTGAAGAATAGCGTTGTACTATAAAAAAAAAACAAATAAAAAAAAACAAAAAAAACCTGATTTACAATGATACTTCAATATGGTCGCCACATCATCAAAAGTAGAATGGAGTTGTGTCGACAACGATTGCTACGCTACGCGCAGTGACACAAAACAGCGTTGACTGCTTGTAAGCCTGTTTGTCATCAGGTCTGTTACAACACAGCCATGTTGTTCGTACTGTCTTTTTTTTTTTAAATTATGGCCTAAGGCTGACATCCGTTATAAAACGTTCGTTCTGTGTCTGTCTGTCTGTCTGTCTGTCTGTCTGTCTGTCTATGGTGTCTATGTGTCTATGTGTCTGTTTGACTGTCCGTCTGTCTCTCTGCCTGTGCGTCTGCGTGTCTGTCTGTCTTTGCCTGTTCCTCTGTGTGTCTGTGTATTTGTCTGTGTGTGCATGTCTGTCCGTCTCTGTCTGTCTGTCTGTCTCTCTTTCTCTCTCACTCCTCTCTCTCTCTCTCTCTGTATGTCTTTGTCTCTGTCTTTCTGTCTTTCTGTCTGTCTGTCTGTCTATTTGTCTGCGTCTGTCAGTCAGTCTGTCTGTCAGTGTCTGTCTGTCAGTGTCTGTCTGTCTGTCTGTCTGCCAGTTAGTCAGTCTGTCTGTCTGCCTGTCTGTCTGTGTGTCTCTGTCTCTGTCTCCGTCTGTCTGTCTCTCTCTCTGTCTCTGTCTCTCTCTCTCTCTGTGTCTGTATGTCTGTCTGTCTGTGTGTCTGCCTATGTGTCTGTCTTAACTGCCTGTCTGTGAGCCTGTCCTTCTGTGTGTTTGTTTATTTGTCTCTGTGTGTCTGTCTGTCTGTCCGTCTCTGTCTCTGTCTCTGTGTCTGTCTGTTTGTGTCTGTCTGTCTGTATCTTTCTCTCTGTGTGTATGTCTTTGTCTCTGTCTGTGTGTCTGTCTGTGTGTCTGTCTATGTAAGTGTGTATTTGTATCTGTCTCCGTCGGTCTGTCTGTCTGTCTGTCTGTCTTTCTTTCTCTGTCTGTCTGTCTGTCTCTGTCTCCGTCTGTCTGTGAGTCTGTCTGTTTGTCTGTCTCTGTCTTCGTCTGTCTGTGAGTCTGTCTGTGTGTCTGTCTGCTTCTGTCTCTGCCTGTCTGTCTGTCTGCCTGTCTGTTTTGTCTATCTGCCTGTCTGTTTCTCTATCTGTCTCTGTCTCTCTCTCTCTCTCTCCTCCACCCCTCCGTCTCTCTCTCTCTCTCTCTGCCCCCTCTCCCCACAACCTCTACCTACCCCCTCCCTCCCACTCTGTACTTCTGAGCGCTGTATTTGCATGTTATTACATCAGTAATCCACACAGACACTTTAACATCCTCAGCACCAAAAGTCCCTATCGTCTTACAGTAGAGGGGGAAAATACCTACATAATGACTTGCTATCAGATTTTGTTCTGCTTAATATTCTTCACCTCTTTTTGATAATTTATGCCCCTGACTAATCGGCCTGACTACTGGCCTGGCCTGTTTTGTGGGTGCTCCTTCAGTAATGATAGTGAAGATTAGGATGATAATGATAGTAATATAGTAATAGTAATGATGATGATGATGCTGGTAGTAATGCTAATAATAATGTGGATAATGAGATTACTACTGC
>JAPXFY010000023.1:33119180-33121680 GCA_030674185.1 Monoplex corrugatus | reverse complement strand
GTCTGTCTGTCTCTCACTCTCTGTCTGTCTGTCTCTCTCTCTCTCTCTTTCTCTGTCTGTCTGTCTGTGTCTGTGTGTGTGTGTGTGTGTGTTTGTGTCTCTGCCTCTCGCTCTCTGCTTGTCTGTCTCTGTCTGTCTGCCTCTGTCTGTCCGTACTGTCTGTCTGTATGTCTGTCTTTCTCTCTCTTTTTCCTTCTGTCTCTCGCTCTCTGTCTCTGTCTGTCTGTCTGTCTGTCTGTCTGTCTCTGTCTCTCCCCCCCCCCCCCTCTCTCTCTCGCTATTTCGCTCTCTGTGTGTCTGTGCGTCTGTGTGTCTGTGTGTTTGTCTGTCTGTCTCTTCTGTCTCTCTCTCTCTCTGAGCGTGTGGGGTGGTGAGTGTGTGAGGTGTGTGTGTGTGTGTTGTGTGTGTGTGTGTGTGTGTGTGATGGAAAAGAGCAAAAACAAAACAAAACGAAAACAAAGAGAAAGAGAAAAAAAAGAAAACAAAGAAATACTCTGAATTAGGGGAAAAAAAACAACAACAACCAGTAAAGCAACGCACAACAACCAACATCCACTCAGCACCTCAATTCGACGGAAGAAGCAAAGTTACGACAGACATGAAAATGAAATCTATTTATTTTGAAATGACCAGAGCTTGTTCCATTGACAGTAGTCATGCATATAAATACATAAATTATTAAAATAAATAATCAAAAAAACAACAACAACAACAACAACACAAAACCCACATGGACATGTAGTAGATAAGCGAAAAAAAAAAAAAAAAAAAAAAAAAAAAAGAAACGAAAAAGAAATTCAACACAACAATGGGTTGTCAAGAGAGTCAACTGAGAAAAGCGACAATAGCAGCATTCTTTGAACAAAGGGAGAAAACAAAGAACAGAAGAAAAACGAAAATAAAATAAAATAAAATAAAAAAATAAATAAAAAGGCTGCAATAAATATATGACTGACTGACTGAATGAATCAATAAATAATGAATAATAAATAAATAAACAAATAAGTAAATAAATAGATAAACAGATAAAAAAAAGATAGATGAATAAATAAACGAACAATGAATAAATAGATAAATCAGTAGACAAATAAACGATTGAATAAATCACTTACAACAGATATAATGAATGAATGAATGAAGAAATAAGAGATAAATAAATCAATAAATACATCAATACATCAATAAACAAACCACCCGACAACAGCAGTAAATTACGGCGTTGAGGATATCAAGGATAAACAAATAAATAAATAAATAAATAAATAAATATTAAATAAATAAAATAAATAAATAAATAAATAAATAAATAAATATATATATAAATAAAATGAAATAAACAAACACATCAAAACACACAATCAAACTCAAGAAAAAGGATGGACTTCTCTCTCTCACGACCAGTCAAATAAATGTCTTTCAATTCATCAGGCATTAGAACTGTTTCGTTTCAAACGTAGTTAATTATACACCACCCGGATAATTATGGCAACGATGAAAGGGAAGGAATCCTGAGGCTGAGGCTGAGACTGAGGCAAACTCTCAGGCGCGACTCACGTATATGAAAAAGACAGTGAGTGGGACGTGTGGGTGTGTGTAGGGGGGTGGGGGGGGGGGTGGGGTTGTGGATGAGCAAACGGGAGTGGGGTGGGGGTGGGGGTGGGGGGCCGGAGGGAAGGTGGGGGGTGGTAATCAAACGTTTCAAGATCAAGCGTTGAGTGTGCTGACATCCGCTTCCAACGATTGGTATGGCAACAAGGGGAAGGACGGGGTGGGGGGGGAGTAATGGTGGGGGACGGGGGAAGGGGAGCAAGCAGTTCCAAGATATTCCTATTCCGCAAATGAACTTCCAAGACTTCAAAAACTTCCTCAAGTCCCAGCTGTATCATACCCAGGCAGCCTATCGGCCTGATGAATAAGTAAATGGGTGAAGGAATAAAGAAACAAATAAATGAATGACCGTTACAAAGATGTATTTAACAGGTAGGTGGGGGTGATGATATATTTCAGATCTGAATACTTTCTTTTTTATAAAAAAAGAAAAAAAGAAAAAAAGAATCGAATTATTCCATTGTATTCCATCTAGACTAGCCACAAATACCCACCAACCCCCAAAACAAGTCAAAAAGTCGAAAATAAAAAAAATTAAAAAAATGAATAAATCAATAAATCAATAAATCAATACAAATAAATAAATAAATAGTAGATATACAAATAAATGAATAAATAAAAGAATAAATAGATGAATAATAACTGAATAAACAAGTAAACAAAATAAACAAGTCAATGAAGGAATGATTAGATAATAAATCAAAATTTCTGCACACATGACAGAACAAAAAAATCAAAAACATCAAGGAGAAGTTCAACAACAAAAAAAAAACAAAAAAAAAATTAATGTCACACATAAAAACACTCAACTCATATTATCAAGCCGATAGAAAGATGAAATAGAATCGAACAAGCAGAAAAACAAGAGAAAATTATAATCAGATCTGGCGGT
>JAPXFY010000023.1:33099180-33104180 GCA_030674185.1 Monoplex corrugatus | reverse complement strand
TACATATGTGTGTTTGGTGTATGTGTGTATTTGTTGTGTGTGTGTGTGTGTGTGTGTGTGTGTGCGCGCATGTGTGTGTGCGTGCGTCGTGTGGCGCATGTGTGTATGAGTGTGTTTGTGCGTCTGTGTATTCCTGGTTCGTATTCGCTTGAACGTTGGCATTCACTTTGATTTAGACTTCAGGGCAGATCGTCGACTTTTCTCCCCCCGCGAGACCCATATGTACATGCATACATGTAAAAGATATAAAAATAAAACAGAAAGGTAAGTTACTAAGTTGTGTGTTGAACAAGCAACAGAAAGGTAAGTACTAAGTGTGTGTTGAACTAGCAGCAGAAAGGTAAGTACTAGTTGTGTGTTGAACTAGCAGCAGAAAGGTAAGTACTAGTGTGTGTTGAACTAGCAGCAGAAAGGTAAGTACTAAATTGTGTGTTGAACTAGCAGCAGAAAGGTAAGTTACTAAGTTGTGTGTTGAACTAGCAGCAGAAAGGTAAGTTACTAAGTTGTGTGTTGAACAAACACAGAAAGGTAAGTTACTAAGTTGTGTGTGAACAAGCAGCAGAAAGGTAAGTTACTAGTTGTGTGTTGAACTAGCAGCAGAAAGGTAAGTACTAAGTTGTGTGTTGAACTAGCACAGAAAGGTAAGTTACTAGTTGTGTGTTGAACTAGCAACAGAAAGGTAAGTTACTAAGTTGTGTGTTGAACAAGCAGCAGAAAGGTAAGTTACTAGTTGTGTGTTGAACTAGCAGCAGAAAGGTAAGTTACTAGTTGTGTGTTGAACTAGCAGCAGAAAGGTAAGTTACTAGTTGTGTGTTGAACTAGCAGCAGAAAGGTAAGTTACTAAGTTGTGTGTTGAACTAGCAGCAGAAAGGTAAGTTACTAAGTTGTGTGTTGAACAAGCAGCAGAAAGGTAAGTTACTAAGTTGTGTGTTGAACAAGCAGCAGAAAGGTAAGTTACTAAGTTGTGTGTTGAACAAGCAGCAGAAAGGTAAGTTACTAAGTTGTGTGTTGAACTAGCAGCAGAAAGGTAAGTTACTAGTTGTGTGTTGAACTAGCAGCAGAAAGGTAAGTTACTAAGTTGTGTGTTGAACAAGCAACAGAAAGGTAAGTTACTAAGTTGTGTGTTGAACTAGCAGCAGAAAGGTAAGTTACTAGTTGTGTGTTGAACTAGCAGCAGAAAGGTAAGTTACTAGTTGTGTGTTGAACTAGCAGCAGAAAGGTAAGTTACTAAGTTGTGTGTTGAACAAGCAACAGAAAGGTAAGTTACTAAGTTGTGTGTTGAACTAGCAGCAGAAAGGTAAGTTACTAAGTTGTGTGTTGAACTAGCAGCAGAAAGGTAAGTTACTAGTTGTGTGTTGAACAAGCAGCAGAAAGGTAAGTTACTAGTTGTGTGTTGAACTAGCAGCAGAAAGGTTAAGTCACTAGTTGTGTGTTGAACAAGCAGCAGAAAGGTTAAGTCACTAGTTGTGTGTTGAACAAGCAGCAGAAAGGTAAGTTACTAGTTGTGTGTTGAACTAGCAGCAGAAAGGTTAAGTCACTAAGTTGTGTGTTGAACTAGCAGCAGAAAGGTAAGTTACTAGTTGTGTGTTGAACTAGCAGCAGAAAGGTAAGTTACTAAGTTGTGTGTTGAACTAGCAGCAGAAAGGTAAGTTACTAAGTTGTGTGTTGAACTAGCAGCAGAAAGGTAAGTTACTAAGTTGTGTGTTGAACAAGCAACAGAAAGGTAAGTTACTAAGTTGTGTGTTGAACTAGCAGCAGAAAGGTAAGTTACTAGTTGTGTGTTGAACTAGCAGCAGAAAGGTAAGTTACTAGTTGTGTGTTGAACTAGCAGCAGAAAGGTAAGTTACTAAGTTGTGTGTTGAACAAGCAGCAGAAAGGTAAGTTACTAGTTGTGTGTTGAACTAGCAGCAGAAAGGTAAGTTACTAGTTGTGTGTTGAACAAGCAGCAGAAAGGTAAGTTACTAGTTGTGTGTTGAACTAGCAGCAGAAAGGTAAGTTACTAGTTGTGTGTTGAACAAGCAGCAGAAAGGTAAGTTACTAGTTGTGTGTTGAACTAGCAGCAGAAAGGTAAGTTACTAGTTGTGTGTTGAACAAGCAGCAGAAAGGTAAGTTACCAGTTGTGTGTTGAACTAGCAGCAGAAAGGTAAGTTACTAGTTGTGTGTTGAACAAGCAACAGAAAGGTAAGTTACTAGATGTGTGTTGAACTAGCAGCAGAAAGGTAAGTTACTAGATGTGTGTTGAACAAGCAGCAGAAAGGTAAGTTACTAGATGTGTGTTGAACAAGCAACAGAAAGGTAAGTTACTAGTTGTGTGTTGAACAAGCAACAGAAAGGTAAGTTACTAGATGTGTGTTGAACAAGCAACAGAAAGGTAAGTTACTAGTTGTGTGTCGAACAAGCAGCAGAAAGGTAAGTTACTAAGGTGTGTGTTGAACAAGCAACAGAAAGGTAAGTTACTAAGGTGTGTGTTGAACAAGCAACAGAAAGGCAAGTCACTAGTTGTGTGTTGAACAAGCAACAGAAAGGTAAGTTACTAGTTGTGTGTCGAACAAGCAAGACAAAGGTAAGTCACTAGTTGTGTGTTGAACAAGCAGCAGAAAGGTAAGTTACTAGTTGTGTGTTGAACAAGCAGCAGAAAGGTAAGTTACAAGTTGTGTGTTGAACAAACAGCAGAAAGGTAAGTTATTAAGGTGTGTGTTGAACAAGCAGCAGAAAGGTAAGTCACTAAGGTGTGTGTTGAACAAACAGCAGAAAGGTAAGTTACTAAGGTGTGTGTTGAACAAACAGCAGAAAGGTAAGTTACTAAGGTGTGTGTTGAACAAGCAACAGAAAGGTAAGTTACTAAGGTGTGTGTTGAACAAGCAGCAGAAAGGTAAGTTACTAGTTGTGTGTTAAACAAACAGCAGAAAGGTAAGTTACAAAGTTGTGTGTTGAACTGGCCTCGACAACTTTTAAGTCGTAGTTACACAGGAGGATTGATATTCATACCTCGACTTTTGACACCTGTCATCTGTCGCTTAGTATCAATGACACGAAGCATGTGCTGTGGACCGAATTCACATGCAGTCATGCGCGTGCAGTCATGATGATGATGATGATGATGGTGATGATGATGATCATGAGGAGGAGGAGGAGGACGACGACGACGACGACGACGACGATGATGAGGACGGTGATGATGATGAGGTTGATGATGATGATGATGATGATGATGATGAAAGAAGAAGAAGAAGAAGAAGAAGAAGAAGAAGAAGAAGAAGAAGAAGAAGAAGAGAAGAAGAAGAAGAAAGAAGAAGAAGAAGAAGAAGAAGAAGAAGAAGAAGAAGAAGAAGAAGGAAGAAGAAGAAGAAGAAGAAGAAGAAGAAGAAGAGAGAAGAAGATGATGATGATGATGATGGTGATGAAGAGAAGAAGAAGAAGAAGAAGAAGAAGAAGAAGAAGAAGAAGAAGAAGAAGAAAGAAAAGATGATGATATACATATACATATACATATACATATACATACATACATAATTCCAGTGTAGAGCTATGAACTTAGCCTTGGGGTCTGCTGAGCTATAAATGATCAAAGTAATCATCATCATCCAAAGCGTAAACCATTTCGCCATGTCAGACATTGACTGTGCTCAGTGTCTACATTACATTTCTCTCAGTCTGTCTACAGCACACACACACACACACACACACACACACACACACACACACACACACACACACACACACACACACACACACACACACACACACACACACACACACACACACACACACACACACACACAACACACACACAACCCCACACACACACACACACACACACACACACACACACACACATACATTACGTTTCCTTACCTACGTCTTCAAGTTTCTTTCTTAAACAACAGCAAATAATGTGAGACTTTTACCTCCTTGTGTGTTGTGTCTTGTATGATAAATTTCTTGATTTGTACTTGTTTTTTCAGTATGTTCAAGGCAAGGCAAGACAAGACGAGACAAGACAAGACAAGACAAGACAAGACGAAGACAGGCGAGACGAGACAAGGCAAGACGAGACAAGGCAAGACGAGACAAGCAAGACACAAGGCAAGACAAGACAAAGACGAGACGAAACGAGACAGACAGACAAGACAGACAAGTACAAGGCAAGACAAGACAAGACAAGACATGTTCCTAACTCTGGGGATGTGGGCTCAACCTTTGGTGAGCCACGTTTGTCTGTCTCGTCTCGTCTCGTCTCGTCTTGTCTTGTCTCGTCTTGCATTGTCTCGTCTCGCCTTGCATTGTCTCGTCTTGTCTTGGGTCTGTCTTGTCTTGTCTTGTCTTGTCTTGCTTTGTCATGTCTTGTCTTGTCTTGTCTCGTCTCGTCTCGTCTGTCTTCTTGTCTTTGCCCTCTTCAACAAACTTGCAAACTCTGACTTTGTGATTTTTTTTTTCTCCCGTTCGGAATCGGACTGTTAACTTTTATTATTTATTTTATGTTGACAGGTCAGAAAAAAACTGAATTGAAATTATACCTCGTAACGCTCCGATTGTTCATTCTCATTCTCCTAACGCTCCATTGAGTTTTCCCGGTGTGGATTTCTTCTTTTCTTTTTTTATTTGATGATTTTGTTTCCTTTGTTTTTTTTTCTCGCTAGCTCCCTTCTCCCCCAACACCCACCCCCACCCCCGTTCCCCATCCCCCGTTGTATCTTTTTTTTTTTTTTTTTTTTTTTTTTTTCGCCGGCCGAGTCATCCTAATACATTATCCCAAAATGTCGATGATGTTGTTTGCCTTTCCAAAATTGTAGCCACTCCCTTCCGCCCCTCAAACTCTCCCCCTCCCCACTCCCACACCCCACCCCACCCCCCTATCCGAACTCCCTCGCGCTTCAAAAGAGAAGGCGAGAGGCGAGAGACGAGAAATCGTGCAGCATGATCTGACAGAAAAAGGGAGCTAAACAGTGACAGACTCTCCATTTGGAATTCGTTTTAGTGTTGCGACAGGCGACGGTAAT
>JAPXFY010000023.1:33091680-33094180 GCA_030674185.1 Monoplex corrugatus | reverse complement strand
GAAGCTGGTAAACGAAAGGTGAGACAGCGAAAAGGTTAAGTCTTCGCTTTGCTCTGACTGCTGATAATTCAGAAAGCTGGTAGACAGCGTGAGGGAGTCAAAGGGTTAACACGATGGCTGATAATAGAGAAAGCTGGTAGACAGCGTGAGGGAATCAAAGGGGTTAACCCAATGGCTGATACTACAGAAAGCTGGTAGACAGCGTGAGGGAGTCAAAGGTTAACACAATGACTGATAATACAGAAAGCTGGTAGAGAGCGTGAGACACTCAAAGGGGTTAAACCCATGGCTGATAATACAGAAAACTGGTAGACAGTGTGAGGCACTCAAAGGGGTTAAACCGATGACTAATAATACAGAAAGCTGACAGAGAACCTGAGACACTCAAAGGGGTTAAACCGATGACTGATAATACAGAAAGCTGGTAGAGAACCTGAGGCACTCAAAAAGATTAAACCGATGGCTGATAATACAGAAAGCTGGTAGACAGTGTGAGGGAGTCAAGGATTAAATCGATAGCTGATAATACAGAAAGCTGGTAGACAGCGTGAGGCACTCAAAAGGGTTAATGGCTGAAAATACAAAAAAACAATACAAAAAACTGGTAGAGAACCTGAGACACTCAAAACGGTTAATGACTGATAATACAGAAAACTGGTACAGAACCTGAGGCACTCAAAAGGGTTAATGGCTGATAATACAGAAAAGCTGGTAGAGAACCTGAGCCACTCAAAGGGGGTTAAAGCACCGGTGATACTAACAAACCGTGAGATCAGCTCCTGCCCCAAGTGCCAGGAACAATGCCTGCAATCGGAAGCAGTACTCATTGACAGAATGAGCAGGCGTGGAGTGGGTTCGGGAATTAACCACTCGTAGCCCCAAACTGGATAAATGACAGTTTATGGTCCCTGCCATGCAGAAGCAGTGTGGTGAGGCGCATGGCTATTGCCTTTGTTCCTGCACCGCTGGCTATGGCGAGGGAGGTAGTAGGGTGGTGGTGGTGGTGGTAATTGGTTGTTGGTGGTGGTGGCTGTTGTTGGTGGTGGTCATGCAGTTGTTGGTTGGCGATGGGGTCTCTACCACTGTAGTTTTGTTTTGTTATTGTTGTTGTTGTTGTTGTTGTGTTGTTGCTTTTGTCGTAGTTGTTGTTGAGAGGAATTGTGTTATTTTGTCTTCAAATGTAGAAAACTACGTCCAGAATTAGAAATCCACTGGCTAGAGTACTTGTGAACATAAAGATCTTGTCAGTTCATAGGGCTTATGTGCAGGCTTAAGGCTTATGCCATGATCATTCTAGTTCTTGTCCATCACATGGCATCAGTGGCGTGCTTGCATATTATGGAATTTATTCCGAGCGCGGAGACGTTGTCTTGAGAAACTGAATCTGAAACTGACCGTCGGTTATACGACGGGTGACACGAATAACACACACACACACACACACACACACACACACACACACACACACACACACACACACACACACACACACACACACACACACAAACACAACACACACACACACACACACACACAAACACACACACACACACACACACACACACAAACCCCACACACACACACACACAAACACACACACACACACACACACACACACACACACACACACACACACACACACACACACACACAACAACACAACACACACACACCACATAAATCTTAAGCACGGCGTTTCCAGACGGAAGAAATATCATTTACACTGGAAAAGTGGCTCTGGATACCTCTCAGGGAATCCTTTACCAAAGAGGGAATCCTTTACCAAAGAGGGAATCCTTTACCAGAGTGGGAATCCTATACCAGAGTGGGAATCCTTTACCAGAGTGGGAATCCTTTACCAGAGAGGGAATCCTTTACCAGAGTGGGAATCCTTTACCAAAGAGGGAATCCTTTACCAGAGTGGGAATCCTTTACCAGAGTGGGAATCCTTTACCAGAGTGGGAATCCTTTACCAAAGAGGGAATCCTTTACCAGAAAGGGAATCCTTTACCAGAGTGGGAATCCTTTACCAGAGTGGGAATCCTTTACCAGAGTGGGAATCCTTTACCAGAGAGGGATTTCTTTACCAGAGAGGGAATCCTTTACCAGAGTGTGAATCCTTTACCAGAGTGTGAATCCTTTACCAGAGTGGGAATCCTTTACCAGAGTGTGAATCCTTTACCAGAGAGGGAATCCTTTACCAGAGAGGGAATCCTTTACCAGAGTGTGAATCCTATACCAGAGTGGGAATCCTTTACCAGAGTGGGAATCCTTTACCAGAGTGTGAATCCTTTACCAGAGAGGGAATCCTTTACCAGAGTGTGAATCCTTTACCAAGAGGGAATCCTTTACCAGAGAGGGAATCCTTTACCAGAGTGGGAATCCTTTACCAGAGTGTGAATCCTTTACCAGAGTGTGAATCCTTTACCAGAGAGGGAATCCTTTACCAGAGTGGGAATCCTTTACCAGAGTGGGAATCCTTTACCAGAGTGGGAATCCT